>JAUTXW010002480.1:0-453672 GCA_030620095.1 Kuschelorhynchus macadamiae
GGTCTTGTGTCCTCATATTAATGACGCTATCCATTTTTACCACCTTCTCTACTTCCACATTACGATTCGTAAAGAAAACTGCTACGTCAGTCCTTATTATCGCTAACTAACCTTTTGCTCTTGGTTATTTTCTTATTAGGTTCGCTGGCTACGATGACGTTCGCCGAGATCTCCTGGGATGTTGAGAAGGCCATGTCGTGCGTACGGTGAACGGTTCATGTTTATTTGTAATATTCCAAGAGCATTTTTGTTGGGTGGCCGTCTGCGATTTGCTCCTCACAGTCTCCTTGTCGGCGACAGGCGCGCCGGAATGCCACCATTTTGTTTCGCCTTTGTAACTTGATTACATAGAGGACAGTATTTTTCTTCCTTGCAACTTGCGTGACCAACTTGCTTGAATGGCAAAGCTGACTCCTGTCCGGACTCCGTGTTACCCTTTTGTCGGTGGTTGTAGTGTTCAGTATTTGCAGTTGACCCATCAACTTTAGGTTGTCCAGCCCGTAATAGCTATTCCAATTCTGATGTATGTTCCTCATTAATAACCCGATTTTTCTTCGTTAGCATAAGGGTAGCTGCTAATGTATTACCTGTGTTGGGTCTGAATTCGCTAAGCCCAAATTCGTTTTTTCTTTAATTCCTCCAGTCTTTGTTTCTATTGCTTCTACGACTTTTCTTCTCCCTGGAGGCAGTTATGTCCATACCTAATGTGGATTGCTTGGTTATCTTTATACCGTTTGGACCTTTGTCATTGACGTTGAGCATTCTCTTTGGCTTTCTTTAGCTGACCGGGGGACAGTTGTTTTAGTGCCTCATCGTTTTTGTTCTGTTACGAGTAACAGTTTATCCTTGGTTTGCTTGGCGCTCCTGACCGTATCGTTTACCTTAGAGTTCAGGTATTCTCGCTTTCATATCTTTTAGAATATTTCTACAAACTTTTTACCTTTTTCTTCTACGATCAGTGCGTATGTTCGCTCTTCCCCGATTAGCTTGGGGTTCTCGCTGAATTGCAGATTGTGTTGTTTCGTGTCTTCGCCAGTAGATCATGATGTTTGTGTTAGTCTTGTAAAACATTGCCCACCATTTTTCTAAGTTTTGCTAAGCTTATCCCAGCCATACGATGCATAGCCATCCATTCATCTCGCCCCTGGTCTCTTCTTTCCAGTTTCTCCAACATATCCCATAAGCTATCATTCTTTCTTGTTGTATTTTCACTATTTTTCGCGTTACTGCCGGTTCGCCTTTTTCCGGGTTTTTATCCTGACAGTCTGCTCTATTACCCTGAAATCCGTTTTAATATCTTCTAGATCTGGAAATCTGTTCTTATATAGCAGCTGAATGTGCTTTTTCCATCTGGGCATCTTCTGGTTCTACCAGCACCACTTTTACAGTTGTCGATTTGGTGGCTTAAAGGGTTAAGCAACTTTTATTTCTGTGCATGAGTGAATAGATTTTATCCCAGCATAGGTCCCTTGAGCCGCTGTGAATTGCCGCCCGTCTATCCCTTGCAATGAGCTGAGGGTAAGTCTGCAAATCTCCCGTTTGTGTGGCTACGCCCGTTTCTTACCGCAGAGTTGTCGGTGTTTCTACGTCAATGCTTATTTTCCACCTCTCATATCTGTGCTTTTCTAATCCACTCAAGTCATCGTTCTCCTTTTTAAGTATTTCGACCTGCTTTTTAAGCTTGATTGCTATCTCCTTGCTCTCTCCCAGTATTCTGCTCGATCCCTCTTTCTAGGTCACACAAATTTACAAGTCGCCTTCTAGAGCCTCAGGGGATGCGCTTCAGGATCTTCGATCCTTTTACAGGGTTCGCCATCCTGTGAGGATTCAGGTAGCTTCCCTTTTTTCCGAGCTGCTACACGAAAAGCTGCTGTTGCAATAGTGACATTGTCTTTAATTTCTGTTGCGGTTTCAAGCTTCTACCGATCTCTGCTTCTTCATCCCACGTAAGATCTAGCATAGTGGTTATGGCCGTCGCCTTTTTCAGCCACACCTAAGAATCTTCCTTAGAGCGGCGTTAGGTGCTCTCTAATCTGGAGGGGGCAGCCTGGCTGGGTTAGGATTTGAGTCATCGGCTTTACCACTTGGGGAAAGCGAGCGCCCGTCCGCCATTTTTGGGTTTTGATGGTGACCTTCCTGGCTGTACTATCCCCATTGCCAGGTCCTTAGTCAGCCGCTCCTCACATGGAGAACAGACGCCGTTGGAGTACTGCTCCTCGCTGGTCCCTCGTCGTCCTTGCCAGTTTTGGTTCGCCTCGAGGAAGGAAGGCCCATATCTGGAGAGCGTTCCTCATCCGCCACCTGGGGAGGCGCCCGGTAAGTGGGAATTAGCAACCCACTCGGAACCCATCCAACTTAACTTAACCTAACCTAACCTAACCTAACCTAACCCAACAACCTTTTTTTTTTTTTTTGCTTCTTAGGGTTGGAGAACCGTTTTATCGGCTTGCAAGCTTGCCCTCGTACGATCTTGTGCTGTTTCAGCGTGCAGATTTCGTTTTTCTCAAGGTCAGATCATTTCCACAAACCTTTTCCCTATTGTCAGCTAACGGACGGAACAATCCTGAAGGACATACGTCGTCAGTAAGCTTCGATTAAAATTGCTTTGTCTTTTGTTTTAATCTCCGCTCGCTGCCTTTCTTCCAATTCCTTGTTCTTCATTATGTCATAGATCATGTTAGTTTGCGAACGGCTTCACGGATGAGGATATCATTTGTGCAATTAGAGTTTTGCTACTTGCTACTATTTACAATTTGCTCCATGGTAGCCTTTACACGATGACTTTCCCATCTTGGGCAGTTTATAAGGGTGTTCCACGTTATCCAGCTCGCTAATATGTACATTCTCGTTTGACGCCTGATTCTCTTAGTATATTGTCGAAAAACTCCGTGTCCTGTTAGTACTTGCGTCATGTAGAATCAACCTTTTTTCGATGCTTGCATGTTAACCAGGGGAGTATGTTCGAATTAGGCAGTTTGTCCATTGGTCCTTTTCTTGGTCTTGACTCATCTTTCTTGCCATTTTTCTATGGTAACTTGTCTAGCTTTTTCTTTAGCTTCTTTTTAGTGTCAGGTCTCCTCCTTCATCCACTTGGTATCTTTCTGTTGCTAATAGATCTAAGTAGTGGGGATGTTTGTTTGTTATATGTAGGGTGTTTGTGAGGATATTGTGCGGGTATGTACACGCGACTTTTAAGAGGAGCTTTTTCTCTGAGAACTTTCAATGTTTTTGTAGTTTTTTACCTATTCTGTGGAGCTATGCCAAATGGGGCACTATATAAACAAATGTAGACTGTACCACGCCGCCAGTATTTTTCTTTGGGATACGTTAATTGTTTATATTGGGCAACAGTTGGAGCTAACCCTGACGCCGTTCGCTGCTCCTTCGAGACTAACTCAATATGTTTTGTAAAGGACATATTTTCTCCTAATAATATCCCGAGACATTTTAGAAACCTGCCTGGTAATATTCACACCAGCAAGTTAAAAACCGCAGGCGTTTTCGCCTGTTCCCTGCTTACCACTCAGAACCACTGCCCCCGTTTTCCGCCAACAGTTGTTTTTGTCCATCCAACTTCGGATCATCATCGTTAGGCTTCGCTTTTCGGTTTTATCCGTGAGCAGCGTAAATATCCTTGGCCGAAAACGACTATGGCCAGATCATCCGCGTATCTCACGAAGCCTGACTCCTGCTGGGTAATTTAGTGTTAAGACCGGTCATATATCAGGTTCTGTGAGAAGGCCAAGAACGATTCCCGAGGTATGCCTGCTGTGACTTCTATGCCTTTGTCCAACAGCCTTTATAAATCTATTGTTCAAATAGTTCCCATCATATTAATTAGGTAGCGGATATATCTCTATTAATTAGCCTTTTCAGAAGGATAGACCATGATGCCGTAATAAGCCATTTTTAACGTTCAGGTTATAAGATGCACTACCTTTCACTGACTTCCATGAAACTTGCTTCCGGCAATGCTCAGAACTTTCTTGACGGCGCAAGTTGACCTCCCTTCCTGAAGCCATATTGGTTAGGTGCCATCCACCTCTGGGCATTAACTACGTCTTCCAGACGTCGCTATCAAGCGTGTTCATAAACTTTAATAATGGTCATTAGACATAGCGGCCTGTACCCGTTTGGCGCGTCGGTGTTTCCTGGCTTGGTGTATTACCACCTCAGCTTAGCAATTTTCCACTCTCATCAGAACACTTCTGTTCTGTTAGCAGTTTGTTTAGGCAGTCCTTAACAAATTGTGAGATTCTTCCACCATTTCTTTTACTGCTTGGGGGATGCCGTCAGGGCCTGGGGCTTTTCCCGCTTTTAATCTCTCTCCTGCATTTTTAATTTCTTCAGAGAAAAGAAAGGTATATCCTCAGCTTCATCCTCGTTAGCAACTGTTCCTAGTGGGCTTGGGAACAACACCTTATACTTCATAGCTTTGAAGTTTGAAAGCGAAAAAGGTGGGCCTGTGCTTCTAAAATTCTTCTTGATGATTTTGTAACCTTTCGCCCCAGATGTCTTCCTCTAGCTGCTCACACACCGTTTCCATTTAGTTTTTTTTCCTTTGATATCAGACGTTTGAGCTCTTCTTCTTTTTTCTTTATATAAATTCCAGGATATCAAGTACTTCCTGATTCGCTCCTGCGCTTGCAGTTCTCGGGTATGGTTACGCCTTGCTCTAATACACTGCTGTCTTTTCTGCATGATATCGTCTGACCACCAGTACGGCATACTACTGTTTGTTGCAAGCAGCACGAAAAGACTTTGATTGCTGGAAGGCCTGCTTTAAGGTGTTTGTAAGGGTTTCTGTGCTTAGGTATGTACTTGGTTATCTGTTACCCTGTGAAGAGCTGCCTTTGAACCTATTCTTATCCAATATGACTTTACCCTTAATATCTGTGTTTCTTTGTATTATCCTTCACTACAAATGCAATGTGTTTGTGCGGAGACATGGGCTCGTTCTCAATATTTCCAATCTTCGATTCTCCTAGCCAATCCCTGCGTAGAGAAGGTTACATCTACAAAAGAACTTCCGTTTTTCTGACAAATGTTGGTTTATCGCCCCTGTTTTGTACAACCAACCGTAGCCTTGCCGCGGCTTCGGATAGGATATTTCCCCTATGGTCATTATAGGGGGAACCCCAGTCTTGCGATTTGGCATTAAAGTCGCCTAAGATTAAGGACTCCTGCTGTTGTTTTGGACGGTGTCCATGAGCTGGTCTACGTATGCCTCAAAGACATCAGTAGGCACATTTGGTGAGATATAGCAGCCATATATATTGAATTCACTCGTGCTGATGCCTATTACGCCGTTTGTTCTGAAAATACTGTCCACTACTATATTTCGGTTTTTTATAAATATGGCGGCATCCTCTCTCTCTTCTGCTATCCATCTTTGATTTCTTATAGTTCTTAAGTTCGGCTCGCTGGCGATAATAAGGTCAGCTTTATCTCATATCGTGCGCTCTTGGCGACCCATTAGCAAAGCCATATCGTGCAAGATTGGCGACCGCCGCCGCCGCCGCCGCCGCCGCCGCCGCCGCCGCCGCCGCCGCCGCCGCCGCCGCCGCCGCCGCCGCCGCCGCCGCCGCCGCCGCCGCCGCCGCCGCCGCCGCCGCCGCCGCCGCCGCCGCCGCCGCCGCCGCCGCCGCCGCCGCCGCCGCCGCCGCCGCCGCCGCCGCGGTGGAAAGCTATCCATTCCACATCTACTGTCTCTTCCCTAATTTTACAAAGATGGTCCCATAGTCTTTCCTCTTCCAGCAAACCCGATATTCTAATGATTTTCTCCTCGTTTTGGAAATTTCCTGAATGCATTTGTACAGTAGTCATTTGCTTAATTATTTCAAATTCTTCAGTGATTTCTGACAGGAAAGGAAATTTACTTTTGAAGAGTGCCTGGATACTTCTGGTCATCCCAGGGTCTTCCGGTTCTACAAAAACTACCTTCGTTACTCCAGCCTTAGTGTTGAGCGGGTTACCTAGATTTATCTCTGTTCTCTCGTACATGCCTGCATTCCAAGGTTTTTGTGCAACACCTAAGAAGTCTTTGTACGTCTCCACATTATTAAGGGACATACTTCCGTCGTCTCCCGTTACACTTGCTTGTATTCCTTTGGTAGCTACAGCTTTGGTCTCCATCTGCGTGCCTACGTCGGCGTGGGGATTTCTAACCTGGTCGTGTCTTCGTTCTTCTAACCATTTGCTTATAGACTTATTATGTATTTTATCGATTTGGGACTTTAGTTTCTTGTTGATTTCCTTAATTTCTTTTTTAGTATTCTGCTCTATATTCTTATCCAATTCAGTTGCTAGTCTGATAATTATACTAAGGGCATCATTTAGAATTGTGGCCTCTATATTTTTATTTAGGTCCTTTTTTCCCTCAAACCTACTTTCATCGCGCCTTCTTTTTCTTTCCTGCTCAATACCTTCCGGAGACGAGTCTATTAATGCGCTTGCTTCGCCTTTTCCAGAATGAGAACGGGACATCCTTTTGCCACTTTCAGTCCTTTTTAGGGGGTCCAATATGCTTAGCTTTGAGTTTGAGTTTGTCTGATCCTTGCTCCCTGGTAAACTATAGGTGCGATGTCTTATAGGTGACCTATTTATTGAGTCACGTCTCCTAAAGGGATCCGGAATATCTTCTTTTGTCAAAATCTTCTCCTTGTCCATTGCCGAGTCGTTATCGTGTGGCTGAGCCGGTGAGCGGCTCCGAAGGGACCCAGCCACGTAGTCCCCACCGTCCTGGTTTATATCTTTACGATCCATCTCATGTTTGGCCCGTTATTTGGTGGGCCTAACCATTTCCCGGTTTAGAAAATCTTTTCAGGAACCGGGCGACCCATAGGAATGTCTATATCTGGAAAGTTTCATCAGATATCCATGCCTATACTCATGTATACTATGTCATAAAAAATTCGCGAGGTTGTCATACAGGGATCCGTCCGAAGCCTCTCTACTTAGCAGCCGCCCAAGCATTCCACCGGGGTTGGTTACCCGATCCTCCTAACCTAACCTAACCTAACCTACCCTAACCTTTTTTTTTTTTTTTTTTTTTTTTTTTGGGGTTGGAGAAGCGATTTATCGCCTAGTGTCTGGGCTTCATGTGCCGGTCTTGTGTTGCCCAGAGCGTGCAGGGCTCCTGCCTTTTTTTCCTAAGGTCAGACTACCTGCTAAACTCCCTTCCCCAGTTAGCGCAGCTCGCAAACGGAAGATCCTTTCGGACATACATCGTTATGTAGCTCGGTACTTGTTTATCTGTATAGTTTAGGCTTGTGCGTCTTCTCTTTCTTCCGCTTCCTTCCTTTTCAATATATCCACTATCATTTTTGAGCCTATGTTCCATGATCTAGCTGAAGAGATCATTTCCTCTATTAAATGTACACTATTTACAATATTAAAGCCTAATTCTGTGTTGGCCTCATGGCGTTGCAGTTCCCACCTAGGACATTGTATTAGGGTGTGCTCTGCGTCGTCTAGTTCGCTGCAATATGTACACAGGTCGTTAGTTTTCCCGATCCTATTGGTGTATTTGCGGAATGTACCATGCCCTGATAATACTTGTGTGATATGGAAATCTGTGCGACGGTGTTTACATGAGATCCAATTGTATATGTTTGGGATTAAATTTTTTTGTCCACTGGCCCTTGTTTCTATTTTTCGTCCCATTTTTCTTGCCAAATTTGCATCGTCTCCGATCGTGCCCTTTCCCTTTCTACTTTCGTAGGTGGTTGTCCCTCGTTCTGATCTAAAAGCCACCTTTCCCTAGCTATAAGCTCTATGGGTGGTATCCCAGTTATGACTTGTAGGGCAGCTGTCGAAACCGTGCGATAGGCGCACGCTACTTTCAGCAATGCCTTCCTTTGTAGGCTTTCCAGCATATTTCTGTACTTAGCTATGCCTAAACCCTGTCTGTGCCATACTGGTGCCCCGTATAGGATGGTCGATTGCATAACTTCATATAGCAGTCTCCTTTTTTGGAAGCTTAGGTTAGGTTAGGTTAGGTTAGGTTAGGTTAGATTTTTTCTTCTGCTTTCTTGGTGACACTGCTTACATGGCTCGTGAAAGATATGTTTTCTCCCACCACTATACCCAGGTATTTTATAGATTTCTTTGGGGCTATTTGTAGATCTCCTACCGAGAATGTGATGTCCTGTCTGTTTCTACGTCCGCTCAGGATAACCGCTTCTGTTTTTTCGGGCGCCAGTGTTAGTGCGTTTTCGTACATCCAGTTTTCTACCATACGCAATGTTGCATTCATTTTCGTTATGAGATCTTCTTTATTCCTTGCGCTGGCGATGATCGCTAGATCATCTGCGTATCCGATGGCTTCTACGTCTTCTGGATATCTGAGTTTCAGTACTGGATCATATAGAATGTTCCAGAGCACTGGGCCCAGGACAGAGCCTTGAGGTATACCGGCGGTGATGTCTCTTATTTCGTTTGTTGCTATGTTTCTTTTGTTAAAATAATCTCTTAAAATATTTATCAGATATTGAGGGATCTTTTTGTGAATCAGCCTTCTTAGGATTTTTCCGTGTGATGCAGAGTTAAATGCGTTTTTGACATCTAATGTGATTAGGGAGCACCATCTTTCTCCGATTCCTCTTGACTTTGTCGTCTCAGCTATGTCGATTACCCTCTTAACTGCGTGAAGTGTCGAGAGGCCTTTTCTGAAGCCGAACTGATTTGGGGCCAGACCCCCTCCAATCGCAAGTGCGTCTTCTAGGCGCCGCCTGACAAGGTGCTCGTACAGCTTTGCCAAAGTATTTATAAGGCACAACTGTCTGTAGCTGTTGTTTGATTCAAAATCTTTGCCCGATTTATGGATTAAAACAAGCTTGGCTGTTTTCCATGTGTCTGAAAAGGTCTGGTCACTGAGTAGCTTGTTAAAACAAACTAGTAGTTCTCGAGGGGCAATTTTTGTCAATTCCTTGTTGGCTTCGGGGGGTATGCCGTCTGGTCCGGGGGCCTTTCCAGTTTTTATTTTTTCTCCAGCTGTAGCCAGTTCTTCAAGAGTAAAGGGTGGTGCGTCCTCTGTGTAGATCCTTGTTGGTAGAATTTCGTCGGAAACTGGAAATAGAGTGCTTATTATTTCTTTTGTCTTCTTGTCCGTTAGGGTGAAGGGAAGTCCAGAATCTTTGAAGGAGCGCTTAACTATTTTATAACCTTCTCCCCAAACGTCTTCATTCAGTTTGTCACAAAGGTTGTTCCATTGGTTTCGTTTTTCGTTTTTTATTTCCTTTTTTAATTCCTTTTGGCGTTCTTGTAGTCTAGCCAAGTTCTGGCAGATCGTTCCTGGTTCCCTTCTGCTCTAACACCTCTGGTATGTATGCGTCTTAATGTAATACAAGTGGCTCGTTTTTGTGCTATTTGTTCTGTCCACCAGTATGGCATGGTTTTTCCCGTGTTTAATCTTGACTTCTGTGATTTTTTAACTACTGTTTTGAGTATAGTCGTGATGTTATCTGGGTTTGGTCGGTTTGTTATATTTTCCAGTTCCCTTCTTAATTCTACCTTAAACTTGTTTTCGTCAAGTTCAAATCTGCCTTTCAGTTCCCTTTTCTTTTTTGTGCTATCCTTTACCGTGAAGGTGATATGTCGATGTGGCGATATTGTCTCGTTGTCTAGCATTTCCCAGTTCTCTATTTTTCTTACCAGGCCCTGAGTAGAGACGGTGACGTCGATAAAGGTTCCAGTTCTGCCTCTTACAAAGGTTGTGTCGTAATATCACATTTTTTGCCAAATTTAAATAAAATCAACAAGTAAAATTAGGCCAAAATATAGAAAAATGAATTCCATATACATTTACATGCATTAGACATTGGAAATCGGCCTAGAACTCGTCTTCTAGAGCATCGAACCAATTCGAATAATCTACGTAACCACACCTAATCTAGAAAATTCGATAGAAACATTCCATCCAATAGGATTAAAGCATTCAAGTCTTCCAGCCAATAAGATTTACCCACGCTGCAATCGGATTGGTCTGTTCGATTCTAGAAATTCTATAAGTAAATTAATTAATTAAAAATAGTTCTGATCAGAATTTCATAATGAAACTTTGTACAAATAATCTCTAGTATATGCGCTTCACGCTCATATAAAAATCTTTACAAAAACATTATTATTTCTACCTAAAATTCAACGTTAAAAATTTCTCAAAATCTAAAAACTAATTATTTCAAAAAACTTTTTACATCCCCAAAAAGGCCTAATCAAATCCTACATTTCAGTAAAAGAATGATTAAAATCCGTTGAGAAACACCAGAGAAAATTAGCATTAAAGGAAAAAATTCAAAAATTCGAGTTCGTTAAATTTTAATTTTTCAATTTCAATCTTTAATAAAATTTTTTCTAAACCAAGTAGACAAGTGCCGTAAGGACTAATCGAAAGAGACCCCTTAGGGCTACCTTGTATCAAAATTTGAAGAAGATATATCAAGAATTAACAAAACTATGAACAAAAGAAGATAGGCGTCGCAGATGCCACGCCTGGAAAAGGACGCCACGTCCGTAGCGCCTAAACGCGACGTCGGACGTCAAAAAGTCACTAGACAAAAAAGTTTTCAAATGAATTAAACTACAACATATCAAATTTTCAAGAAAATAGGAAAATTTTTGCGAGCAAAATTTTTCACTTTTTTGGACTTAGCCAAAATTTTGGATAAACAAAAAACCAAAATAAAGGTATCAACTTGGGACCTTCATAGGATGAAAGCCCTTACAAAAAGAAGCGTTTTATATAATAAAACATTTTAAGAAAAAACTACCAGAAAACCATGAAATCGACGTTGGAAGTTATGCACCAGGACCTGGTGAAAATGTCCAATATCTATAAAACGACTAATAGAAAAAATCTGATTTTTCACAGGATTAAATATTACATAAAGAACTATCGTTTAACAAAGTTTTAAGGCTATACGAATTTTTTATTTTCAAAAAGAAAAAAGTTATAATAAAAATCTGAAACTTGGCCAGAATACGTATAAAGTAATACTATTCTAGGGAAAAATCCCAAACCAAGAAAATTCTCAAAAATACGGATCCCACGGGACTTTAAAGTTTCCAGGGAGATGTGTCCTCAAGAAAATCTTGTTCGAAAGTGAACAGAAAATGCACCAGTTTCGTTCACGGGACTCCGCCCACAATCCACAGGATTGGTCCAGAGCGTGCAAAAGGGTGTCGCCGTGACGTCAAACTTCGATTAATATAAATATAGACAGATTTTTGTTTCGAGAGAATTCGATCTTCTCCTACCGTATAGTTTACGTGTCAGACTCGTGAGTGATAGCTATTTTTCATATACCCTCCTAAGCGTCGGAAGCAGTGTTAATAGTGCGTTTCTTTTTGTCATTCTGAGTGATACAGCCGAAGCCTACTAGAGGAACCTTGCACTTTGTTCCCAACGTTGGATTGCGCCGGATCTTAGCTTCGAAAAGTTCCATTGCACTAAGGTTCTTAGTAGAGCTCTGATTGTGAAGATCGTCCTCGGGTCTTAAATCTGGTTCTCTTGATTTATGGCCTAGTAGGAGGCATCTGGAAGAAACATAACTGGCTGTATAAATTGCGCGAGGAAAAAGTTGTAAGTTGCTTTGCCTCTGGTCTCCTTCTCCTCTAAGCGTTCTCCAAGCTCAGTTTTTCTCCAGATCAAGTTTCCATTCTTTGCTCAAAACCTTAGCCTAACTTGTGTTCAAGTGTTAAAGTTAAAACTCTGTAACTTCTGGCATAAAATTATCACTCATTTTTCAAAACGTAGATCTGTTTACCTTTGCTTATTTTGGGAAAATTTGAATTTGCTGTTCACTCTAAATTTTAACGAATTGCTCACTGATTTTTTTTAAACATTTTTATAACTCGTAAATTTTTTAAATTACCGATTTTTGACTGCAAGCTTTTACTATCTTGTAACATTGTATATTTTATTTGATTTGTATTTTACGCCTGGTGAATCCGATCTCTTTTAAAACTTAACGATCCCTCCAGAGACATAGCACGTCAGTTCCTGAAGTTCTCAATCTCTCTTAAGTGTAGAGGATTGTTTATTCTAAGGAACACTTAGCAAAAACCGTGCTCTTGATTTTGACAAAATTTGATTTTGATATATATATATTCGTGAATTTTGTATATATTATATAAGGTATCATAAACTTTAACTTTAACAAAATATTAATTTTAATTTTTATTTTTAAATAATTAAATATTACAACATTTTCGCGTCTAATATCCCAAGCGGCGTGACCCGAGTGGACTATTAGATAGGGACTCTTGGCAAGCTTGAAAAGAATATCTTTTTGAGTTTTTCCAAATTTTAAGATTTAAATTTTTACAGTATCATTTTTAATTTACCGACTTTGACAATTGAAAACAGTGATTATTTTGATTTTATTATCATAAATAAATAAAGTTTTAATTTTTCTTAATTAAATAACAAAAGATATTCACTTAGTTAGTTCGACTAGGTTAAGTATTATTGTAATTTGATACTAAAGTTGTAACTAAAAGATTTTACTGAGCAGTCACAGTGTTATTTTGATTAATATAAACAATAACAAATACGAGAGATTTGTTGTTATCTATTTTGACTTTATCGATTTTGACAAGTGAGCAAAAAGACAGTTTAGTAATTGTGGTCAATTACTATTTGTATGGACAAATACTGTTGAGCGAACTTTGAAAAAATCTCAACGTTGAATAATCATAAACAATAAACTTAAAGAGACAAAGTATCTCCACGAACACTTATAGTGACAGTGCGTAGTGCTTTCTTAAACGTTTCGACTTGAGTTCGAAAGGTGAAATATTTAGTGGTGTAAGGACTTGGAAAAGCCTACACACGGCTACGGCCATATTGACAGGTTAAATTAAGTAAATAAAATCCATACGATTTTTTGTAATTAAACCTAGATTTAGACTTAGGGATAGGACTCCACTCGGGTGACGTTACTTTAGTTTTAAGTGACTTTCCCCCGACTGACTCCCGTTGCTCCCTAATTTGTTTGTTCGGCAGGTCCGAACTTTGAAATCTTTAAACAAACTTTTTATAACTGACTACCAATGGCTACTCCTACTTCTGGTGTAGTTCCCAAGGGTGGTAGCTCAGAAGTCCATTCGCCCAGCAACACCGTCCCCCTTCTTGAGCCTATGCTCAATCTCTTTCCTGGCGAGGGGAACGAACATTCAAAAATTCCCCGTGTGGTGGGTGCCCGGCAAGCTTACCAAGCTTGCCTTTCAATGCCCCTGAATATATAGATAATCACGACAACTCATATAGGACATATTTAGTAGATACATTTGCCGGAGCATC
This sequence comes from Kuschelorhynchus macadamiae, assembly GCA_030620095.1. Lineage (NCBI taxonomy): Eukaryota > Metazoa > Arthropoda > Insecta > Coleoptera > Curculionidae > Kuschelorhynchus > Kuschelorhynchus macadamiae. Next base: position 13,304 of record JAUTXW010002480.1, read on the forward strand.
CTACATGGAGGACATCTCCATGGGGGTACCCCGAAAAAGAGAGTATCAACACAATACATCTTTTATAAATAATAAATTTAGATCTGAAGTTGAATTAAATAAACAAAACAAACCAGATGAAACCCTGTTGCTCGATAGTAGCCGCGAGCGCGAATCTCTGCATACAATTTATGCTGACAGTTCGTTGGAACTTAGACAACAAAATAACAGAAAAACTTATTCGTTATTTGAGTTGGATTTCTCTCCTGACCGTCAGAGTCTGGGTGGGAAATCAGAAGTCGACCTCCTTTCTATATGCGAAGGCAGCGACAGGACAATTAACAAAAAACAAACTACAGGACAAAGGGATGGAAGTTTGTATTCCTTGTTTTCAATGGAAGAAATGGAGCTCAGTGTCCCCGCAGGGGAAAAACGTGGTAAGAAGACTGTAGCTCCGCCCAACTTTCGATCAAATTCGAATAAAATCGAACACCCACAAGAACATGGCATTCTGTATGGGGAAACCCTTCAGGATCGTCCGTGTTCTCGGAAAAACATAAAAAATTTTGCGAATCAAACTCCTCCCACAGTAGAACATGGCATCCCTGGTGGGGAAACTCATCAGGGAACAGCTGTGTTCAGTGGGAAAATAAATAATTTTTCAATACAAACTCCGCCTCCCCCAGTAGAACAGTTGGCTTATCCCCTGTGTTATGAGTCACTAATTGTAATGTTGTTCCCGCTTCTGACAAAATTACACCTCTTGGGTCGCTAAGGGGTGATCCCCATTCAGGCGACTTGGCGTTGAAGTCGCCGAGAATTAAGGACTCTCTGCCTCCTCTGTGTACGGCCTCTATCAAAGCGTCAATGTAGGTCGCGAAGTCCTGCAGGGGGATGTTAGGGGAGACATAGCAGCCGAATATGTCGAAGTCTTGTGTCCTTATATTAATGACGCCATCCATTTTTACCACCTTCTCTACTCTTATATTACGATTCGTAAAGAAAACCGCTACGTCATCCTTATTATCGCTAATCCAACCTTTGCTCTTGGCTATTTTCTTATTAGGTTCGCTGGCTACGATGATGTCTGCCAAGATCTCCTGGGATGTTGAAAAGGCCATGTCGTGCGCACGTGGTGAACGGTCTGCGTTTATTTGTAATATTCTAAGAGGCATTTTTTTGTTGGGTGGCTGTCTGCGATTTGCTCCTCATAGCCCTTTTTGTCAAGGACAGGGCGCGCCGGAAGGCCGGGCACTTACCCGCTCCTGCCTTGTGACCCTGATTACATAGAGGACAGTATTTTTCTTCCTTGCACTCCTTTTCGGTGCGACCAACTTTGCCGCAATTGTGGCAAAGCTGACTCCTGTCTGAACCTGTACATTCTTTTGCCTGGTGGTTGTAAGCCCAGCATTTAAAACACCTATCGATCCTTAGGTGTTTGTCCAGCCTGCAGTTAGCTATTCCAATTCTGATGTATGTCTCTTTCATGATTAACTCCGATTTTTCTTTCGTAAGCATAAGGGTAGCTGCTAACGTATTACCTGTATTGGGTCTAAATTCGCCAAGCCTAAATTCGTTTTCTTTTAATTTTCCAATCTTTGTTTCTATGGCCTCTACGACTTCTTCCCTGGAGGTAGTTATGTCCATACCTCTAATGTTCCCTTCTCGCGTGCTTCTGATATTGTGTATACTTTTGGCTTCTTCTCTTCCATTGAGTGTCTGCTTTATATTTCTTAGGGTTTCTTCGAAAGTTTTTTCCCCCTTTTCGAAAATCATTGGGTATGTGTTCCTTGGCTTGGTCTTCGTCGCTTGCGTGGAATTTCTTGTATACATGAGTACTTTGGTCTTTGTCCCGCAATATACGCCTTCCACTAGTTTCTTCAGTAGATTAGTCTCTATAGTGTCTATTTCGTGTATTTTAATTTCGTTTTCTTCTTCTGTCTCCTTTCTTAGTTTCAGGAGTTTGTCAAAAATGTCTTCTTGGGAGTGTCCATGTTGAACCTTTATAATTTTTCTTTGGATAGCGTGTCCCCTATAACCCGTTCTATGGTAAAGTTTTGTTCAAGAATACCGGATTCGTCCTTGATTTCTGAGAGTTCTGGGAAGCGATCCTTAAACCGCTTTTGGATCCCTTTCTCCATCTCCTGTTTTTCTTCATCCACAAAAACAACTATTGTACTCCTTTCATCCTTGTCAGCAGTCTCCAAAGGACTGCCTATCTTTAATACCGTAGCTTTATACGCTGACTCGTCCCATATGTTTTCTGCTATTTTCTCGAAGTCTTGGAAGTTTTCACAGGGCTCAATGTGTGTGATTGCATCTGTGGTCTGTGTTCCAGTTTCCTTTTGGTTTGCTCTTATAAGTTCAGTTTGTACGTCAGCATCGAAGGTCATTTTTGTCACCTTTCCAAACTTGTGTTCCTCAATCCACTCCGTGACGATGTTCCTGTTTAGAGCGTCCACGTGTCTCTTCAGTTTTATGACGATTTCTTTTATTTCTTTCTTCGTATTCCTGTCCACTTGGCTATCTAACTTTGCGACCAGAGCTGTTATCATTTCTCTGGCCTCGATAAGTAGGAATGCTCCAGGCTCTTCTTTTTTCTTGTACGGATCAGTTTCTTCGCTTCTATTTGGGTCTGCCAGGAATGACGTCTCCCCCAGCTTCCTCTTCATTGTTGACTCTCAACCCAATGTAATCGAGTTGAGTCTCATAAACTCTCCTTTCAGTTTATTTCCCAGAGTTGTCTGCGAAAGTCGCGGATATTTGCCCCCCCCCCCCAGAATCCGTGGGGCAGTCTACGTTTGTAGAGAGGGATTCTCGGCGGCTCGCCGTACCCTCCTGGGGTAGTATATTTTGGATATCCGACATTGTAGCTTAATTTGCATTTTATTCCTACTGCCAGGTCCGAGTTCATTTCCAGGTCGTCATCGTAAAGTTTTTTATGTATATGTTTAATTTTTTTTTAATTACTTTCAGTTTCAGGATGGGATAACAATAGGAGCCCTCGATGACCTAATAGCGTCGGGGGGAACAAATTTACCGCTCCCAGGGAGCGGGGGAGAAGCAAAAACAAAAGGGAAGGTGAGTTTAACTTTAACTTTAATTTGACGTTACTTATATTTGTTTCAGGATAACTAAGGAAAGTTGAGCCGTCGTTAGCACGCAAGCCGTCCAGCCTCGCTCCTGCTTGAGCCCCCTTTACCACGACAAGGTCCAGCAGCTCCACGAGGAGGAACCTAACCTAACCTAACCTAACCTGCCTTTCCCCTATACGCCACCTGGGGACGCGCCTGATAGTTACTGAGACCCCAGGAACCTAACCTTACCTAACCTAAAAGAAAGAACCACTCGTAGAAAAATTTTTGTAAATAATATTCGCGTGAAAATTGCATTTAGGGTGTTCATATAAATAGCGAAATTCGCTTCGCTCGTTCAGCAAACTCTCATATGCGTGCTTTAACCAATCATTTTTCACCTTAATATCATATAATATGGCTATTTCGTTATGGATATAAAAATATCCATACTTTCAACAAATAAATATATATCGGGTTTTGTAGTGAATAATCTAAAAGCCATCTGTTAGATGAAAGAGCATTCAAGCATTACTTATTCATTTATTGTTATATTAACATTAAAACGAATCTTAACGAGAAACACATTTTTAAGTATATTTAGATGTCTTTTCAGCTTCAAAGGGGCAAAGAGACATTTAAAGTAAATTAAGTTTTTTAAGAATTCCGTATGTTCGATCTTGTAATGATAGTTAATGATCGTAATAGCATTTAAACTGTGAAGTGGGATTGACGTCAATCACAAGATGATCAAAGACGGTAATAACAATTATTCATATTATTCTTATACAGGGGTCTAATGTTCCAGGCAATATTTTCTTGTGTTATTACAAATATCGCTTTTGAGTTACAAGGCCAGTAGGTGACTTATTGCAATACTAGTTTTCAAAAACCCGCGTCTGTCTTTTTCCTCCCAGGGAGGCATATGGCGAAACAGGGCCTTGTGAAAAGTATAAAATAACGTCGAGGAATCTAAAATATGCTTAATTAACATAATAAAATTTACACGTTTTAAATATTTTATTCATAAATAATGTTAGTAAATATATTCCGGCATACGTTACAAAGAAGGCAAAACCAAACTTCCAGTTACCAAATATATATATATATGCAAATATAAAAATTGGTAAATTAACTCGTACAGATTAGCGCTACTTACAATAAACAGACTATACACATAATAACTAATAGTTTAGTATTTAATATTATTATCATTATTTTGTTTTCATAACGTTATTTACGGAGTCTTCAATAAATAAATTATCTCCTTTATTATGTTCCTTCATAAAAAGATGGTTTCATTCCAGGACATGGATTTATACCGAATATTTAAATATTTTATTAAGCTGCCATATAGGAAATTTACGAATCTAGCAAGCTTAAACTTTTGATTTTTGCTCAATATTTTAAGTCCTTTGGATAAGTAATTTTTTGATACTGGGTTTTTTTATTTATCAGGTCCGTCATTTTGCCCGTCATAATGTATATACTATAGGTTTAAATAAAATAAAAATTACTTACGTTAGTTACACAAAATTGTTGAAAAGCATTTGAATATTCATTTATTTTTAACTAATTATTATTATTTAGTTATTTTTCATAACTTTAGTTATATAGCCTATAAAAAAAATTATGGCATATATTATTTTGGAAATTTACACAAATGGGATCATGTTTTTGGCGATCTAGGGACCTTAAAATGCAAATATCTGCAAAAATCTCGAAGAATAGGTTTTTTTACAATTACAATTATATCTAAGAGTTCTTTTTATCCCGCGCATAAAAAGAACGACAGACCGATGGAAATAGAAAGTATTTTTCGGGATTTAAGGACCCTTAAACGCAAAGATCTGCCAAAATCTCGTAGTGTGATTTTTTTTACGAATAGGATACTTCCCATTCATAGGGAAAGTATAAAGATTTATGTAATTGTGTTGTTATCTAGGTAAATTATGAAGAAATAGCATTGACAAAACGCTTTCATGGGATACTTTTTACCAATGTAGACTGAAAACTTAATTATATAATAAATAAACGTTTTAGTTTTAGGAGAAGCATTGCCTTTGGCCACAAAAACTCTTGGATTGTTTAAGTACAAATGTATATCGTATTTGGTGTTGCCAATATCCGTTGCATGGATGGTCTTCAGTCTATTTCGAACTTTTTATTGTTTAAGGACTGCTTCAATCGAAACTATACCAGAGTATGGACCAGACATCCTTTTTCCGATTTACGTAAGTACTAAAGTTTAGAACCTACATTCAGTGAGGAATAAAAAAAGGTATTGACCTAATGCAATGGATCGTTCTATCGGGGGCTCTAGGTTAATAATTAAATTCCCCCCGCCTCCCTTTTTGATTTTAAACAAGAAAATGTGTTATAAAATTAGCTAATATTTTTGAATACAAAATTTTTAAACAGATAACATTTAAAATAAAAAACTCTTTCTGCATTTTGCCGAAGTATACTGGCGAATGGCTTAGTAATGCAAAATGGATTGCGTCATCTCGTTTTCGATTGACAGTGTATATAAGTTATTTAGTCTTTCATCCAACGTGCATTTATTTTCTGTGTAGGCCATTTTAGAAATAAACCTTTCACTTTCGCAGTTTGATGTAGGTAAAATAAGTTTTAAGCACTGTTTCCAAGAACTATCTTCAACACCAACAGACATTCTTTTTGAAACACACATTGTCTAAGTAATTCTTTATTTGAAAATAGACACTATACATTTTCTTAATATCATTTTTTAGATTAGACAACATTTTACCAGATCATCCCCCATATGAACCTTAATTTTTGACCAAAATTCAAAGTCACTCTAAGTAGTTTTTAAACTATTCCACAAACTGATAGACAGGCAAGCAAACCGGCAGACGGAGCGACGAAATTGATAAAACATATTTTTTAGCATCTAAAAAGCTTATCAACGTTTCAATATTTTAATCACATTTTTTTTAGATGCTTACACAGGCGGGACTCGCTTTAGCAGCATACCGCAAAACAGAATTTGTTAAGAAAACGTACATGCCTGAAGTTTCCTGGGATCTAAAGTTGGTATCTCCGGCCACAAGAGATATCATTACCCGGAAATCTAAAACAGCTGACTTACATTTCATTTTAATAGTGATATTTGTTGTCGTAGGAGCGCAATTCACACCACGTGATGTCGAATTTCAGATGTCCCAAATAGACACAATTTTCCAAATTAAAGGTTTGTATGATGAAAGACCATTTACATTTCTAGCAGACAATCCATCACGAAGTTTCATAGATTAATCACGGCGCACTGGATGGACAGTCATTATTTGATGTTACGAACAACAATCTCTTTCAATAAAAATGTCATTATAAGTAAGTTTACAAATTTGAAGGAATGTAGAAGTATATCAGCCAAAAAAATCAAAAACATTTTGTAAGAAAGATTTGAGTAGATTTTTGATAGAAGCTGATATGTTCAAATGCATCCGAATCATGTACAGAATAATCGTGTTTTCTTTGAATATAGAAACGGAAAATGCAGTATCTAACAAGTTGTAATCAACTCTTTTTCTGACATCCCAAAAAAAATTGCGGTATTTCTTAGTTTACAAAATCTTGAATTATCCATTAGCCATGCATTCCACATATTATCTCTACCGTTACTGTCAGATGCTGGTGCTGATATACAACCGTTAAAAAGGTCTGGTAGATAGAAGTCCAATGTTGTTGCTGGAAATTGCGTTGACGAATCTATCGATAATAAAAAGAAAATAGCTATGATGATACTTGGACAAAATACGTCGATAAATAGCTCAGTTTTCAAAGTATAATGTGTGGCTCAGTTTGTTAGCAATGATGGGAATGAGGTGTCATCTCCGGTATCATCTAATAATTCTACTGAACAAAAAAGATAGCAGTATTGCGTCACAATAAATTTCAAAACTGTACTTTTACGATTTATAACAAATCAGATAAGTAATTTTACAATAAAAATGTCCGATTAGTTTTTATTTTATTCTATTTAATTTCATAATAAAAATATTGTTTTCTAGTAAAAATAAATGAATCTGTCGCAATATGTGTTTACGTAACTAAACTCATTAGTGCTAAAATAAATTACTTTTGGCAATCAGTCGGCGTCAGAAAGATGACTTTTCGTAACTGAATTAAAAGAAAAAAATTAATTAAATTTTTTTTAAGCCTCGTGTAACGTGCTTGAATTTCAATCGATGATGAATTTTTTAGTTTCTTTTTAACATAATTTTTTATGTAGTTGTGTTTTAAAAACCGAATTGGTATTAGTTAGCTCTGATCAGGCTCTCTTTTAGGTGATCTAAAAAAGTGAATTTGTATAAACAAGGATTTTTTTTAATCAAATCTACTTTGTTAGGTGGACCTGTTCTATTAACATTAGGTTAGCCCAGATTCGTCGATAAAACTAACATTACAAACTATAAAGCATCATTAAAGCCATAATAAATAAAACTATGTTGTACAAGGAAAAACGGATGGTTCGAGTGGTTGCCTAACAGCATGAAGTAAAACACATTGATGGATTTAAAAACATGTATAAAATCAAAGATAGTTGTCTAAAAATATGGTAGTTGTTAAATATGCTACAATGTACGAGTATCCTTTATAATAAATAATAAAATTAGTAAAAATAAATATTAGTATTCAATTAGTATTCATGACTTAAGTTTTATTTATTTTAGAAAAGAACCAGCGTTTGTTCAGGATAATCACAATATTACTTGAAAGGTTTTCTCTTGCCTTCATGTCGGTGCTGATGGCGATAGTACCAATGTATATGTGGTATATGAGCATTCTAATAGAAATAAAATATTTCATGCTGAAAGATTATGCGGAACGTATAGTAGGTGTCTTAGAAGTGAACGCCCTAATCGAGAAACATATGCTGATTTTGATAAAAGCGCACCAGGAAATACTACGGTAAGATAGAAAAAAATTTCATATCTGAAGGTTTACACTTAAAGATTTATCCCCAACAAACACAACGATTCTCCTCCTCTCACTTAACCGATTTGAATATTTTTTTAATTAAAATTCCCTACAAACGGATGTGTTATTACTGTTGATTTGATAGGATCCTTTTTAATAATTAGAGGTATCTTAGGCAAATTACATGTTCCACTCGCAGCAGCACTAACATTAAGTATTATGTTAGGTAAAGAACTATAAACAGTTTTTTTATCTTTACAGGAACATTAGAAGCAGTACGATGAATATTTCTCCATGGATGACACATAATGATGTTTCATACGTATAATATTTCGTAAAATGATATAATTCATTAATTTTTTGACAAAGTATTTATTTACTTAGAAATTAATACAATCCGGCTCTTAAGTATTTTTGTTTGTTTATTGCTAAACTCTTTTTTACACAATAGGATTGACGTAGCTAGTTTCATTGTAATCAGAGCCATTTCTCGTTAAATTTACTATACATCCATATATAAAGATACTACAATACAATGTACTAAAAATGTAAGCTTTATGTGTAAAAAATTACATTCGGTTGCAAATAAAATCAGTAAGTAGCTTTCAAAAATTAAATCACCAATTTTAGTGTATAAATACTTTCAACACTTTTGAATCGAATTCCTTCATATAGTCTACCATGTCCAACCAGAGCGGTCTAGTATTTTCATTTGCTTTCTCCGTTAAAATTCTCATCTGTAGTTGGTCTATAGTGTTGTAGTTTTTTCTAAATCTAGCTTCTTCTCTTGGTTCGCAATTATTTAATTTATTCGTTAGAAAATTGTTTTTTAACAAGAAAAATCGCTACTTTCTAAGCATAGCTAAAAAAACTAATAGTCAAAAATATTATTCAGAAAGAAAAAACCCTATGTATTTTGAAGTATACGTGGTGTTCTATGCAAATTTTGTTTAAAAAAGTGGCACTTGGAACCCAAATTTTTCCTTCCATTGGAGGTGTCAACATGTTAAGTTGATGTGTGATATATGTCTTGCCATATACACACGCAAGAGTATTAATAGAAATCTTCTTTATATTTAAGATTTTTTATAAACATCCAGAAAGAAAGTCATGAGCTATTACTCACTGGTGGCCCTGTTACATTGATGATCCTGATATTTCCACTGTTAGCTTACTTTGAGGTGAGTATTTTTTAAATACTGTTTTGAAGTAAAGACCTTTGTAATTTCTATTCCCTCATGTGCTCAACTCAGTTTGTCTTTTTATGTTAATAATACATTATACTTACTTTTTTAGGAATAGTGAAGAGTGACCCAATTTAGCATAGTATATAGTCACAGAAAATTTATGATAAATTCAATAAATATTTTTTACGTTGACACATGCTGTTTTGTTACCTTATATTAAATTCGTACCAGCTTTTGCCACTTTCACATTTGATTTTTCTGCAAAATTTAAAATTATTTTTAAGCAAGCTTTTTTACGTTCATTTTTTAAAAAATTTCTTTGGCCACCATTTTGTTTCGACACGTCGCCTTAAATTCGTACCACAATTATTAATTCTTATACAAAAATTGAAATTAAATTAATAAATAATACTTTCGGGCTGATTTTTCTATCTATCTATTCATGTCAAAATTTTACCAGTTCGTTCTTATATAACACTTGATATTTGTGGTAAAATTTGAGGTAAATTAAATAATTAGTTTTTTTTTTTAGTAATAAGTTTTTTAACTTTCTAAACGATTTTCATTAACGATCCTCTTGTTGTTATATTAGAGTAGTGTAGACGATAGGCAGACCGATAGATGGCCAGATGGAATTGATAAAACATGTTTTTTGTTATCTGGGGACTTTAAAACGTGAAGATATGTAAAACTTGTAGAGGTGATTTTTTCACGATTAAGAAAAGAAAGTATTTGGCTGCAATTTTCAAATAGTAACATAGTTTTTAGTAGTTGATTCCCATACCACAGTTACTGTGGCACGAAATTTGAAGTCAATCCGTTAAGAACTTTTTTCTTGGATTCGTGAAGTACTTCCCTTTTATGAGGGAAACAAATCTCGGAGGGTGATTTTTTTACGATTACAATACTTGCTTTTCATCAAGGAAGTAATTAATATTATTATATTTTAATGAAGATTTGATATCTCATTTAAAATAAGTTCCGGGAATTTATTATTAATTTTTTAAATGTCAATAGTTTCCGAATTATTTGCCAAAAAGTCGATTATTTTTAAATCTTAATTTGTTAATAACATGTGCTAACCGTTTATTCATCAGGGGTAACTTAACCTTACATTACATCACAAAATTCTATAGGTAACAAAACAGAAATTTCAATCTTTATTTAGTTTGTTAAATAATTGTTCATTCAAAAATCTAATTGAATAACTGAATTTATTTGGTAATGATTACATTTTCATGTAGGTTTACGCTTATTAAGAAAACCTAAGTGGTGTCTTACGAAACCAACCAGCTCTCCTGATAAAACAGGAACCATATGCAAAAGAAAATATTGTCTTAGATTTATAATACACACCGTCTCTGACAAAATAATATTTCGAGAAAAATTGGCCAGCAAGCAAAATCAAGACTTTCAATATTTTTGGGAGATTTAACGGTAACCACAAAGCATATCATAGGAAGAGGCAATTTTTTTACAGACATTTAATTACTCCCTACCTTAGCAGGATGTCAGTAATTAAATTATATTTTGACCTTTGTCTTAAGCCTGCTTCTATTCATTTAATCATTCCGACGGCATACATTTAATTCGTCAATTTATATGAATGAACGAATTGAAGAAACAACGAAGTTACTAATATTTCATTCACGCTATATTCATTGATTTTATTTAATTCTTTCCCATGCATTTCATGCATGAACTTTATTCCTTATACATATTTGAAATTACTACATAACCACTCAAATGTTTGCGTTTTAGAATCATTTGTCAATGCCCAGTACAATTATAAGTTTATCTGTAATCATCGCCGTGTTGGGAAAGGTAACTCAGGAATGCCAATTGTGCGAAGACTTGGTAAGACTGTAGTCAATATCGTTAGTCTATATACTAGATTTAAAATTTAAATTTAATTTTTTTCTGTCACATATGCCAAAAAACAACAACGGCGGTGGCTTGCACTCAGAATATCGCCCTGCGTTTAAATCACCATAAATATGTGAACTCAGAAGTGACACAATTTTACATGTAATATAAGAAAAAACCTATTTTTACCTAATTTTTAATAACTTGGAGTTTAGATTTTTTATTATTCAAACTAAAAGTTTTACAGCGGTAAGCAATATTTCAGAAACACCCGGTATGTTGTATCAGTTGACTAAAGGAACTTGCTCTCGAATATTTGCAATTGAATTCGCGAACAGGTTGATGGCTATATTTTATTTTTCAGAGTGAGGAACTCTGCTTCGTACTGTACAACTTGAAGTGGTACCAATGGAACACGGCCAATATGAAATATTTACAAATATTACTAATGTCTGCCTCCATGCGTCTTAGCTGGCATTTTACACCAGAAGTGACCATGAATAGGGAATATTTTAAAAAGGTAATTAGGGTAATACAATTTCAATGTATTGAACACTGGAACAGGGGAAACGCAAGAGATGCAAGGACGGTTAATTGAAGGCAAAGTTGCGCAATTAATTAACTAAATTCCGAATATTTCCGAAAATATTTGTAAAAAACGAAAAACTACAATTTGGTTTTTATTTCTTTCTGGCTTCATTTAAAATAATAATTTAAATTAAAACTGTAAGGTAACATTATATTTTGGAAGTTTCGTGTACTAGCGATGATCATCAGGTCAACTTATTCAAATATAATCATGCATTTTTATTGCAGGTTTGCAAACTTCAGTGCTCACTGCATTACTACAACATTAGTTTAATAGCATTAATTCGTTTCGAACTTAATGAAACTTCTTCAATAATTAAAAAAATCATGGTTCTTGAGTTTAGACTGTGTTAGATTGTATTTATTTTCCGAAGTTTCGGCTGCGCTTGTACGAGGCATCTTTAGGGATTTTTAATGCACCAGATGAAAACTGTACCTGTGCATACCGAAGCGTGACTGACTCACTGTGAAGATTGGCTTCCAGGTATGATGTAACACCTAGCCCGCGTCTTTCAGGGTGCTTGATGCTTTCAAAAGATTCTCTAATTTTTCGTTTGGAATAATCTGAAGCTGTTGCAAGAACACTGGTATCTTTTACATTAATTATGTGTCCTGTTTAGTGCTGGTGCTCAACGACAGCGGATGGAATAATTTGTTACTTAAAGATCTTTCATGTTCTTTAAATTTAGTAGACAGGGGCCATCCAGTTTTATCTATATACATTTTACTACGGGAATTAGGAATTTTATAAACTTCTGATTACAAAGGAATTACATCTTTTGGTGATCTCAAGGTTTGCCTCATCTTTTTGTGTGTTTTAAAGATTGTGCAAATGCTGGATCTCCGTAGAATTCTTGCAATTTTATCTGTGGTACCCTGAATAAAAGATAAATTGCACTACTTGATGCTTGAATATTCAATTCTAGTTTAGATCTGAGATTATTATATTACCTAATCGAAGGCTTAATATCTTCAGGGCAATATCTGTTTAATTTTAAAATTGATTTTTAGGTATAATTGAAAAATAATTTCAATAAGTAGTTTTTACATTGGCCTACTTATACCAGTTAATTCCTATGTCACATATAATTTTTCTGCAAGATTTAAATTCAATTAAATAAGATTTTTTTACGTTGATTTAAAAAAAAATTGTTTGGCCGTCATCTTGAATTCGTATACATGCCATGCTCAAAATTTGGAATTAATCTAAAAAGTACCTTTTTCAGGCTGATGTTTTAAATATTTTATTATGCCGCCAACGTTTCACTAGGCCGCTATCTTGTTCCGATATATTGAAGTTTTACCATAATATTACAAGGCAAGACCGTGAAAAACGTGAAAACATGCAAAATCTGAGGTTAACCATGGGACTAACAGACATACCGACATAGAGACAGACGACGAATTCAATAACACATGTTTTTCGGAATCTAGAAATCCTGAAACATAAAGATCTGAAAAATTCTCGGAGGTGGATATTTTCAGGATTACAATAATTCCCTTTTATAAGTGAAGTAAAAATAAAACCCTCTTCAAAAAACACACTAAAAAGTGAAAAATAACATTTTATCATATCTGGAAAAATTGACTTTGTAATTGATCGTTAAAACTTATGCTTAGTTACTTAATAACAAAAATATATTTGTGTATTTACTTTTAGTGTTTTCGTGTCTAATACCAAGAATGTAATGTCTTACCGTCTTTATATTTTGGCGCCGACTTTACTAAGTAAAGCCGGTTATATTAAAAAAATATTTAATCTTTCTTAGTTCTATTTATAAGTGTTTTATTGCAAAAGTCAAGGTTAATAAATGCCCTGTGGGTCTCCTGCATATTATGTAACATCATTGTGTAGTAACATGTCTTATACAAGTTGTATACTATATACAATGGTTAAGATACGTTTATTTTTTCTTCTTGATAGAATATTGAATACATATATTGTTCCAAATAATTTAGAGAATACAGGTAAAAAGTGCATCTTTCAGACATTCTTACATTATGGTTACTATGAGACCACTTCGGTAACATCCTGACTATTCTCTGAAAATTTTCACTCAAAGTAATCTAACCATCGCGGAGTAATCGATACACAGTTCAGTGAGGACTCGTACTCTAAAATTTAGGGTCGGCCGAGGCTCAAGGCCAATCAAAAGAGATTTTACTGTGAAGGTCGCGAAGGAATTATTCCTCCACCTTCCACCGCCCAGACCGGTCAAATATCATGTGTAATTTACATATCTTTACGTGGAAATACGATTAAAAACTTAGCTACGAAACACTATAGCACAAGACTGACCTCTTGGATTGCATACCCATATTGATGTAAATATAAATAATGTAATTAATAAATTTGCTGCTGACAAAAAAATTGGACGTTATTCTACAATTATTTATTAAAGGCTGTTTTTTTCATTTATGCCGCAAGTATCGTCTCTGTTGCGATCACAAGAATCCAGGCACATGATTTTCCCTCATGTAAATGTACTTATAAAAACAGATATAATACCTAGTCTTGATGCCAATGTGAAAACTATTATATCAATTAGAATTAAACGGCAGTACCAACTTCTCTAAAATAAATTTCTTTAGGTAATGTAGTAATTTTTTTAACGAGTACCTTACTTTTGTCATGGCAATGCAAATTAGTGCAAACCAGGTGTAAAAGCCTGATCTACCAAAACTTACTAAAAATGATGACATGAAGTGTCAAGTAGATGTCCGGATTTCTGCGATTGCAACGGTTTCACCTTAAAAACCATTAAAAACGTAGAACAAACACTTTTAAAACGGAATTGTACATTATAGGCAACAATATACCATTAAAACGAAAACTTTTTATATAGAATTTGTGTTGAATGTACCGATAGCTATCTTGTTAATTCTAACTCTCGGCCGGTCGGGCTAATGTTCTTAGTTTTGTTTTAGCTTACCAAAATTGCATACACTGCAGGAAATCTACTCAATTCCATATTCCACTAACAATACGATGGACGCATAGTTAGATCTATTTTGCACTTGCATTGATACTGCTCACGAAAAGGTTTAGCAACAAATCGATCTTCGGCTTCAAATTAAGTTGACTTTTTTAGAACCAGCAATAAAATTATACACTTATAAAACAAATACTTTAACTCACTCAATAAACTTAGATGAAGAATTTTTGAGTGTCATTTTTAAAAAAACTAATAGATTATATTATAGTATGAGGCAATGCTACATTCTCCAAACTATAAAATACAATCTAATTTTGAAAAAAATCAATTCTGCAAGGTGGGATCATATACCAGGTTATTTAAAAAAAATAAAAGTTATCAAAGATATTCGGATATTCAAGACAATATTAAAACTTAAGCATTCTTAACATAACAAAAAAAAAGATTCAGTCTTCTTAAGAGATAAAACCAAACTAAATTCCAGGACAAATGGGGTCTCTCCTAGAGCCTTAGATGGACGCAAACAAGAGAGTTTAAATTCGGGATAACCTTTTTAATCCAAGACGGTTAAGAAAAAAGTTATCTTCGAACTGTTGCCATTATTTCCAAAGTTATAAAACCGATGGAAACTAACATATTTTGCAGATATACAGGGTGTTTTATATTCGAATATTGATAATTCAGGATCTGATTTTTTGATCAATTCTAAGTATAAAAGTTCATAACTAGGCTGTCCGAAAAGTCTTAGTATGTAGATGGTCTAATATCTCGAGTACTGGTAGAGCTGCAAAATTTAAAATTTGACAGTTGCATGTTTACCAAGAAATTAATGTTTTTTGGGGTTTAAGCTTTATCCAGTAATTTGGTGGTGGCATGAGGGAATTGGACTTTTGAAATTAAAATGTCACCCTATGTAGAATTTTACCTTATTTTAGAGACCTTTATAAGACAAAATTTTCTGCGCCAACTTGACGTAAGAGCCCGCAGGATAAAACCTCTTTTAATAACTCTAATATATATATATATATATATATATATATATATATATATATATATATATGTAATGTAATATGTAATATTTCCAGTTGGGGTAAGCGCCCTTTTGCCTTCCTCACCGGTTCGACGGTCTTCACGAAGGAATGTCACTTATACTTGCCATTTTTCGAACAAACTGTTTTACCTGCAATTGGAACAACTATTGAAAAGGGTGATGTTTAATATGACTCAGATTTTCAGCAGGCTGGAGCGGTCCCGCATTTTTAATTTATCTGTCAGTGAGTACCTTCATAATGAATTTTCTAAGCGTTGGATTGGACTTCGTGGAGCTGTTGACTGTCCAATACGGTTGTCGGATCTTGCTCTACTTCCTTTCTTTGGAGCGTTTTACAATACTCAATAATTTATAAGAATCACAATAAAACATTGATGTTTGCCTTAGTGTGATGCGATGTGAAGGGAATTTGGAAGAAATCTTCATTACTGGCGGTAAGTTGATGGTGGTTATTTTCAACATCTTATAAAATTAAATTAAGTTTTTAAGTTTTAACTCTAGATTGGAATTTTTATTTCAATACCTTACTATTTGAAAGTGGGCCCAGATAGAGACCTTTGCTTTACGGCTTTGTTGTTTTTTAGACGTTTCTAGGATTGAATTCAATATTCAAAAGAGAAATTTCTCTCGCCATTTTCATATTTTTATCTACTAGTATTTGAGGTATTAGACCATATTAAGACGCAGAAATGCATATGTTTTAAAATGCTGTGATCTTGAAAAATTTGAGTATTTGAACATGAAATTTATTATCCTCAAAATTAGTCAAAAAATCATATCTTAAATTATTAGCATTCACATACGGAATATCCTGTAAATAACAAATATATCCTTTATATACGAAAAAGGATTAAAATTTACATACAAAAAAATTATTGTACAGATAAGGTTTAAAACTATTCTATTTCCTTAACTAAGCATATCCGAAATTAATAAAAATATAAGGCTACGTACGCATAAATAAAGTAAAAAAAGTTGAATATTTTAAATTTACCTGATGCCTTAACAGTTACTCCTGATATTTCATTGTGAAGAACTAAGGGTCACAAAGTTAACCCCAACGAGGCTATGTCCGGTATCTTAACCACAGACAAAGCCTAGGAGAGGCTACCTCATGACCCTTTTTCTGGAAGAAAGTCAGCAACACGATTGACCTGTCAACGAATTGCGTCTTCTAAAGCAATAATAAAATAAAACTATTTTAGAAAACTTACTACTCCCTTGCATATATATATATATATATATATATATATATATATATATATATATATATATATATATATACATTAAAAAATGCCAATCATTTATTATAGCAAATATATTTTAAATATTTCCGATACAAAATATACTTGGTGAAATTCTCTACATAGTGAAAAATATTAATAGACTACGGGAATGATATACATATTTATATGACCACACTTACTACGTATTCCCTCTCCCTAGTTTACTACGCTCTTAGTTGTAATTAATATTTATTGATTCACAAAACAAAAAAAAAACTCCATAAGTACATGACTAACAGACCGCAGAAACTAGGCCCTTAGCTCATTTAATTAGTAGGGCCCGGGAGAAAAATAGAACAATAAAAAACGATAATGTGAAAATGAGCACCAACAATTGCTCGAACCGAAAGCCACTAGATCTTATAGGCACTTACTTGTTCCCAGGTACTAAATCAAATAGTAAAAAATATAGTGCTGTGAGCTAAATAATACAATAAACTAAAAGATACAAAGATATATTAATAAAATGTGGTTAGGTTAGTGGAAATCCAACATTGTTACCTAAGACCATGGAAGCAGTTGAGGCATCTGTAGTATCGTTAATAGTATGTCGAATTGTTTATCTTCACTTTAGGCAGAATGTCGATCACTTCTAGACAAATCCCATTAAAACTTCAATACGCTGTCTCTCTGTCAATACCATTTTCGTTTCATAATATTCCTAAGAAAGCAGATACGTGAACACCGAAGGTAACATTGTTGTTTGATAAATAAATTGGAGATAAAAGAAATTATAGAAAAATTAAAAATGCCGAGATAAAAATAAAATAACTGCTCTACCTTTTAGCACTTACGTCTATTCCTTGTACCAGCGAACAACATACAGGTTTTGATCAAAATTTTGAAAATTGTCAGATACCAAGTTGATGGTATTACATTTATTGTTTAGTATTTTAAGAATTTTTCCACAGACATTTAAAAGTAAAAAGTGGAAGTAGCTGGGGGTTAGGGGTTAAATACGAATGTTCCAATTTATCATAAAAAAAGTGGGTTTAAATCTAAATCAATGTACCTGTATAAGCGTTTTCTCTATAACTTATTCATTAGAGAAATATGAATTTTATGCCTGACTTCTGCATAGCCCTGTATATAAACATTGCTAAATCTAGAGAAGCGTCTGTTAAATGAGTATATTTTTTTTAACATTCGACCTAAGCATATTACTATTTATTTCAGTTAAGCTTCTTGTACCCTCATTTCGTTTAAGAGGGGCCTAACTGCATTTGGTACTTCACAAATCTAAAATGGACATCAAAAGGATCACTGCAGTACAACTCTAGGATAGGATGTGACATAATATAATATTGTAATTTCCTTTCTGAATTGCATGACCCCTTGCGTTTCCGTTGAATTAAACTATTTAATACGACTCTGTCATGTTTAATAAATCTGTGTACCAATTAAAACATTTCATATTTCAGTGACACGTACAGACTAAACAAGAGTTTTATAATAAAATAAAACCAACTTCAAAAAATGCACTAGAAAATTTTACACTGGGAAGCCGACACCAACCTTTTTTAAATTAACTAACAAAAATATATTTATGTACTGAGTATTTCGATGTCTAATAAAATAATTATCCTACTGTCTTTATTAGTTTGGCATATTTAAAAAAAATGTTAAATACATTTTTATTTCATTTTTTTTTAGTTGTATTTATACGAATTTTTTTAGTTGTATAGCCGTGTAAGTTTTTCCTAAAAGAATGTTCACCATTCTGATATAGATCATCTTGACAGAATGAATAATTCAAAACGGCCGCCATTGCGCCATTTTCAATATGCTTCTTATGAGATTACTCCAGCACCATTCTGAATCCGCTCTGAAAATTTCATTGAAATAACCATTACGGAAAAATCGGTGAACATACATAAAAAAAATACTAATGGTCAAATTGATACCCTCCTTCTTTTTTGAAGTCGTTTGATAAGTCCTATCCCATTACCTGAAGAATCATAAAAATTAGAGGCAATATGCACCCACCATTCCTGGGCAGACATGAACTTTTGTATTTTAAGTACGACCCCATATGTATTATTAGAGATTATGATAGTATGTTTAAAGCCTAATTCAACGATATATATGAGTATATAATGTAATGCATGGTTTTTCCTCAGTTTTGTATTTATTTTCAAATTCATTAAATTGTTTTATTCAATCTTTTAAAATTTTTCTAAAGTCAAACATACGATTTCTATTAGGTTTTAAAACCTAAGAAAGTACGAACGTTGCCCTGTTTCGCGTATCGTAAATTTTTTTATTTTTTTTTACAAGGTCTAAGCCATAAATCATTATATAAATAACAGTTTTATAGAATTGTTTGGTCATAATGGAAATATTGACTGATTCCCCCCACCCCCCTTTTCCTCAAGAGTTCTGATCTTGTCACTTTGAATACATTTTTATGAAAAAAGAAAAACTGTATAAAAATAGACTAGCAGGAAAATAAGTGAAAGAATTTTAACTAGTCAGTCAGAGTGGTTCAATGTCAAATGTCAAAACTTGCTTTAGGTTTATTTAGTATTTTACAGACGTTTATTTGTTGTTTTATTAAATTTAAACATTTTATTAAATTTGGGTTTTTATATTGTGATATTATATTTTATATATAATAGAACAATGATATAACGCTTTATAGTTTATTTAAGAATTCGCTAATCACCTACTGCCAACTTTTCTTTTAGTCGAATGCTACCGATCAGTCTCGGTTCCAGTCGAACTGAAAATTAGCTTCTTGCCAGATTTGTTCCCTGAAAAAAAAATTAGAATAATAAGAGATATTTAAAGTTACTTTACTTTATAGTACGTTTAGTGTATGCAGAGCAAAACTTATAGGTGCAGTTTCAATACAGTTAAATACTAACTTAAACTATTTAATACGCAAATGCTGTTTTTAAAATATTTAAATATTTCTTTTAGGCATTTTAATAATGGGTATGTGATCGTAATAAACATATCTTGATGTTTAACTTACTTGATGAATTTTATTACATTTATTATTTAAGTGATTATGAACGTTTAATTGTAATTCTTAGTAGTTTTTTAGCTATGTCGCTAACAGTCAGACAGACAGACCGAGGGAATTGAGAAAACTTGTATTTCGGCATCCAGGAACCCTAAAACGTAAAGATCCAAAAATCTAGGAGAGTGATTTTTTCACGATTACAGTAAGAAAGTAAAACTAATTATTTAAATTGATTTCAAATTTAGTATGTAAATGTTGATACAAGAAAGAACAAATAAACTATTTAAAAAATCAGCGTAAAAACATTAGGTATGATTTAAGGATACAATTTTGGAATAAGATGGCGGCCTATTCAAGTGTTTGAAAAACCATTTAAAAAATGGTTAACCTCCGTCGTTATAATCCTTCCTTTTATCAAAGAAACTTATTTAGTAATACGTAGAGGGTGTCTGAATATTTTAAACGGGGTCTACAAACCAAACTTTAAAAACTTTATCAAAAAATATTGTATACACAAATTTTATGGTTTTCTCTGAATCGTCAGGATTTACTAAAAAAAAACCATTTAGTAACTTTAAATGGAACATTCTTAGTAATAAAATATCAGCTTTGATACCTTTACCTTTAAAAACAATCGAGAAAATTGACAAGAATTCTGTCATAATAGGCAGTGTATTCCTTTGTAATGAATGACTTTACTTTCTTTCTACCATGTTGCTCTTTAAGGTGTGCTTTTGTCAAATTTCACGGTTGTCTTTAAAGATAAAGATATAAAACCTGGTTATTTTAGAATCAGCAAGAAAATGCCAATTTATTAAAATAATATCATACAGAGTGTTCCATTTAAAACATTAATTAATTTGTTAATTTTTTTCAGCAACTTTTGACGGTTCAGAAAAATAAACCATAAAACTTTTGTATACAACAGTTTATAATATCTCTAAAAGTTAAACTTGCAGATCTCGTTTAAACTATAAGCAGACGCTCTGTACAGGGCATTTATTTATATTTTGGCACCTAGTTAGAGCTTTGACTATAGAAGTAAAGAATATGTAAATTGAAAAGGTACAGGATGTTTTTTTGTATTATCTTATAAAATTATTAAATTTAAAACAAAATCAATAGAAAATGCGCCGTTTCTTACCCATTATAAATATATTAGATTCGATACATTTATTTTAAGAGAGAGCTTTCTCTCTTAACAATCCATTAGATCAATAAGAATACATTGCCTTATATGGCATGGTTTTTGACAATTTTTTCGATTATTTTTGAATATTTATAAAGGGTAACACTGGACCTATTAAATGAAAAAAAAAACAATATACAGGATGTGCCATTTAAAAAAAACATAGATTATGTATATTTTTCAGTTTTCTAATGATTTGTAAAATTTTTGATTTTTGACTCTTAAATGATAATACAAGAAAAATCCTACAACTTTTTTATTTAAAGTTTTTTTTTATGATCTATAGACAGTGGCGTATATAGACTTTGCTTCTGGGGGGCGTTTTGAGGCGGTGAAAATTTTCAACAACCAAAAGAAAAAAGTTTTTACCTTATTTTTAAGTAACTAAAACTGGCTCTAGAGGGGAGGGGTCCCGCTCAAACCCGAGAAAAAGGTCCCTATTTTATACTATTTGTACCATTTGAGCTAAAATAATACTTATTTAATTATAATTATAATTTTATTAGGGCAATTCCTTGATAAAAGGAGAGATTAATAACCACGAAAGTTCTGGGAAAGGCCAACCAACTCTTTTGCTATAATCTACCTTAGGTATATGACAGACTAAATATGATATATTGAGAACAAATGTATCTTACGGTAAGTCAACATGGACTAAAAGCATCGGATTCCGATTATTGTCATCGAAATTTAAGAACTTTTGAATATGTTTTTTTCGTAGTTAATCAATTATATAATTATATAATAAAACATTTTTTTTAAACTATAATGCTTTGACAGAACGAGGAATTATTTTTTTTTAAATTTGAATAACAGATTTTCATAATATGAAATTAAATTTAATAATTAATTACCATTCAAATTTATGAGAAATGCTTTATAGCTATAAAAGAGGTGTATGATTTGTATAATAGTTAACAGAACAACAATTATTAACCGTGTTATCTTTAATTTTTTTTTCGTTAAAAGGGAAAGTACATTAGAAAAAAATAATAAGATACGTATCTTTTTCAGGTGTTTCTCACCGTGGGTGCATATTCACTAAGTACAATAATGAATATTTACTAGGTACCATTATCTACTACCGAAATCGAACACAACCTCCCCCGCACCCGTGGTTTTTCACAGTTTCTCGCGCGCTCTCCAAACGTAGACTGATTAACGTTTTTAATAACAATATCACGGGGCGCCGCCAGTTCTCGGTCTCTAAAGAAGGGGCGCCACGGCGCGCCGGTACCATTCATTTCCTTTTTTAGGTCCATCAACAATCAATAATAGAGAGTTTTTAATTTATGTTTGCATTACATTTAGGGTTTCTGAAGAACATTGTTTAGAAAAATCATATAATTTGAATATTAAAAACAAATTATTTTATTTAATCATCAAGAAAAGCAAAAGACTGGGAAACCATAACGGTTGGCTCAAAACCCAACGCAAATCTTAGTATTAACATAAACAAATTTATAGAAATATAAATTTAAAAAATATGCAGTTGTTAATTTATCACATTATGACGAATTTCTTTATCGAGATGCTACTGAGACAATTACTGATAGAAGAAAATAGAGGACAAATAAACGGTTAAAAAAACTTTTTTATTCAATTGGAATATATAGGGTAAAATGGAAAAATCAGTATATTTCATCGAATTCGGCATTTATATTTCTAGATCTGTTTTTGTTCTGTTTGTCGCTTCTAAGAGTCCTTTTAATAAACCCGGAAACACGTTTTTAGGAATACCAGAATCCAATCTTCCGGTATCTTTCTTCATGCAACCTTTAATTGTTTAAAAAAATGGCAACGTCTAAGGATTGCTCCAAGTGGTTAAAATTGCTCGGTAAAAATATAAAACTAATATTGTTCACTGAACACTCTCGTATTGATTGTATTGAAAGGTGACACGATAAATTGTCATCAATTAAATTCACCCAATTCTCGAGATAATAACTGTCGAACCGTTCCAATTTACTGCTATTATATCTAATACGGACTGGCACTTCAGTAGTCCAAGAGTCATACATGTTCAAAGCTTTGTAGACGACATAATATGGAAGTAAATTTTTACCACCAGAAGCAGCGAACATTATTGAGGTTGATGATTTACTATAATTCACAATTCCCTCCGGATATTTGCATCACTCCCTTTCATTTTTTTTTCGGGTCGTAACACCAGCACAGCACCGGCTTGTTTATATTCTTTCCGACAGAACTCTTTGTCCGGAAAATTGCCCTTTCCTTAAAATGGTGTACCATCCTTCGATCTCTATTTAAATATCGTTAGGTAACCAATAGTAAATCGTAAGTATTCAAGAAATACTCCAACCCGTTGCATGTAAATAATTTTACTGCAATACACCTCTGGCCTGTCATATATCATACTCGTTATTAATATTATTTTTAGCCTCTTCAATTATCTTCGAGTCAGGTTTCTTGTTACGTTTCCGTTCTACTTTATATTGATTTTATTGATCACAGCTCTTGATCTTATTGAATCAACTTTTGATCCTCTGTTCTCCGATAACCTAAAATACGTGCAACGATTTAAAGATGTTTGTATTTTGTTTTTGCTAACAAATAAACTAAATTATATTAGGTGGCTTAGTAACTAACCTGTTGGAGTTAAAGAAAACAGCTGGCTGGACGATAAAATATTACCAGCCTATATGAAATCGAGACTTAGGTAACCAAGGCAACCAATCAGACTAAGATAGAAAATTTTAATTACGATATTAGGGTTTTGTGATTTCAACTGACAAACTCCCACTTTTTAATCCCATTCACTTCAGCGAACCTATTCTAACCACATTCCACGGTGACAAGAATATTTTACTTTGAGAAACATTTTAATTAATTCATTCAGGTTGGACAACAAAAAAAACTCACTATAATTAAATCATTACCTGTAGAATCCTAATTATATATTAGTTATATTTACGGTATAAACAATACTTTGTCCATCAAAACAATTTTCTTGTTTAGAAACAATATTTGAAATACTGGTAATACTGTTCTTCGTCGTTTCGATTATATTCTCGATATTTTGTCAGATTATATTTTCTTATTTCAATATTCCAATTTAAATAGTTATGATAATTTGTAGTAACTTTCCTACTCTTGTAAAGTGATTCCATTTTGACATAGTCTAGTGTCAAGAACTATGATTTCTTAAAATTGATGTTTTATTAAACAAGAATAAGTAAAAATAATTTTACGGCTTTGTGTGAATGCCGGAAAATATTTTTTAATATCTATTATTTTGTCTTTACTATCTATTATAAAAGCACCTGTAGGAGTTTAGAGAAGCATTGAAATTCTTGTGAAAGGTCAGGAATTTCTACGGAAATACCAGAACTCCAGTGGAAGTACTGAAAATAAAAAGGAAGTACCAGAAGTCCATTAAAAATACTAGAATATGAGTGGTGGTATCGGAAGTCTGACGAAAGTATGTACTGGAATTATTGGAAGTGTTTTGAAAAAAGTGGAAGTATAGTGTAAACGATTTTATCAGAGGTTTACGTTTTTATGTAAAACCTTTTATTCAGTTCAAATCAAAAGTGAAATGTGGTTAAAAACAAAAAACTATTGTAGCTTTAAAATAACAAATAAACAATATCCGTCGGTCAGGATACGTATTGGCGATTCCCGGTAAGATCACCTTCGCGAGTGGCGATTGTCTAAAAATAGTCGTTATTGGTGGACACACTCACACGAGACAGGTTTGGCCTGCTCCTGGCGGCATGGCACCGGCACCAACACCGGTCTCCGCACTGCAACAAAAAGAAATGCAAAATGTTGCTGTTACGTCACCCACCGTATCAATCGGTGTCCGCTTATTGTAATCCATTTTTTATTGCTTGGAGAAGGCAGAGCTATTCCACGGTTGTTGTCGAGCGCCTTATTAGTTTGGGCAGTGCCGTGCTAGAACAGAGGATAACCCAAAATCGTCACCCATCGTGAAATGAATTTTTGACCTGCAGAAGTATAACTTATATATATAATATAACATCACTCATTTTTCGGATTTCTAAACTTTTATTGTTTTTTTGTGTACCATCCCATCTTTAACACTATATATTAACTATAGTTTAATTCTGGTTTTCGGTGTTGCTTAAGTTCGTTATAACATGTTTTATAATGAAAGGTGTAGTTAATGTTACAAAGAAAAGAGGAGAAGCAGTTATTCTGGAAAGCTTTAAATTAATTTAGATAAAGAACACCCTTCGAAATTAGGTGAAATGTGGTGGCGCTATTAAATATGGGGATATAGAGTAATAGTTTACATAAGTGACATGGAAGCACTCATTCGAAGGGCAAATGACCACTGTTATCAACATGATGAACGTGCAATTTTCCAGCTACTGGTTACGTGGGCTACAAAAAGAAAAGCTACTGAAGGTTGCAGTATAAAACCTGCTAAAGTATCGTTATCTACCAGTGCTAGAAAATTACCGAAGCCGAGAAACGACGTACAGTTAGCTTTGAATACATTGGATACCTGTTCCACTGGAGGTGAAAACTTTTCTTTGGTCAATGATTTTGTTACCTACAAATTTATAGTGTTCTCACGTGAAACAAACCTAAAATGTCAATGTAATGTAGAATCTGTATACATGGACGACACTTTTCATAATTGTACTAAATTTTTTGTGCAATTGTGTATATTGCACGGACTTAAGAACGGCCATTAAGTAAGTACTCTTAGCATTCTGTCCATTAGCAAATAAGTTTACCGAAATGTATATAAAAATATGAGATTTATTCAAAATACTGAAAGTATAATATTTGAATCCATATTGGAAATTTAGCCTATAAAATCGGCGTCAAACTAATTCTTAATTATTTAATCACAAACAGACATTTAAATATTGATTGCTTACATATATACCAACCACATTAAATAGACACGATCTTTGTTACTTTGACACCGATTTCATAAAGAAATTTTTCAATATAGAATAAAATAATATGTTTAACATTTTAGTGTTTTTTTTTTCGAAGTCGGTTGTATTTTTTTTATTATTAAATTATTATTATTAATTAAACTTGGATTAAACTTTTGGAGGTCCCTAAGGAAACAAATAAATAGCTACTGCGTTCATTGCATATGAAATTTTGTCAGAATAACATTATAAATATTGTCAAAATTTAAAAAGACGAAAACCATATGGAACACGATATTAATATGCATACTTTTTGTTCTAATCTTATAGTGGATATAAATAATTGAAAATTACGTCATTCCGTATTCATTTTTATATATGCTTGCTGTGGGACCAACCCGGTAAAATCCTGAATATTCCCTAAAAATTGTATCCAATTTAGTCAAACCCTCGCGAAATAATAGATGTACATACATAAAAAAAACATAGTGTCAAATTGATAGCTTTCCCCTTTTTGAAATCGGTTAAAAAGGAAATCATATTGCAACAGCATACATTTTTCCAGAATCAAAAATATTCGGATGAGGTTTCACCTTCCAGGCATGGTGGCGCAATATTCAAAAACTAGGAATACAATATATAAAAATTCTGATTCATATATTGGAAAATGCTTATATGGATCCGAGGGACGTTGGCGATTGCTTTAACTTGGATTTTTCCGAAAATATGCTAAATAACGAGAACCCTCGAAAATTCTACGATTATTTAGTAGAAAAATTATAGACGGAAAATTTCTATTTCTTCCTGCAATATGGGCCGAAAGAAAATTCAACAAATTTTGCAAGAACCACAAATTGTTGTGAATCTTTTAATTATACATAGATATCTTTGATTGCGGACGGTTCTCTCGCTTGTGGGTTCTTCAATGAGAAAAGCCATTGCAATTTCAAAGCAAATTTTGAAATAAATTTAAGATGTTTTGATTCTTACGTACGTTCGGTTTTAAATACAAATTTGAAAAGCATCTGACGGGGTACACGCACTTATACACCGTCCCTGGCTCCGTCAGTGCTCTCACAGTGTCATTGAATATGTAAGGGAATAATTTTCTTAAGTTATACCTTTGGTAAAATTTTTACCCATTTAGTTTATTATTAATAAATATAAGGAATTAATATTCTCCGTCACTGAAAC
Organism: Kuschelorhynchus macadamiae; assembly: GCA_030620095.1. Classification (NCBI taxonomy): domain Eukaryota; kingdom Metazoa; phylum Arthropoda; class Insecta; order Coleoptera; family Curculionidae; genus Kuschelorhynchus; species Kuschelorhynchus macadamiae. Next base: position 40,446 of record JAUTXW010002480.1, read on the forward strand.
CGATCGGTTGCGGCGCCTCGCAAGGTCCCCCGAGTGACCTTCGCCTTCACTAGGAATTTCAACCGGTGAAGATGACGCCGATTTGATGGACAATTCGGTCTCTATGCTTTATTAATAATGTTGAGTATAAAAAATACATATTTTATGGCTTATAATATATGGAAACTAAATGATGGTAAATAGATAGAAAGAAATTCAATTCTATGTCGTCAGGTCTTTACTAATATTGATAAGCATCCGCCAGGAGAGAAACGGATAGCCATTACTAAGAAAAATCTCGTATAATTTATATTTGTAATGATTTTCTCATCGGTATAACTTTGCTCCTATCGGGATTCAATCTGTTATGTTTATAATTGTTTTTGGTGACACAAATAAATACACTTACACAGTACTTCCCCATATACAAGGACGTAAGTTAAGAATACAAAATATAAATAATGATTTTCGTTTTAATGTTGGTGATACTAGGTTTTCTTACTTACTCTTGCAAATACTTTCTCTTCGGGGAGTCCCTGTCCACATATGTACGTACAATAATCGTTTTATCAACTATAGGTATACAGAAGATGTAATATGTGATACATTTTTCGTGTTTCGAAGGGTTTTAAAAAATATTCGTTACCCTTAATGCTTTTTGACTTCGTCACGCAATGAAAAAATAGAATCTGTGAGAGAACTACTTGTTTAGCCCACTACTTTCTATTCGTTCATTCGTACGCATAGTGTGGAGGGTCTGTCGATTCTGTCTTTTGAGCGAATAATTAAGTAGGCTTTGACTTCGGCGAACCATGTCAATCAAATCTTCTGTTACTTCCCTTCTGAAGCGAAGTATTGTAATCGTGAAAAAAGCACCCTCCGAGGTTTTTTCAGACCTTTACGTTTCAGGATTCCTAGAAGACGAAAAATTTAAGAGCCATATGGATATGATCTGGTAATATTTTGGTAACAATCTATTATGGCGAAACAAAATGGATACCTAGTGAAATGTTAAAAAAAATATTACTTAAAACTATTTATCTAATTTATCTGAAATTTTGCACAACTATTATAAGAAGAGCAACTGGTAAAATTTTTGTACAAATACAAAATGGCGAAACAAATGGGCGACTTAACAAAATATTTCGAAATTCAGCCTGAAAAACTACTTAATGGATTGTTTTAAATTTTGTGCAATAATTACTTATGGTATATACATGACCTGGTAAAATTGTAGTACGAATTCAAGATGGCGAAACAAAATAGCACCCAAATAAAATGTTTTTAATTGCGAAAAAATCACTAAGAGTCAACAAAATTTATATTTTGATTAATTCTGTCGATCGGTTTGTCTGTCTATGCGGCGTCGGTCTGTTAGTTCCAGCAATAGCTTAAAAGCCTTACCCGATTGACTCCAAATTTTGGTCGAATATTAAGGTTCATAAAGTCTAATATGGCCAACAAGATGCCGACCTAATGAAACCTTAAAAAATATTAATAAAAACATAATTACACATAGAGTTCACCTCAAATTTAACTGATAACAAATGAAATTAATCCAAAATGGCGTCCTAATAAAATATTTAAAAAAATCAACCTAAAAAAACTCCTTATTAGATTAATTACAATTTTTTTACAAGCATTAAGTGTAATATAGAGGTAAAGTCTTAAAGCAAAGGTACTAATTCAAAATGACGGAATAAAATGGTGGTCATATAAAAGGTTTAAAAATCAACGTAAAAAAAATTTATTCGAATGACGATAAAGTTTGCAAAAAAATTAAATGTGATATATGGATTATCTGATACGAATCCAACATGACATAACAAAATGGCGGCGTGTATTAATGTAAAAACTACTTGATTAATTAATTTTAAATTATACCCAAAAATCAAGTGTAGCATAAGTACCTAGAAACTGGTAAAAAAGTTTTAAGCAATCAGACTAAGTAGTTTTTCAGATTAATATTTTAAACAATTTGTAGCCGCCATTTTGTTGCGCCATATTGGATTTGTACTGAGACTTTACCAGTTGTTACTTATAATACACCAGGTTTTTAAGTCAATTGAATAAGTAGTTTTTAGACTGATTGTTAAATATTTTATTAGGCAGGCACTTTGATCTGCGATATTGCATTCGCACTACAGTTTCACCAGTTCAATCGTATGGCACAGTTGATTTATGCGCTAAGTTAATCAAAAGGTAATACATTTTGTATCGTATCCTCTTGAGAACAATCTTCTTCCTGAGAGAACGGTATCAATTAAGTTACTCCCTTTATATCACCTAACTTTTTTCTCGTTAAAAAATGGCAAGATCATATAAAAAATACTTTTTAAGAACTTTTAGATTTTTTTCTTGTTAATAAGCTATAAAACAATTTTATACCTTCAAGGTGAACAGCTCTAGGAAAATAAAATATTCAAGAGTACCACCTGTTTTCCTTATTTACTTTTAAACACTAAACAAGCATAAATCTGACTAGATAAGATGTGCGTTATGAAAAATCTCATCGTTTATCCTATATCCACTCTTCTGCATATTTTTTGATAATCTCTCTGTTGAGATCTACGGAAAAAAGATAATTGTGATTTAGGGATAAACTGATACGAATTCAACATGACGTAACAAAATGACGGTGTGTGTCAAGTAAAAACTACTTACTGAATTTATTTTAAATTATTCCTAGAAAATCAAGTGTGATATAAATAGAATTTGATAGAATATTGGTAGGAATTCAATATAATGTAACAAAATGACGCTTAAAGAAAATATTTAAAAAGACAGTGTTTATGTGTTACTAAATGATTGTGTATTAATCTAAATTAGGGTCACACTTTACTATTCCTAATAAAAAGAAAGTTTCCGGTAAAGGATATAGTTAAATTTACCCTAAAAAAATTAATTAAGTGTTAGATCGTGATTTTCGTTTTTTATCGCATCTGCAAAATGCTAGAATAAATAAATATGATAACATAATACGTTCAAATATATAAGTAAACTTAGAAAGAAGGGATCCGCGCATCATTTGCTAAATCTTATATGGTTATGCACGTTTTGGACTTCGTTAATAAAATTGATTTTAGATTTTTATAGTAATCCTGACAGACACTTGTATTTGATTGTACTAGATTGCTTTAATTATTTTGCGATTATATTCGGGATGATAATTCTGATTTAGGCTAAGCCTTTGGAGATTGAGTAGGCTGAGTGCAGACCAGTGAAATTATGATAAATATGACCTTTCTATTCAATGTACTTCTTAACCAATGTGTTGTAGACATATTTTTATTAAAAATTCGTCAGTCCATAGAGAAATATTTTTAAAATTGTTCTAGGAACGCAACCTATTAGAATATTAATTTTTGACTTTTGTTCAATTTTTTTTATACAAAAACTGCTAAAAAAAATTTGTCTTTATAAATGTAACGTTTTACGATATTTACAGGGAAATGATATACAATTCAGTTTAACAAAGCTGGTATCACAATGATTATTTTCCTTACTTTATAAAGTGGGCGTCTATGGAAGCTGTACGTTATTCATGTTATAGTCTTATAGTAATTGGATCGTTTTAGACTTTAGCTGCATCAGCTTTCATAATCTAGGTACTTAACTAATTGACATTCGGCATAGTACATAACTTCTTTTTTTACTAAAAATAATCATAACAAAAGGAAAATCGTTATTCTTTTGGCTAGCCCCGGTAGCAGACAACAACGCGGAAGCTTCCGAAAGGCAAACAGACGAAAAACCTGGGGGCCACATATGATGGCGATGCGGATCTTGCATTTTGGCGCCATACACATACCGGTCAACTCTCGTCATCTAGGAGATCCGTTTTGTTTTTTTTCTTCTGGTAATTGTTTACCTCCACTTTTTCTTAATATGATTCCAGTTGCGAAACACACACAAACGAAACAACAATTTTTGCAACATATACCGGCATGACTCTCTAGATCGTTTGACTGTATATGAGACTTAAATCCACGTACCCAACAGTTGCATCAGGGTGGAGAAATATTAAGAGAAGAAGACTAAGTAGAATTGGCTGTAGAAATCCAACAAATATGGCAACTGGACAGGGACGAAGTGATACCCGTCATTGTTTTACATGTTCAATTCGTACCAGTATAATAACCCTATTCACATTTTATATTTCCGCAAAATTTAGAAACAATTGGATAAGAATTTTTTTGGTTTCGCCATCTTAAATTCGTACCACAACTTTAACAGTTTTTCTTTACATCTCACTTAATGCTTGCTCAAAATTTGAAATTACTCTAATAAGTAGTTTTTCAACTTGTTTTTCTTATATAATTTATTAGGCCACCATTTTGTTTTGTTACTTTAGATCCGTACTAAAATATTATAAGTTTATTCTTGTGTATTTTTAAGCAAAATTTGAGGTAAATTGGGTAATTTGTTTTTTAGCAATAATTTTTTTAACATTTCACTAGGTCTCCATTTTGCTCTGCCCTATTGAATTTTTACCAAAATATTATCAGGTAATTCCCACATAACCCTACATTTTTGACTAAAATTTGAATTGAAACTAACATCCTCATATGACAGGCCAACCGAAATGAAAAACATGTTTTCCGGCGTCTAAGGTAAGTACAAATCCGAAAAATTCTCGGAAGTAAAAATCCAAGACATGGAATCGTCAACAATAATAATAATAATATTACACATCAAACGAATAAACTTTTTATTTCGTAAGTAAAAAATAGAAAATTCTCAGTCAATCATAAATGTATAACAAATTTTAAATTTTTAATCAGATTTGGACGTTTGTTCGTGTTTGTCTCTCGTGTTTCTTTTGATCTGAGGTACGTACATCTTTTGAAGAGCAAGTCCTGGATATTCCACTAAAACTGTACAAATAGTTCCTAGTGCGAAAGACATAACTACGTCAAAGATGATCCAGAAAATCTACAAAGAAATTAAATAATTCATTATAGGTAGATGGTTGGTACAATACAACAAAAAAGGCATATATAAAAATACCTCTAAAGGCTAATCAAATTCAAGATATAGTGCAGTACACAAAAGTTTTTGAATTTGAATATATGCTAGTACTAATTGGTTAAATTTTTGTTTTGTTAAAATTGCTCACAATTATATGTAACATAGACAATAATAGGAAAACGAAATTATTTTGATTTGCAGGCAATCCTACATTTCCAATATTATCACTTGTTTGGCCTACTGATCTTAATTTGGTTGATTGACTTAAAAAAGAAGCACTAAAGAGTAAAAAAATAATAATTTATTCCAGATTGAAAATTTAACTTTATAAAGTCGGCGTCAAACTAATTTTTAGTTATTTAATCACAAACAGATATTTATATATTGTCGTTATTACTTTTACACATTGAATTGTATTTTGCGTAATATTTTATTCGGTTTTTTAAGATATCAAAATAATCCAAAAACAAATTCTAGCTATATTTAGTTTGCAACTTTATAAAAACATTAAAAAAGTCAAATATATAACTAGCATTTTTTTTAAATGGATCACCTTGTAATTTTTGCTATCAATATCAGGTTTGCTACATTTATCTTAAAAAAACAAATGAGAAAATGGAGAAGACCTTTGCCATAAGACAAAGGTGGTGACGAGGGAAAGAGAATCTTTGTAATATAAATAAGTCTAATGATGCAGATTTTCTTCATTTTCTGACAATTTCTCGTTTATTTTTAAAGAAAAAGGTATCAAACCCAGTATATTTAGAATTTTAAAGAAAGAGATCTATATTCTAATATCTAATATAAAATTTACAGAGTGTCTGTCAGTTTTAAAACAGGGACACATATTATAAGACTATGTGTTTTTATTTTAAAACTACATTATGGCTAACAAAAAGAACGCACTGAACCCACTTGTGTAGTTCATGGGTAACATGCTAGGGATGGACATATAGGTTATCGAGCGACATATCGAATAACAATAATTGATAGTTCTCCAATAATTCTACACTTATTTGATGCCACCGAACATTAAGAAAACAATGTTCGGTGCTGATACCTAGCGATAGTTTCCGTTACCTATTGATAGTAATCAATGGGGTTACATGCTCTTTAAAGACGTGGACTTTTTTTCGCTGACTTATTTGAAATGCTTTTACTGACTGTGGTCAATAACTATCGATATGTGTTAACAAATTCGATAATATGTATCAGCAGCTTCGGAGGTGTCAATAACCATCGATAGCACCTATCGATAATTAAAATTAATTTATCGATAGTGAATTGCTTTCGAGTATCGATGAAAAATGGAAAATTAACATATTCAAACTATATATTTTTAAAAAGGAGTATCAGGCAATTGAACGGCATATGTATATATGGGGTATTCCATTTAAAATAAAAATAGTATTTTAATCTCAAAAAATGTCTATTTGTCCATGGTTCTAGAAAATTTGGCAACTTTGCTAGGAAAAAACTTTGACGAAAACCGCAGTTCGAACTTTTCGTTTTTGGCACCTAAGTCGCGAAATGTATTACTTTTCAGTGGAACACTCTGTATAATATACGGACTTTTATATGGGAAAGTATAAAATTTATCTTATTCCTATTTTTTTATGGTTCGAGCTAAAAAAATGGTCTTGTTTATGAAGCTAGTAAGAAAAACTTACCATGTGATTTGTCCTGAATTGAATTAAATCTATCAGAAACAGTCCTTTAGCAAAAACGACAAAGAAGTGAAATACATAAGTACAATAGGTCACGTTACTTAATACGACTAAAATTTTTGCTTCCAAGAACGTTTTCACGATACCTGTAAAAAGAGACATTATTATTTTCTGAACGTCCTAAAACCATCAACTAAACTGCCATTCATAATTATCTGGTTACGCGATTTTTCATAGACCGTTGAAAAAAACAAGTTGTTAATTTGCTTGTCAAATTTAAAACATTCATTGTTATGTATGTTTTTGTAAAAATTGGAATTTTAGTGTGTGATCGAATATGTAAAAAAAATCACCTCAATGTGGAAAACAGTTAGACCCTGTATAAGTTTATTTTTCCTAATACATATGTTAACTTCTAGTCTCAGATATGCTAGGCTACTGACTTATTTGAAAGCCAATTAAGTATTTAAAAACGAAAAATAAAACAAAAATGTATATAATGAGGAATAGGTAAAATTCCAACTTTGACGCCCTGTATATCGAAAACTAGCCGCAGGATTGAGTTGTGCCTCTCCTCAGGATGTGGAGAACTGCAATATAGCAAATTTTGAGGAAAATTGGCTGAAAGCCATTTACGATAAGGATTGTGCGGGGTCCTTTACCGGAGTAATTTTTCCTTTTATTTTATAGAGTGAGTCTAATTTTTGAACTTTTGTTTCGGAAGATATTCGAGTTTTTTGTTTATCTTTTGTTTAATGCAAGATGTATTTTTTTTTAAGAAATCTGCATATAATCAGCGAGTTGCCGTTCAATTCTAAAGTTATTTTTTGGTGACAATATCACAAGTAGAAAACCATGCTTGCTTAATAGTACCATTAGTTTATATCCGGAGACTCAAATAAATCAATGCAAACTAGAAATTGTTCATATAGCTAAAAAAAAAACATAATATAAATCAAAATAATCGAAAGTTGTTTGGAATTTAGCAGACCCTCCCTCCTAGTTCCTAGGACATTTCTGTAACGCCGTGACATAGATGAAAGTTCGTTGTTGAGTTAATCGGTCCCATTTATCTCGAACTGACTTTCATAAGTAGTTTTTTTTTGTCTTAACATAAATTTGAGACGCGATAAAACATGCTCTATAGTCTATAGGGTTACAATCTCAGATTCATTGATGGCCATATCCTAAGCAATAAGAACACATTATATACCTCAAGTAGAATTAGACACCACAACTATAAGGCGTCTATACGGAAACAAATTAAGGTAAAAAAAATTACACTCAAATTCTGCTAAATTTTTCATTTATTTTAAGATTTAGTTATGATATGCCGTCCAAGGGTTTTCGTTCTAGAAACTCGTCGAGCACTCCGCCAAGATCAAGCAAGATAACACATTCGATGGAACTTGAATCACTGTAAAAGGAATATGTTTGTGGACAAATTTTAAAAATTAACCTGTATCCTTTAGTGTAAAGGAGCCCTAATAAAAGTTACAGTGAATACAATATGATCCCTTGTCAATCCTTTGGCGCTGAACTTACAATATTTGAAGGATTATCCTTAACACAACCAGTGTCTTATACTAATCGTGATTCCATTTGTAAACATTTCGACGACGATTATATAGAACTGCATTTGTAAATATAATCTTGGAATCGAATGGAATCACCAGAATGATAGGGCCACCTAAAGTGTCCAGATTGTAACTCTATAGATCAAGTTAGTCGCTCCTTAAAATCGCATAAAGGCAAAGAAGAAAGGAGTTTTTAACTATTTATCAATCGGTAAGGGTAGTTAGTTCTAGTTACCCTTATTTATTGAGCCGCCTGGTTACAAATTAACTTAAAGTACTCTTAACAATCATTATCGCGAAAACAGAACTTAGAGTTAAACCACAACTTTCGATTATATGCCTATTTAAAAAAATCATATCTCGCGTTAACTAAATGTCACTTCAACAGGTTTGGGATAACAATAATTTTTTTTAAATTCACAAGCATATTACGTTAAACCCTGTATAACCTGAAAATTGCTTTTTCACGGTCGCATTGCAAGAGGCGTATTCTTGAATCATTTTTTTTTCTTTGCCGCATTCAATTTTGTCAAGTAATAGTAAAGACAACCAGATAATTATAAATGACACTATTATTAGTCACAGATTATTTTTTCAGAAATTATGTTTCTATTTTGAGCAGTGTAGATCGGATGGCCCATGAAACAAAGAGACTAGAAACAACGGGGCTAAATCTAAATAAACTGGCCAAAATATTCAATCATTTGAACCAATAACCAAATAGATCATTTGATATCTCTTTTGTGAGCAAAGATCTTTTAAATTATTTATAGTTCTTGAGAGAATAATACAGAAAACATGATAAATGACATGTATAAAACTAACTCTTCCTAGTAAATTATTGTTGACTTTTTTGCTGACATATGTCAAGTTTTAATACAAATAAAGTTTTAAAAATGTTTACCTGTAATTTTTTCTGAACTGCCTTTTTTTTCCTAAAATGTTGTAAAATGATATAGAAGTATCTATGGGTTGACTAAGTAGGGGCTTTAGATGAAAATTTGGTTTTGTTGTTTCAACAGGCCACTCTATAATAATATATATATATATATATATATATATATATATATATATATATATATATATATATATATATATATATATATATATATATATATATATATATATATATATATATATATATATATGTTATATCTATTCTCACCAGCTAGTTCATCATACAAGTTATGCCAACCTTGGTTCCCAGACTATCAGATATCACCCGCCAACGCAGTATTCAGAAGCCGAGCTTATCTCAATAACAAAAGTATCATATATCAGCAGGTGCCACTTGTTTATGAAAACAAGTCTATACCAAGAGAGCTTCATCAGCAGAACCCACGTCCTGACCCAAGTGTTCAAGAAAGAAGTAAACAGTTCCCACTGAGTCAGCATAACGAAACATATAAATAGTTATTTTCTTTGTATAAAGTTCAGTTCAGTAAAGTTCAGTCTAGCTTCTCATTTGTTAAACGTCACGCTGTAATTTTGCAAGTTCAAATGTATATATTTTAATTTGTATTTTTCAAGTAATAAAATAATTTTTTAAAAAGTAATTTCGCAAGAAAGTGATTTAACAAACTGGCGCAGTCGGTAGGATCTGAAAACGTCTAACAGAACACGAAGCCCTTGTGCACTCTCACTGTCGACGGAGGATCCCAATCCATTGTTCAGAAACACCTGTGAAAACCAAGAAAAATACAAGAAGTACTGAAACTCAAGAAAAGCAGAGAAAATCACGACCCGACGTCACCAACTCGCAGTCAATCTACGGATTAGGAACACCTAGTGAAACCCCTGGTAGAATTTGCTGCAGAGAACACGACGAAGTCTGATGTTTCTACTAGTAACGTAAGACTGAATCATCTCGTTATTAATTTTCTTTATATTTTTCAATTTTCCAAAATATTGAATTTTTTTTATTCAAATTTAAGGAAATTGTTCGATTTTTCAATTTTGATATTTAGTTAACGAAAAACTGAATTCAAAAACAAGTTTCAAAAATACAAAAGAATATTTTAATTTCAAATTTTGATTATACAGTTAATCAAATTTCAGACAAACAAAACAAAACCACTTGAATTTTGTAGATTTTAGTATTGCTTTAATTTACGTTGATTTGTGTACTACTTTACGTACTGCCAATCAACCTAAATTCTTAATTTTAAGTTCGTATCCTTTATATAATATTGTGTGCCTATATTTGATAATATTGTGTGCCTATATTATTTTATTTTGATATATTGATATATTGAGCAACCATGACTGATAACGGAATACAAAATGTCCCTGAGACACCCGAAATTGAACCATATAAACTATCTGAAATATTTTCAATAATTCCTGAATACGATGGTGATCAAATTTTTCTCCAAACATTTCTCAATGCTTGTGATTGTGCTTACAATATGTCTACACGCGATCAAAAAGATTTATTAGTAATCCACATAAAAAATAAATTACGTGCAAGAGCAGCGCAGCTAATAAGCTCTCGCAACCCTATTTCTTATTTAGAAATAAAACAACTTTTAAATTCTCACTTTGGAGATACGCGAGACTTGTCTTCTTTAATACAAGACTTACAACGTATTAAACAATTACCAAATGAAAGTCCTTTAACCTTTCTCAACCGACTTCAAGTGCTAAATGCAAAAATGCACGCTAATATACAAAAGTCTAATCTCACCCCACAACAAAAACAAGCTCAAATAACTCTAATCGAATCCATGTCCCTGAGTACCCTCTTAACTGGTCTTGAACCCCGTATTGGACACATAATTCGTGCCAGTAACCCAAGAGATCTTCTTGAAGCTCAAATACGTATTCGACGTGAACTTCAATTGTCTTATTTTGAATCTCAAAAAGTTTCAAAACCGAACCCACCAAAGCCATTCAACCAATCTTTGAAAAAAACAAACTTTCAAACACAAAAATGTTTTAAATGCGGACGTACTGGTCATTCAGCAAATCAATGCCATGCCAATAACGGACAACCACGTCCCAATTTTTCCCAAAGCTCAAATTTTCAGCGACCCCAGTTTGCCCCGCAAACAAATTCTCTTCAGTCACAAAGACCAAACATGCAACAACAAAGAAGCCCAAATACGCAAACCCCAAATATGACAAATAATCAATCAAATCAAAATAATTTCCAACGTCAACCGAATTCTAATTATTCTCGACCCTCAGTAATTCACAAAAATCCCAATTTTAAAGCTCACTTAGTTAGCACAGATAATAATCAAGAAAAATATTTTAATGACTATTATCAAGACTATCAACAAGATTATCAACAAGATTACCAAGATCCCTCATACTTTTCTTATGAAGACACATCTACTTTATTCGAAAATGAATACGACAATTTTTATGAGAATCCAGATCCCAATTTAAACTTTAACGAATCAATCGAAAACGATCAAAATTTTCCAATCGAGGAAAATCAAAATTTTCCTTTATCCCCAGATCAAAACCATCCACCCAATCAAGAAATAGATCAAATACAAGCCCAAATAGAAACTCTCACGCTAGACGATATGAATCCCTCACTCAATTTCCCCGAACAACGATTTCTTTAAATCCTTTTCTTGCGATAAATCCTAAAAATCTTTACTATATCAAAGACGCAACAAATACTTTCAAACTACTCATAGATTCTGGTGCAGGTATTTCAATTTTCAAAGAAAATACAGTAAGGAACTTTCCAAATCGTTTCCCCGAAAATGCAACAATTCAAGGCATTACCGAACAAAAACTTTTAATAACTGAATCAACTTTGATAAATTTTAACAACGGTGACCCTCACAAAGTCTATATTTATAATTTAGACATTGATTTTGACGGAATTCTAGGTCTTGACTTCCTAGAACACTACGAATGTACAATCGATTTAAAAAATAAACAACTTATTACCAATTTTAAAACACTACCATTGTATAAAGCTGAAGACAATTATTCTTCAACAAAACTCGAAACATACGAGGCAAATAAAAATAAAATAACTATACAAGGTAGAACGGAACAAGTTTTTAAATTAAAATGTCATCTAATCAATACTGATGCTATTTTATACCGAAAAGAAATAGAAAAAGTACATATCCCTAATACCCTTGTCCATGTCAATCAAAACGGTGAATTTTTGACAACAATTATCAATGCGAATGCAATTCCAAAAACAATTGATTTCTCAAATATCGAAATAGAACCATTTTCGATACACACACTTCTTAATTTCAATTTTCCCGAATCTTCTGAATTTCAAACTTTAAATAGAATCCCGACTATTAGATCCCAGCTTAGACTTGACCATTTAAACGAAGAAGAAAAAGAATTAATCACAAATCTTTGTGTCAATTTTGAAGACATTTTTTATCTAGAAGGTGACAACCTTTCCTTTACAAGTGAAATTAAACATAAGATAGACACGAATAATACAAAACCCATTTTTACTAAATCTTATAGATATCCCCAAATACATAAACAAGAGGTTAAAACGCAAGTAAACAATATGTTACAACAAGGTATAATTAGACCATCAATTTCTCCCTGGTCATCTCCCGTTTGGGTTGTACCGAAAAAAATCGACTCTAGTAATAAACAAAAATGGAGAATCGTAATAGATTATAGAAAACTGAACGAATCCACTGTTAATGATAAATATCCACTTCCTAATATCTCAGATTTACTTGACCAACTTGGACAGTGTCAATATTTCACGACTCTTGATCTCGCTTCTGGTTTCCATCAGATAGAGATAGATCCCAAAGATATTTCAAAAACAGCGTTCTCAGTAGAAAACGGTCATTATGAATTTAAACGAATGCCCTTCGGACTAAAGAATGCCCCATCTACATTCCAACGTGTAATGGACAATATTCTTTTAGAAATCTTAAATGAACGATGTCTTGTCTATATGGACGATATTATAGTCTATTCCGCTACAATTGATGAACATATCCAACGATTACGCGAAGTTTTCAAAAGACTAAGAAAAGCTAATCTTAAAATACAACCAGACAAATGCGAATTTTTACGCAAAGAAGTAGCATATCTTGGACACGTAATAACTAAAGACGGTGTTAAAACGAATCCAACAAAAATTGAATGTATCCAAAATTTTCCCCAACCAAAAAATCCTAAGGATATAAAATCTTTCCTTGGCTTAGCAGGCTATTATCGACGATTCATTCCTAATTTTGCGAAAATTTCTAAACCACTTACTCGTCTACTCAAAAAAGAAATAAAATTTGACTTTGATTCTGATTGCAAAGAATCTTTTGATGAACTGAAAAAATTGCTAATTTCTGACCCAATTCTTATATACCCAAATTTTAACGAACCATTTCTTTTAACCACAGATGCTAGTGCTTTTGCAATAGGCGCTGTGTTATCACAAGGACCTGTAGGAAAAGATTTACCAATTGGCTATGCATCTAGAACCTTATGTAAAGCCGAAACAAATTATTCAACTATTGAACGTGAACTCCTTGCAATTGTATGGGCAGTAAAACATTTTCGCCCGTATCTTTTTGGCAGAAAATTTAAACTAATTACAGACCACCGCCCTCTTACTTGGCTTTTTTCAATTAAAGACCCAGGTAGTAGACTCGCACGCTGGAGACTTAAACTCGAAGAATATGAGTATGAAATAATTTACAAACCCGGTAAGATTAATAAAAACGCAGACGCATTATCAAGAATTAAAATTAATCATTTTAATCAATGCGCAAAATTCCAATCAAAACTTTCTATTTTTGCGACAAATCAAGACGATGACGAAAATCCTAATAACTCAAATTTAAATTTCGATGATGAAAAAATAACTGAAGATTACAACACATTTGCTAATATGTACGAAACAAAATCTTTAATTGATTATTCAAAAATTGAAACTTCAAATGAACAACTTCTAAATAAATCACATAAAAACATAATAACCTTTTTTCAACAAAAGAATTTAGGAGAATTACAACATGAAATATTAGAAGACATTTTTGAAGAAAATGCAGATTTTTCAATGCAAAGAATAAATATTTTCTCTAGTAAAACAGTCAAAAATCGGAAATATTACATAATTCCCTTGTTACTCGACCCAGAAAATATAGTCCAACATCTTTTCTATATTATTTATACAGGACAAAACGAATTTGACCTTTTGTCAACATATTTTCTCGAAAATAAAATAGACCTTCCTATTCTTGAAATATTTTCTTTTATCTTTGCAGACAAAGATATTAAAATATGTATTTGTCAAAATATTGTAACCATCCCAGATAAAGACCAAATACCAATTATATTGGAACAATACCATTTAGGCAAAAGTAATTTACACCGCGGAATTAATGAAACTTTAAGACGCATCAAAGAAAAATATAATTGGCCCAAAATGATTAAAGATGTAGAAAACTTTATAAAAAGTTGTGAAACATGTCAAAAAATTAAAATATGCCGAAAAAATTTAAGCAACCCTTTAGTGCTAACAGAAACACCGAAAACACCATTTGAACGAATAAATATTGATATATTTGAATATCCATCTAAAAACTATGCTTTGACAATACGAGACGAACTTACTAAATTTACCCAAGCTTATCCAATTGAAGATAAAACGGCAAAAACTATCGTTAATACTATTATTTTATTTTTCCAACATTATGGTACCCCACTACGAATCCATTGTGATTATGGCCGTGAATTTAATAATACATTAATGAAAGACCTATGTGAACTATACGACATAAAAATAACATTTTCAAGTGTAGGTCATCCCCAATCAAACGGCTCTTTAGAAAGATTTCACGCTACACTTAGCGAAATGATAAGAGCTAATCAAACCGAAAACCCACATGAACATCCGTTCAACGTACTTCCGTATGCTGTTATTTGTTACAATAACACGAAAAATAAAACCCACGGTTTTACGCCCTTTGAACTAATTTTCGGACATACTTCTTCTAGACCCCCTGAAACCCTATATAATGAGAAAAACCTCATATCAAAATACATACGTGATTTAAACAATCGTATGCAATTCCTTTATAAATCTGCTCGTAATAAAACGAAACAACAAAAAGAAAAAGCAAAAGAACGTTTCGATCAACATGTTGCCAAACATCCTTATGATTATAAAATAGGTGAAAAAGTATATGTACGTGAATCCCAAATTAAAGATAAGGCTCAAAACAAATTTAATGGCCCTTTCGAAATCCTCGAAATTTATCAAAACTCAGCCCTTTTATTAAATCCCAATTCTAAACAAAAATCTAAAATAAATTTTGATAGATTAAAACCATACTACGAGCAAATTTCTCTTCCAGGACCATCCTCGGACTGTCATCAGTCGTCCAGTCCCAATACTCCATAAGTCCAATTAACAACACGATAGGAGTCTTCTTTCATGAAGAAGCAAAAATAAGAATATCTAATGATAAATGGACATTACTTGTATATAAAGATTTAGAACCAATTAAGGATACAATTGTAAATAATGATAGAATTTTAGAAAACCTTATTAATAATATTAATGAAGACGTACCACGAATGAAAGCATTTAAATCTGAAGTACTAACACATATTAGTCTCCTTAGACAAATATCAGGAGCTGTAAATCAAAAATATACAGAAATAATGGCAGATACTAAAAAATATATTTTTAGAGAAAAACGTGGAATTTTTAATGGTATAGGAACATTTTGGAAAGCAATTACAGGAAACTTAGATGCTTCCGATGGCGAATATTTTAATGACTGTATAGAAAAAATAACACATGATGAATATCAAATCGAAAATCTTCTTAAAAATCAAATTTCAGTAACTACCTCAGTAATAAAAGAATTTAATTCAACTATTCAGAAACTTAAAATTGACGAAGAAACATTCAATAATGACATAATAGAAATACGAAAATCAATACTGGATATTTCTGACGATCTGAAATATTATTCCTCTCAAATAGAAATATTAAATATTTGCGAACTATTAATGGAAAGCTATTCATTTCTTGAAAACTCCTTGAATGATATTATAAATTCAATTGTTTTCGCCCGTTTACGAATTTTACACAGTTCGATTATTACACCTTTTGACCTAATAGAATCACTAAAGCACATATCTCAATCATTGCAGAGAAATAATTTACCTTTGCTAATTCACCCTTCAAGTGTGGCTCAATATCTCGAAATCATAGAACTAAAGGCATATCAATATGATTCAAAAGTAATTTTTGTTCTCGAAATCCCATTAGTAGATCCAGAAAAATATATTCTCTTTCACTTATATCCAATACCAATTTTGGATAATCGAACAGGCCTTCACCACATTCTTTCAATAACAAATAATTTAATTGCGCGAAACGATGATTCATTATTATACATCACAATTCGCAACTTGGAATCATGCAAATCTTTGAGCAGCCGAACACTAATATGTTCCAACATCCTGCCATATCCAATAGACAGTGATGCTGTTTGTGAAGCCCAGTTACTACGATTAATCAATCGCCTTCCAAGAACGTGCCAAGTTTCAGTTATCCTAGCCAAAGACTATCATGTGCAAGAACTTAACCAAAACTCCTGGTTAGTTGCCGTTGCAGACCCTTTACCTGTGACCATTAAATGTGGTTCCAGAGACGTTGTTACCCAAACAATCAGTACCAACGCCATAATCAAACTCCAACCAGAGTGCAGTGCATTTATTGGCAGCACCAAAGTTCTAGCGAAGAAATTTGTAAATACCTATGACAATGTTACCTACAGCAACGTTCCAATCCAAATTCCATTTGATTGCTGCAGTCATTACCCTGAAAAGATTCACATACCAGACTTGAAGCCTCTTCAGTTACACCACATTGATACAGAAAATTTAAATATAGCTCAACATAAATTAAATGAATATTCTGATCAGTTGGACAGACTAATCAATCAACCATTCGTAAAGAAACATATCGGTTGGTTTACGATCCTGACCATAACTCTGATCATCAGTCTAATTATCCTGTATATATTTTGTAAATGTTATAGAAGAAAACCTAAAAACCTCAGTATTGGAATTGTCAATGCCAATAGTGATGACTACCCACCTTCTCCACCAAGGTCCAGAACAAATTTCGTACAATGGAGAAGAATATTTCCAAAAAGGCGACCAAATATACGTGTTGGTGAACCAATAGAAGAATCTGAAGAAATAGAACTTAACCTGAACAAACATTCAGCTTGAAAGTTGCTTCCACGCATCAACTTTCATCTTGATGGGGGAGTTGTTATATCTATTCTCACCAGCTAGTTCATCATACAAGTTATGCCAACCTTGGTTCCCAGACTATCAGATATCACCCGCCAACGCAGTATTCAGAAGCCGAGCTTATCTCAATAACAAAAGTATCATATATCAGCAGGTGCCACTTGTTTATGAAAACAAGTCTATACCAAGAAAGCTTCATCAGCAGAACCCACGTCCTGACCCAAGTGTTCAAGAAAGAAGTAAACAGTTCCCACTGAGTCAGCATAACGAAACATATAAATAGTTATTTTCTTTGTATAAAGTTCAGTTCAGTAAAGTTCAGTCTAGCTTCTCATTTGTTAAACGTCACGCTGTAATTTTGCAAGTTCAAATGTATATATTTTAATTTGTATTTTTCAAGTAATAAAATAATTTTTTAAAAAGTAATTTCGCAAGAAAGTGATTTAACATATATATTTCATTAACGAAATTACATTTTAAATAGGATATTAAAAAAGAAAATATTTTGAGAAAAAAGCAGTTTTTTTGACATTTAAAAAAAATGCAAAATAACAGGTAACAACATGACATAAGCCAATAATAATATTTGTGGTAATTTTTAACTTTTAAACATTTTTCCCCTTTTGCTCTCTCCTAGACACGCCACTGAGTTCTTAAATGAAATGTGTCCACTACCAGTCTTTTTAAATTTGTCGATTTTTCTCTTGTGTCGACATCTTTAGACTTTATAGGCAATTCGATTAAAAGAACGCCGACTGCAGTTTTCTGTCCAAACTCATAAGCTGAACTTGAACTGTTACATTAGCGAGCCAATAGAGGACGCACCCAGGAGTAATTCATCATTATATTATTCTCTTTAGACATCTTAATGTCAGATAAAGATAAAAGTAAATTAAATGACATTTTTGCGACAAATAGATTATGGTATTATTTAAGCAAAGTAAAGTAATATAATCGATTTTTAATAATTGTATCCAAAATTAGAAAATCTCCCGACGTAAAATGATTCCAACTCAAGAATAGTTTTTCAATTAAAAAATTAAATTTGTCTATAAATTTTGCTTTTTTTATTATTCTGTACTAAATAATATGTACCAAAAAATGAAGTTTGACAAACAAACTAACTAATCGTGACTTTGTAAGCATAAATAAATTTCTGAGATAGATCTTATTACCCGGTAAAGTAAATAGGGTAATTGTATAAAAATAAAGACTAATATTTCTAAGAAAACTGAATAAATTCTGCACTGGTAAAACAATTAATTCTATTGGAAATGCTATTACGACGTAGAATTTTCTTTAAAAAAGAGTTATTATATTCTGTTGAAAATTAAAAAAAATAATTCATACAATATTTAACTATAGAAATAAACAAAATGAAAGAACAATCCAAAAATATACGTCACTCTAATACATGATAGGCAACTGCATATACATCTGCTGACGGTAAACTTGAAAACGGAATATATTTATACACAAGTTTGTAGGTGACTTCGTACGGTCACTTTACTAAATGAATTACCTTACCTCCTAAACCGAATGCCATGCCCAATATTCCAATTCCTAGCGGAAGAACAAAAATTGGCTTCAAGATGGATCCTACGATACTTCCTATTAATACAGTGTAGGAATACGTAGAAAGATGCAAAGCCAATATGGGAACACATGCAAAGAAACACCACCAAATAACGCGAATATTCTGAAAAACAATTTCAAATAATATTGGTTAACTCAATCTAGGCAGATTCTCTCAAATTTCTTTTAAATTAAGTTACATAAAGCTCATAAATCCTGTATTTTTCTCCATCTATTATTAACTGAGCTTGTACTCTTTATTGCTTTTAAAAATCAAAGTAGAAATAGGAGTGTGCAAATAACGGTTATTAACTGAACAAAATATTAATATAACATATTTATTTCATGTTACAGCAACGTCGTAACAAGGATATTATCATCTTTCTTTGGACACAATATTCAATTTTAGACAAATTATAACCACGATTTCCCTCTTTTTAAAGTCCATAGAATCAGGCTGCCATATACCGGCGAGCCCCTAGTAGGGCAAAGGAACAACTGTAATAACGAAAGTCGGGAGTCAACAGTGTAATTGAGTGACTCGTGATATTAACCCAAGACTAGTTATTTCTGTAGCTAGCTACATCTTAAGAAAAAACATGTAATAAAGATATACGAAAATTGCTTTAGCTCCCTCTATAAGTAGGTCGCATTAAATTGGCCATGCGAAAAGCAAGAGCATGTGAGACGATGAAAAATTTTAACTGCCAAAAAAATGTTCTAACTTTCAACGTAAGTGGATAAATAAAAAACATTAATTGCTCTATGTTAATTTTAAGTAAAGCCAGCTGTGTGGAAGGCGTCAATCCCGGAAAAAAAAGTAAACCTATTTATATCATTTGAGCTTAAATAAAAGTGTCTCTGGGGAGGGAGGTTTGAAATATACGCTATTGTTTTGTATCACTTATCATTTCTTAGCTAAAAGAGTCATTATATACGATGGAAGTTGATTGGGGGCGTTAAAGTAAGGGAAGCGTATGTATGAGTTTTTAGTCATGTTACTGATGCCGATAGGAAACGAAAAAACATCTGACTTAAATACAAAAAAAAAAGATCGTTAGATAGGGACATAAACGTCGAAAAAGACAAAATTAGTTTTAGTTTTGAATGTTATGAAAAAATGTCACATAGATTTAGAAATTTCACAACTTAGTAGTTAGAATATTTGTTTAAAAAATAGGTAAATATTCTTTACCCGGAACTGCCTTCGTTGTGAATCCTTTCTTTTCACAGGAATTAGTACCACGTCATTTCTACGCCACAATTTGAAATCAGTATATTAAGTAGGTTACTTAGGCTGAATTATTAAATATTTTATTAAGCCGCCGGCGCCACGTGCGTCGCGCCGTGCCGTTTTATTCCACCATCCTGGATGTGTACCAAAATTTTACCAGTTGATTTTAATATAATACTTGATTTTTGTGGTAAATCTCAGATACATTGAAATTGTTTGGAGTAGTTTTTTCTAATAATTTTTTGCCATATTGGATTGTTGCCAAGTCATCCCCATGTGACCCTTAAATTTTGCCAAAATTTGAAGTCAATTGAAGTAAGCAGTTTTTAAGCTATGCTGCGAAGAGACAAACAGAGACAGAACAACCGAATTGAGAAAACATATTTTTCCTCATGTAGGAGTAAGGTCTCTGAAACATAAGATCTGAGAAAATCTCAGAAGGAGATTTTTTGACGATTGCAACACTTCTCTTTTACGATGGAACTAAAAATAAATTTATTTTAAACATAATTTCTTGTTTTTTTGTCAAACTCAAGCAATTTAGCTTTTCTTTAGGTTCTTCGAATTGGGCGAAGAGAAGCCAGTGTCGCAGTGATGAAATATTTTCTTCACATAGGTGTTTTCTGTTTCAGTAAATTTAAACATAGGGACAAGTCATTAAAATAAACAAATAAAATATATTATAATTGAATATTTTCCGAATTTATTGTCTTCCTTTATTAGAACATATACAGTAACAAAGACAGATACAAATCAAAATCAGCTTTAGGTATTTTAAGATCGTTGCTACTTTCTGCATCAGAACTCTCACTTAGAAAAGTATATTTTTTTTAACTTTTTTCTGTAGTCAAACCTTTAATACTACTTTCTTTTTTTCCCTTCCACTTAGTTGAGCTGTTATTTCATTTATCGAGGCATCTGTTATCACCGACCTTTTTTTATGCTGATGGGACTACAATAAATGTACCGTAGCTGAATGTTGCTTATTTTCAGTAATTTAATTGTATATACCGCTTGAAGATAAAAAATTGTGCTGTGTAGGTACATTTAAGTTTAATGGCCATATTCCTGTAGACAAAAATCGATTGGTGATATAACTAATTGAAATTCCAGTACAGAAACATCTTATACAGAAGTCGTTCATCCACTCGTTACGTATAACGTTAAAATTGGTTTTAAACGATTGATACACTGTTTTGTCCAGAGGGTGTAGTCTCGTACTTTTGTGAGGTGGTAACGTCACAATAATTATTCCTGTTATGTAGATAAAAAAACATTGGTGATATTTATAATTGAAAATATCTTTATGCTTTCTTAAACGTCCTATGCATCATTTAACTCAGTGATCCCCAACCGGTGGTCCGCGGACCACAGGTGGTCCGCGAGAACCAATAAAGTGGTCCATGAAGCCATACAAAATCTACCCAACGGTAATCGAAATAACACAAATCAAATTAGAAATGGAAAACTTTTATATTGTTTTTTGATAATCTCGGTATAAAATAATTTTGATCGAACCCCGTATAACCTTCCGCTCCGCTAATTTACTTATAACTTTGGCAACGCTTGTC
This sequence comes from Kuschelorhynchus macadamiae, assembly GCA_030620095.1. NCBI lineage: Eukaryota > Metazoa > Arthropoda > Insecta > Coleoptera > Curculionidae > Kuschelorhynchus > Kuschelorhynchus macadamiae. Next base: position 62,257 of record JAUTXW010002480.1, read on the forward strand.
TTGTAACCAGCGCGTCACGTTTTCGTTGGTAATGCAGATTTAGATTTGTTGTCAGTTTATCATAGTCGATATAATAATCGGTAAAGTTTGGCATTGTAGTCTAGTCTAGTATATTCCTACTCGTTTTTACATATAATTTAAAAATTAAGAAGGTAGGTACATTATTCAAAAACCTAATATATATACAAGATTACTGAAAGTGTCTGTCGGTATTTATGTTATGACTACGATACTGTAATGTTTTTGTTTAATTTCTTTTAGGAAAAAAATGGCACCAAAGAGAAAATATGACAGTGGTTACATCAAGTTTGGATTTACCTCAATTGAAATTAAAGGGGAAATAAGACCTCAGTGTGTAATATGTGCTAATGTTCTTTGCAATGATGCGTTAAAACCAGCAAAATTGGAACGTCATTTAAAAACTGTTTATCCTAACTTGAGCGATAGACCGCCAGAATTCTTCGCAGGAAAATTAAAGACCTTGAAGAAAATGAAGCTTGGACCAAGTGGATCAAGATTTGCAACAACTGAAAAGGCATTGTCGGCATCATTTGCGATTTCGCAGCTGATCGCAAAATCCAAGAAGTCACATATGATCGGTGAAAAATTAATAAAGCCTTGCTTACTCAAAGCTGTTGAAGAAGTTTTAGGTGTGGAAGCCAAAAACAAAATTCAAGAGATTTCTCTTTCCAACAATACTGTGAAAACAAGAATTGAAAAAATGTCGCGTGATTTTGAAGAGCAACTTTTTGATAAAATTAAAAAGTCGCCTTATTTTGCGTTACAATGCGATGAAACGACGGACATCGGACAGTGTTGCCAGTTACTTGTTTTTATCCGAATTTTAGACGAGGAGAATATAATTAAGGAAGAACTGTTATTGTCGCGGGAACTAGAAACTACGTCAAAAGGTGCTGATGTCATGAATATCATTAGCGATTATTTCGAAAATCATAGCATTATGTGGGAAAATCTTGCCGGTTTTTGCACAGATGGAGCTCCCTCGATGTTAGGGTCGCGTTCGGGTTTAGCAACATTGATAAAAGGTAAAAACTGTTCTACAATCACGACTCACTGCATTATTCATCGTCAAGCGTTAGCTTCCAAAACTTTGCCAGAAGACTTAGCTTGTGCCATGAAGTTGTCCATAAAGTTAGTAAACATTGTCAAAAGCAGTGCGCTTAATACGCGTGTTTTTAAAAAACTGTGCTTAAACTTGGATTCTGAGCACGAATCTCTATTATTTCATACCGAAGTTCGTTGGCTGTCGAAGGGAAACATGCTGGGGCGATTGTATGAACTACGGGAAGAGCTGAAGTTGTTTTTAATCGAGAAAAATATGAATGATCTCTTGGAGCAATTTTGTAATCCGAAATTTGAGATGCGACTGGCGTACCTCGTGGATATTTTCACACATTTAAACAAACTAAATTTACAACTACAGGGTTCCGGAAATGAAAAACTGGAAGGCAATGCCAATATTTTCACATTTGATGATAAACTTCGAGCCTTTATTTGCAAGATCGACCTGTGGTTAGAGAAAATTAAAGCTAAAAATTATTCGACATTTTCGACGCTAAAAAGTCTTGTTGATGACGTACAATACGTTAACATCATAGAAGAAGTTGGGCAATTAAGGATGAGTTTATTCGTTACTTCCCGGAATGTGGCAGTGTCGAAAAAGAAATTGTTAGGAAAATGATTCGCAATCCTTTCAGTGTAAACGTGTCAGAGCTACCAGAAGATATCCAGGAAGAAGCAATTGAATTGCAAAATGACAGTAATTGTAAAGATGCGTTTAGTTGTGGAGTAACCCTTGAAGAGTTTTGGTGCAAAAATACAGTTTGTTATAACAAGCTTTGAAATATTTCTTTGAGGTATCTTATTTTATTTTCTACAACATATTTATGCGAGCAAGGGTTTTCAAGCTTGTTGTTGATAAAAAATAAGCAGAGAAATAGATTGGAGGCAAGCAGTGATATGCGTGTAGCTTTGAGCAGAAGCATCAGCTCAAGAATTGCTCAGTTAGTGAAGCAAATGCAGGCGCAAAAATCACATTAATATATTTTAAGTAATGTTTGTAAGGTTTCTTTCTTGTTATCATGAATAAAAAAACAAATTTCTACAAACAGGTATTTTTATTTAATATTCTGCATTTTTATCTGTTTTGAGTAAAAGGATAATGAGTAAAGGATAGTTGGGCGTGGTCCGCGACAAATCCATTTTCCGCGTAGGTGGTCCGCGCCTCTCCAAAGGTTGGGAACCTCTGATTTAACTAAAAATGATCAAATTTGTGGTATATCGCCAAATATACATTTTACAACAACTATCTCAGCCCTACGCCTATGTAAGTTGGAGTGAGTTTGGGTTAATTTATGTTTATATAAACTAGATTTAGGTCTTATATAAACTGAAATGTAATGTCTATGAGTTAAAATTAATTTGTTAAAAAGTTTGTAGTCATTTCACTTTAAAAGGCCACAAATTTCTAAAATTCATTGAAAATACTATTGAGAAAATACAGTACATATGCAGTGTAAATAAGTACACTTTAAACAAAAACAAAAGGTTGTTATGAAACTTTAATCCACTCACCCGATTTAATATTATTGTATGCCTGTCTTTGTTGTGGTAATAGACGTATCCCAGCAGGACACCTATCAGACTGCTGGGCCAACTTGCGAGGGGAGGCACATACACTTCCGCCATAGTCGTAGAGTTTAGCATATTTTTTAACGCCCTACAATTGTTAATTATTAGCAGTTATATCCTAAACATGTACCTTTTTAAATTCCGTTACATTAATTTAGTTGTTTTTAAAAGCTTTCATTTATATTTACTTATTTGTTTAACGTAGTTGGGATGCGATTGATTACACGAGGCGTCTTCCGAGATATTCGATGCTCAATATCAAAAAAGCGAATGAGCTTCGATGAGCAGGGTTCAGGCACCTATACCTATTTATACTGAGTCAGAATCTATATTGTAATTTAAAAGGTGCGCGACTAGATTAATCATATGTCCTGTTAAGAGCTGTTGTTCAGGGATAGCACATTGAACAATTTGTTTTTACGTACACATCTTTCATGTCCCTTAAGTTTGATAGATACAAACCCTGCAGTTTCATTTATATAGCACTCTACCACAGGAATAAAGAATTTTATAAATACTTCTGATTGCAAACGAATTACATCTTTTGGTAACCTTAAGCATACCCCAATTTTTTGTGCGTATTAAAAATTAGGACAATTATTGCAATTTTGTCTGTGGTAGCTTCTATAAAAGGTAGAACTGCAGTACTTGCATAGTGGAGTATTAATAGTGGTTGAGCTCTGGGAATAATATAATCTTTAATCGAATATTTAGTATCTTTAGTGGAATATCCATTTGACAAAGCTCTAAGGACTAAAGAATTTTGAACCAATCGTTTCTGAGATAGATCGATGGTGGCATTCTCTTTCTTTTGCACCAAAACATTTTCGAGTATTGTCGATTTAAAAGATCTAAAAATTGTCAAGTTTTCTTCTCCGTGAGGCCAGATTACAACAGTATCCATATATTTAAACCAATATTTAGGGTGTAAAGGAGCAGCGCTTATTTTTAAAACGCACAAAACATAAATAAATGCTTGAGGTCTTCAAAAGATGTTGATTCTTTTGCAATCAGAAGTAGTTTACGAACTTTTTTATTGTTGTACAAGAGGGTTGCAGACAGGTGTGTACCCAAATAAAAAGTATCCACGAAATTAGATAATTTGACTTCTCAGCTAAACATTAAAAATGGAGTAATTAATATATAAGTCTGTAACAACATGATTTATAACACTAGTACAGTACAGTAGTACAACCTACAAAAATTTGAATAAAAATAAATCAGTCGCTGAATGCTTTTCCGTAATACTCTTTTGATAGTTATTGTTTCACGACTGGGTCATTATGCATCATAAAATAAGTTTTGAGTAGGCTATTGGTACCTATTTTGTAGCTAAAGATATATTCGCGTTTATTCCTAAAGAATGTGATTCCTAAACATTTGCTAAGTAAGGGAACAAATTTTTCGTTGTAAAATTCAACCATTCTATCCAGACCACTTTGAATACTTTCACAAAGTATTAATTATTTTATACAACAATAATATAAGAATGGAATAAAGAAATGCTGTCGAGCCAGTGCATAATCGTTTGTTGGATATCTGAAACTGGTTTTAAATGAAGTAAACTTGGGAAATCGATTTTGATATTTTTTATACGATCAACGTAAACGTCATATCTTGAGTTCTATATCACACTGCCAAAATTCAATTTAATAAGGATCAGGGAGTTATAAACAAATAATGATTGACCTGATGCTCGTGAACATGGAGCGTTTATGCAGGACGTATTCCAACATCCTAGAGATTTGATTAGTGTCAATAATGTGTATTAAGTCCAGAATTATTCCCAAGTTTCATACATGAATAACTTTGAGAAGGCTAATGGTACCTATTTTATAGTCAAAGGTATATTTGCGTTTATTCCTAGAGAATGTGATTGTTAAAACATTTCTTAAGTTAGGAAACATTAGGAAATTTTCGTTACAAAGCTCGATAATCTATTATCCAAAATTAACGTTAATTTCAAATTAGTAAGTTTACATGATAAGTATGCATAACCTTCCGTATCATTTGGAGGTAGTACAGAGAACAAAATAATAATAATTTATTGCTGAATCGGAATTAAAAACACCTTATTTATTTTCCATTGCTATAAATACTTTGCTTCTTCAAACTTATTATTATACCTGTTCTCAAGATCTTAATGAAAAATTAAATGTTGAATTAGGTGTACAACTTCACGGTCCACGGTCTAAAACTGATTGGCAATCCGGACTCTGTAACAAATACAATGTCCAGAAAATAAGCCGATAAATTTTGCTTAAAAGTAGATAATTTCATTTTCAAATCTCGAACGAAGAAAATAAATTAAAACAATCTCAATCTTATCTTGGATTCAACATACCATATGATTAATGTAAGGTATCACAATTCTTGCATCAGTTTCGGGATATTATTAAAATATTGATATAATCACTGAAATAATCTAGCACAACGAAAATTATACCATTACAACTAAAAGAATTATCGATACTTACTCGGGATAAGGTTGATACATAAAGTCGTACTTGTTTATATAAATATGTGTCCCAAAATACGAAATTAGTATCACCATTGTGCTTCCGATAAACTTCCAAATGATCCATTTATATTCCAGTATAAAGTACAAAATGATCAAGGTCGTTATGTAGTATAACGTGTCCACAGATAAGTACCACAAATATGGCAGACACTACAAGAAAAATGAAGCTAAAGTAAATGTTATATTAAGATTTTATTTTAAAACATAAAATGTGTACATCCCAATTAGAGAAAATTGCTACGACAGAATCCCTTGTTGTCAAAATTCTGTCAAAGCAAGGGAAGGGGGGGGGGTTGAAACCATTTTCATAAATCAATAATAGTTTTATCAAAATTAAAATCAATATAAACGTCTTTAGGTTTAAATGGAGAATAATCAATTTCCTTTTTAAACTGAATTTTTGCACTGAAATCCTTGTATTTATTATTTCGAATAATATATGCGAAAGTCCCATAATGCAACTGTATAAAGAACTCACAGAAAGTTGCTGTTTTTTTACTTATTGACGATTTAATAGAGAAAACGAACAATACTGTTCAAAGAAAATCTCTGGCAGAGCCCAGAAGGTAAGCCCACAGGGCTAGACACTTTTAATTTGTGGGTTGTATAAACATATAAGCAATATCTATGGGAGGTCGCCATGCAGAACAAAAATTTAGATTAATTTGAATAAAATCAATCAATTGTCAGGTCATTTTGTTTTTTGTCAAAAATCAGTTTCACGGAATATGCTGTACAACTTGTTCAAGAGGTAAAAATAGCCGAATTTCAGAAAGTTTCCTATATATTATTGAAACTATTGATTATCTCCCAGGTATTATTCAAACAAAAAAGCTTAATATTCCAACTAGAAGCCGTTTTTATTCTCCGGATAAATATTGTTTTATAAATTCCACCTGTTTCAAATATAACATTAATAATAAATTTTATTGTATTACTTTGTTTGGACTCTGTGGCTAATGGAAAGTAATAAAATAACATATGTCAAAGTTCAATTTATTTAAAAAGCCGCAAAAAACAACTTTTGAGGCCCGTCAGGGTTATGACGTTTTCTCTTTTTATAGAACCATAATTTTTCTCTTCAAAAAGATAAGAGGAACGTTAGGTTTGTCTTAAATTAGTCCTACTTACAATTTTGTCAAATGGAAGCAGGAAGTTGATTTGAAACAAAGTATACCACCAATACTGTTGACAAGCCGGTATAAAAATGTTTTTGCCCTTTACAGCGTGCGGGGAATAATCGAAGATGCCGATTTTCGTTAAGGCAATCAGCAATAACACTGTTGGAAGAAACCTAAAAATAAAAAAAATAAACAAGAAGAAATAACAGTTTTTTCAAAAAATAGTACCTAAATGTTATAACGGCTATATATTCAAAGCCCTTGAATATTGAGTTCTTGTTACAAAAGGGTTTTTTTTACTTAGGTCTACAATACTTTATTCTGTTAAAACATTTGCTGACGTTTCCCTGTGCGGACTAAAAAAATGGTTAGAATTAAAAAATAATACTGCGTTGTGTCTTACCTAAATAATCTGTTAATGATTAAAATGTAACAGTGGTAAAGCGTGAAGCAGCCATGTTTTTTCTGCAGCTCATAAATCTGGTTGGTGAGGAGAAGCGTAGATATGACGAAGAAAATTTGCACACAAAACGCTCCAACAAACATCGTGTAGTAAAACAAGGAATTTTCGTAACTCTAAAATTTAAATAACTTCAATTACCTTGTAGGAATAGCTTCATACCTTTTTCCAATTATAATTCGGAAGAGGTCAGATGAATTTCCGAAAGCGTAAGTTGTAATTCGGTTTTTTGTATTTTAAAAGTTAATAATACAATTGTTGTATTTTTCAACAAATAACTTTAAAATTTACAGAAATGTTGTTGTTTCTGTTTAAAAAGCTATTAAGATGATGAGATAATTTTGTTTTTGGGTTGTTTTCTCAAGAACCCACCGACAAATGTATTTTAAGATGAGTGAAATAAAATTTAAAAAGTGTGAAATGTAATTTAAATTTCAATTCGAATTTAGAAAACATGTGTTTGTATTCAGATAAGTTGTAGTTAAGAAATTATATATTAAGGAAATATATTTATGCTCACATAGTTCAGTTGAATTTTAGAAAGGGTCGAATGTAATTCAGGTCAGTCAGAAAGGATTAAATAATGTAACCGATATTTGTCAAATGATTTTCAAAAGATTTCTTTTAATTTCTTGCGCTATTATGCAATAATTTAGTAAAATGTATTTAATAACATAGATTGCTTAAATGTTTGCTTTTTTTTTAAATATAGTGTATAAATAATGTATTGTAATTTTTTTAGATTAAATGTGAAAGTAAAAGTATTATTCCGCTAATCACGGAAAAATTCGTAGTATGTACTCTGTGTTTATTATTATTATACTCACTTTTTCTAGCTGGTCAACATCATCGATATAATGATGAAACAAACTGAGCACCGTGTGCCAGAACAATACCACGACCGTGTTGAAAACCCGAATTCCTTGTACGCTCTTTAATCTTTGGAAATCCTTGTTGGAATTTTCTTGTAGTAGTTTTTGAGCATTTTTTATTACTGACAACGCGCTGTACCATTTTTCGTCTACAAATGAAAACTTCTTGACGGTTTTTTCTGTAATATTAAGACATTAGAGGTCCATATGTTTGGAAAAAATAACTGACTGAGACTTACATTTAGCTTTGTTGTAGTGTGGATTATTCATCGCCATGTAATGGTACCTTGTGGACTGAATAACAATAGCCACATATGCTGTTACAAATATCCTAAAACAGACATTTGTAATTACTAACAGAATACGAAAGCCTTCACGGTTGGAGTCAACTAAAGAATTATTGTAGTTTTGGTTTAGGTTTAGACCGTTTTTCGTCACTCAATGTAGTGATTGGTTTCCACGTATGCTTTTAGGGAAAACTGGACAGACTTCGTCTATTAAACTTAAGAAGCATCACAGATGTATTAGTTAAAATAAATTGTTCAACCCGCTATCGCTGAACATCAGTACTCAGTAGAACACGTGGATCATTGCATGGTGTAATTCAGCGATGAATAACTCTGTACTTTTATTTAAAGTGGTCAGTTCTTTCATGGTCTTCTTCATTTGGTAATTGCATTCGAGCCAGAAACATTACTTTTTATTGAAATACTTTCCATTTACTTTTGATGCGTTCCATTTAGCACGAAACTGTGGCAAAAATAGTGGTATAATGAATCAAACATTTTCTTTTTATCCTTGATATAGGTGAAAAGAAAACTGTCATTACTTCTATTTTCTTTAATAATCACAATTACATTTTTATTAGCACCATCTTAGAAGTATGGGGAGAGAGAGAAGCTCCTTCTTCACTAAATCTAGTAGGTGAAATTTTACTAATTATTTCTCTATTAATCCTTATATAAAAAGTGAATTATAATTTGTATATTATTTTTTGTATTTTATAGGGTCGCATATTCACAATCTTCAATACACATAAGAAGATTGTATACAGAGCCACGGTTCGGCGAGCACAGGTCAGGCATAAAAGCTCTTCTGAATCTTTCCGAGCTCATTCAGTGTCCAGATCTCGTGAAGTAAAGGTCCGTGAAAATGCTTCGTGCAATCGAAGGCGAGACGTTGGATAATAATTGAAATTTGAAACGATTTAAGCCTAAGAACCATGATTTCTTAATTGACAAAGCTGTGAAAATGCAAAAATTTATAAATTGGAAATATACAACTTTTCGCCGTCGATCTCTGACTCATCTTATAGTTTACAAGATATGGTGCAATGGCAAAAAAGTTTTGCTTACAGGGACGGCAATAACATACTAAAATATCAAAGGAAACTTTCAATGGAACTCAAATTACTTTTAATTTGTACCATGTTTTTTTTTTCATTATTAGATAAAATTAGATGTATTGTTAAGGGATACACGAACTCTTGTGCATCTGTGTATGTATCAGCCGCCACTGTATTAGATATAAAATACTTACCAAAAAACCGCCTTGAAATATGGAAAACTGTATTCCTGTTCGCATTCCAGACTTATTATGTCTATTGTGGCATTGGCTCCATTCAACTCGCCCTCGAGAATACGTTTTCCGTGAGTTTCTGCATGGATGCAATTTGGTACGCATATCATCCTGTTTAAAATTGTTCTGTCCAATTTTAGGGGATCATTATGGTGTTGCTAAAAAAAGATATTTAAAAGATAATTTGAAAGTTAAGCAAATTTTAGTTAACGATGCATAACTATTTGTTGATTGGCTAAACGTCTGTATATCCTGTCAGGTACGCAGGTAATTTGGGCGGACTTTCGTTGTATTTTTAATTAATGTCTGTACTGTACGCACTGTATTTCTGCTCATTATCAAATGCAAACCCAAAGGAAGTATTAAAACTAGAATCATGTAAAATCAAAAAGCTTCCTCTTTTCTTTTTCTGTAGTTTTGTTCTTAAAAATAATTTAGCCTGGGACCATTGTATTTTGCAGTGCTTATATTAATATGCTCAGCAAAATTCGTTATTGCTATCTCTTCAGTATGAGTTTGTTTAGGCTATTTGTTCAATTATAACACAAACTCCGCATCGGCTTCGTTCGGCCAACTGCAACTATCGTGCGAGCATGACGTACTTTCCGCACGAGTTCGGAAATATTCTATTATTTTAGTAGTGTCAAACTGTAAAACCGTACGCGTCTTTCGATAAAAACAAATGAATTAGCTTTAAATCCTATTATACTTTTGATGTGACTTTTTTATAAATACGAAAAACTTTCAGCTCACGTACGAAGTATGCTTTGATATAGGCAGCAACACCGCGATGCTTTTTTTCAAAAAACGCCTTTTTTAATTTGTGTTTTGCCATATGAAAATTATAATAAACGTAAATACTGAGTAGTGATAACACATCTGTGGGTAGACAATTTTAATTTTAACGAAATAATCCAAATTGGTCAAGAGAAACCAGAGCAAAAATCACCTTGTGGTTTAACTAGATAAGATGATTACTGATCAGTCTTATCGCTTTAGGTTAGGTATGCACTTATCAGTAGTTAGTGTAATTCTTACCTTTGTCAGTTTATGCAATCTAGATTCTGGATCGGGAGCAGTCACTTTAAAATCAAACACGCAAAATGCTTCTTTGTTCTCGTGACATTTCTTATAGTCCTGCATTTTATACATTTGTGGCAGGCCATAATCTAAAACAAATATGTAAATAATATTATGTACATAGGAACTTACTATCTAAATAGATTTTCAAAATTTATGATATCGACGAGCCAAGTCAAGCCTGTAAACGACGTCGACGGCCTCAGTTTGAAACCCGAAAATTAGAAAAAAAAATAGGATACTCGGATTTGAGACCTGTGACAAACAAGACTTTGCTTAACTTCATTACAGTTTGAAGACGTATAGAAATTTTTTTCATAAATAAATTACATGTTTTAGACTCGGTGTTTTTTGTTACAATTAGTGTAGTTAACATCAGAAGTCGGATGGAAATTAGTGACCTAATATTTCTCTCATTATTTCTGCGATTAGTGACAGTCGACAGTGTTTTACGTTTTAACGAAATGAAACGTCACACAGATCTATGCGAAGAAACCTAGAGGCAAAGGTATCATTTGTCGTAAGGAAAATAAATGAGCCGTTCCAATAAGTCTTTATGTTAGGCCATACTCAAGGGCCCTAATATAAGTAATTAACTCATGGGCTACTTAATGATAAAATAAACAAATAATAACTAAACTTAATCCTACTGATGAACACGTCATAACTGAATGGATAACGCCTCGAACAGCATGCAAATCCAGTAAACGTTTAATGTAAAAACTAATCAATAAAAACAGAACTTAAATTGTATTTTAAAAAAGTACCGAAAAAAACACATAAAAAAATTATGTTTAACGTACACCGAATTACTCTCTTAAATACGATTTGACTTAATGTATTACACTCTTAAATGCCATTGACGAATTTTCTGATATACATAAATGATCCGACCAAGGTATATACTTGAGGAAACAGCACAGGTGTCTGCCTTTACGCGTATATACTTAAACATTTTATGCACAAAAATGATTTAGGTAATGATATAACAGATATATTAAATAGTGTTCCCAAGACTTACCACAGCTTCTACTATATTATTTTGAAGATTTGTCTTTCATATACAAAATGAAAATTCCGATATCTGATGCCGATAAAGTTAAATTCAGGTATTCGGAAAATATAAATTCGACTTTCTGTTTTTCACAAGGTTTTTATTAATCTATAAGATCAAAAACATAAAAACTGTATTTTACAAATGCTCTTGAGGACATGATGTACTATTTCAGAGCGTCAAAAAGAATGATGAGAATCGAAGAAATTGCCCATATTGCTCAAAGAGACCTAGTTTTAATAACAAACGTAGAAAAAGACTCCAAGTCTCGGTCTCATTAAATTATAATTTTACAATTCACAACAAACATGACACGTGTTTCGCTCTTTCGAGCATCATCAGACCTACAAACAACAGAGAGAACCTTAGTAAATAATCACACTCACAAATCCTAAAACAATAACTTACAAATAGAATAAACACACTAAAGCACAACAAAATAAACAACTACTAATACATATTTGATGGACATTAAAATGAGGTTAAGTCTCACGTGCATAAACAAAATAAAATATTAAAAAAGATTCGTGTCTCTAGACGGGATCGAACCCAGACCACCCGAGTGAAACACCGAAGCAACCACTCACAGACCACTGGACTAGTCGAAGAAAAGAACCAAAAACTCTCACTCGATGATTTAGTGAATGAAATGAAGGTTGCCTACAATTATTATTACATTAAATTGTTAATTCATGTACATTTCTGACGTTGATGTTTTACATGAACGTCCGAAGGGGAAAAAGCTTGACCTTCTAGAAAAAATGGAAATAACCAAAGCTATAAAAAGTCCCATTCTCACTTGCGTTAACGATGTTTTTAATTTTGAACCAACCCTAATATTTAACAATTTAATGTAATAGTAATTGTAGGCAACCTTCATTTCATTCACTAATTCATAGAGTGAGAGTTTTTGGTTCTTTTCTTAAACTAGTCCAGTGGTCTGTGGGTGGGTGGTTGCTTCGGCGTCTCACTCGGGTGTCTGGGTTCGATCCCGTCTAGAGACACGAATCTTTTTTAATATTTTATTTTGTTTATGCACGTGAGACTTAACCTCATTTTAATGTCCATCAAATGTGTATTAATAGTTGTTTATTTTGTTGTGCTTTAGTGTGTTTATTCTATTTGTAAGTTATTGTTTTAGGATTTGTGAGTGTGATTATTTACTAAGGTTCTCTCTGTTGTTTGTAGGTCTGATGATGCTCGAAAGGGCGAAACACGTGTCATGTTTGTTGTGAATTGTAAAATTATAATTTAATGAGACCGAGACTTGGAGTCTTTTTCTATGTTTGTTATTAAGAATGATGAAGAACACCGGAAGCTCTTTTACATCTGACAAATTTTAACATGTTTTTAATAATCAGGGTATTACTCATTAACTGAACTCGGGAAAACGAACAAGTAGAAAGATACCATCGTATAATTGTGGAATATTTCTCTACCATGGGAGCGAATTTAAAAGATAACCACCTGGATGAAAATATGGGCAACATTCAAATGGGCTTAAACGAGACTATTATCGTATATCTGTTAAAATTACATTTCATCCTGCAGAATTAAATCAACAAATTGATATTAAAGCTTTCGCGTCAAATATTAGTGATAGTTATCCAGAAAATCAGGCAAGGCAAAAAAAATACTTTAACATGGATTCCTCTCAGGTATCCTGTATGCTTAAACTGGTGATATTTTTAAATAACTTACCAGTTTGTAATTCTGTAATTAAACCAGTAATAAAATTCCCATTTTTTTAAATGGCTAGGTCAATTATAATAACATTTTATTTATGAATTTCAATCAAAAAGGTTTGTCAGACAGAATTTAGCTTCAATCGAGAAAAAATGCATTCGTATTGATTGCTATTTACTGGAAGTAAATAAGGTTAAAAGGAATGATAAATTCCTAATATCTCTATGAATTGACCAGCAGTGTATATTATAGGTAGGTTAGTTTCTGGAAATGGCATGCGACGGTACATATTATGCTGGTACGAATTTGGTGCCCGGTGGCATATAGAGAGAGCAGAACCATGGAAACTGGAATAGGGTATAGGTAAATTCGGATATTCTGGCATGGATTCTGTTCCAGTACTCTCATTTATAAGTAGCTAGAGAGGACAGAGCAGAAGTGGGAGACTAGCAAGCTTATAAGGCGGGTATTTTGATACGTGTTGCCGTGGATTCTAGAAGCTAATAGTAGGCTTATAATGCTGCTGTCCTAGTACGGTTTTAGCTCTGTGTATTAAGAATTTCTAGCTCGGTCCCATACAGTTTTGGTCATATGTCAAGTTCATTTGCATTTAACTGCTTAGTTTGTGTTACTTTGATTTTTATTTTTATCCCTGATATATTATCTTTTAAAAAATTATAAGCTCTTGACTGATTTACACAACAGCTTTATAATTCCTAGATTGGAGAGATGCTGAGCTGATAATCCGAATGGTGTCCAATTAAATAATTTTACTTCATTTAAACATTCATTGTTCTTTCTGGTGTTTTAGATCCATTTTTTTCCCTGCTTAGGTATAAATCAAGAGAATGAGGCCACTTTACGGTCAGGAATGACCAAATGTGATCGATGAGCCAAGCCAACCCTGTAAATAACGACGCAAGTCTGAAACCTATAAACTAGAAAATCCATTATGGGTATCGAATTACGCTGAGAACTCCCATGGAAGGCGAGCTTAAAGGGAGCCAGAAAAAAAACTGGGCACTCGGCTTTGATGTATGATTTAACACTCAAGGTTTTATCAAACTTCCATTAGAATTTTAGATTTCAGTTTTATGGGAGTATCTCAAATTTTCATTGCAAATTTAGTGTTGATAATGATTACTATTTCATCTGAATATAGAGGATAATCGAAAATGCACAAACATATTACGGTAATTACCGTATAATATGTGAACTGTCCAAAAAATAACACTAATTAAACATTTTTAGTGTATTATTGCGTAGTTTTAGGCTTCCTATTGCTTGATATTAGTTTATGCAAGTTTGTGGATACTGTTTTCGATTTATATACCCGTTTGTTCCCTTATGTCTATCAATTAAATAAATAAATATTACCAAAGCAAAGATAAATCTGCTTCATTGAAATCTATTAAGACATGTCAAACAAAAAAGTTCATCCATCAGCTTCTTTGTAAGAGAGAATACAATAATGTGTCTAATTTGTTTAACATATAAATTGCTCGGACCACTTTTACTCTCTAAACAAAGAACAGCGTTTGGTTGCTTCATAGATCATCAGTTTCATAAGGACCGCAGAACTGTAATCATTAGATAATCGGTTATATAATATTTATATTGGCAACTGTTGCATTTCTTCGCTAAAAACTGCTGATATAACAACAGCTATTAGGTAAGTATAAAATGTATCCCTTAACAAATTTACCACGCTCAATTGAATTCAGGTGAAATATTTTACGAGAATAAATAAACACTAAATGATTTTAAATGGGCTTAAATGTGCCATATATCACACGCATATTGAAAATAACAATTCTAAACTTGTATTGATAAATGCTTTTCAACACGACAATCTAGTAATGTCAGCTGACGTAAAGGATTGTATTTTTAAGAAACCAAAATGGCTAAACAAAATTACGAGAGAAGTAAAAGTATTAAAAAGTAAAAATTTATTGTAATTAATTTTGAAATATTGAGCTTAAGAGTCGGCGGCAAAATAATAATAATAATTTAGTAAAAATGAGAATAGATTTTTTCTAAATTTCAAGTTTGTATAAAAGGAAGCTGTGAAATTTTTTTTCTCTGTATAGATAAAATCATTTTTTACTACTTTAGTCACAGAAAGATGAGACAGCCTTCGAAAAACTAAAAATTATTTTGTGTTTCAATAAGGTAACAGCCCTCAAAAATAAAATTATTTTTTAGAGCAATGAAACACAATTTGTTATATTTTCTTTGTCGCAGTAAGTTATTGCCAAAGGTAATTTTTTTGGATTAAATATATTTTAAAAAAAATTTACTACAATATTTCGAAAAAAGTTATTTTTTTGTACACACATTTACATAATTAAACTTTTACCACTGTATAGGGTAGAGATATGAAACAGTCTTCTAAAAATTAAAAAACATATGTGCTTATTTTAAAGTACGTTATATAAATTACTCTTCTCTAAATACGATCTCTTAAAAACAAAAATATATTTTTTTTCTCTAATGGGATTACTTTAAGGGGGTTAAATTGCCCCCTAAACTCACAATTTTAATCCTGAATGTTATGACATGGTTAACCAGATGAAGTTGGTTTTATTTTTCCTATAAAGTTTTTTGACACAATTTTTTAAAAAGGAAATGATATTTTTATTTCTGAAACGATACTGAATTTTTATTTGCATAGAATTTCGAGTTGAGAAAACCATTAACTTATATGTAATATTTAAAACAATTAATTATTAGCAAAATCTCGCCGCTAAACACTGTAATTATTATTATTAATATTACTTATATTTAAATACACTGGCAGAGGTTATTGCCGCGTTACTTACCGTGTATACAACATTCACTACAAACAATTATCCAATTCAAAACAAACATTATAACTGATGTGCTGACACTTTTTAACATCGTGTCGGTTGCACTACTCACGGACAAACCACAACAAACTAAATGGACATCTCGAAAGGCAATTAGAAAAAAAATAATTTTAGTTACTTAATCAATTTCAATATTTAAAATCGTCCGTCTCTTAAGAGCCGCAACTCTTTTCCGGTTAGCACGAAACATGTGGATTCCGGTGGTACTTCTACCATTGTGAAGCTAGGTATAATTCACTTAGATAACATTCTCTTGTGGCAATCTTTAGTTATCATTCGCCCAAGGCTGGGTCAATTATAATAACTTTCTTTTCATGATTTATTATTATAAAACGGTCTGGGTTAAATTTCGCTAGGAAGAAAAAAAATTTTTTTCGAGCTTAATTTGAGTGAAGGTTTTTGATAGCAGAAACCATCATAAAGCTCGCTATTCACCATGCTTTGTGATGCGTCGATGCGATTTGTTAATGCGAATCATAAATTCACATTTATTAAGGCATTGGCCCATAATTCAACGAATTGGGTATTTCACCTTAGTTCAACAGAATGGTTTTATTACTTGTCATGTATAATTGATATCTAGCCAAAGTACGTCGGATAATATTGTTTTATCATTGCAAATTAAATTTAAACTTTGTGTTTTATTTTCCTTTACTCAGCTCTATTTTTCTCTCTGTCTGGTTTTCTCTTCCTCTCTGTGACTCCATAGGTAGGTATAACCAATTTTTTTTATTTCAATCACGGGGATTCAATAAACATTGATGGTTTTGTATTTTCTTTATTATCACTATACGCAGTGTTTATCTTATAAATTTAAACTGATTAGACAATTAATTTAATTCAGCGTTTAAACCACGAGGAGTATGTAGTGGTACATAGGTCTTTGAAGATGCCTTGTGGCGAAACGTTGCATAGTAATTCCAATTTGAAATGGTATATTCTCAATGATCGTAATTTCTTACATGGCGGTATATTCTAAAGATATTTTTATATTATAACAGCCAGACTGTTCAGTCAGAGTCTTTATAGTTCAAGATCCGAGAGCATGATTTCTATGCCCATGTGTTTTTTTAATCAAAATATGGCTGCAAGTACGTTTTTTTGATACACACAGTGATTTATCAAAAACGCCTAAGTATATTTCGTCGAATTTCAGATACTTATTGATTGTCCAGATACAATTTGAAAACCCTATAATTTTTTTCACTCAACAACATAGTGCTTTCAAATAACGCACAAATACTTTTGACAATGTTGTATGTAAAATGTCATCATCGGTTAATTTTTCAACCACAGCTCTGGTTTCATAATTTAAAACCCTTAGAAACGATTTATTGCATTTTATTTAATATTTAAACATAAATGGAAATGAATCAAACAACATTTTACCTCAAGAAATTACAACAATTACATGGCCATTTCCAACACTCTTAATAAATTCTTCCAATTTAGAAAATTCTTTTGCAACCACATCTTTTGCAATTTGTTTTGAGTCCTTGCGTCAAAATATTGTTTGTTTCTATATCAATATATAATTGTCAAATAATTCAATTCCACTTTTGATCTAAACACTAAATAGAAAGAAATAAAACTTATTTATATAAGGACTTTTAGAAAGTGGCTAAATATGACTCTGAAAATGAGAGTAAAAAATCCAAGTCCTTATTTAAAAAACATTAATTGATTGTGGTGGTCCAAACACGAAACGTCGGAAGTAAAATTTGAATGTCCGCGTTGTAGAGCGAAAACTTTTAAGTTTTTACTGTATCTGAATAATCAAAACCCTTTGAAATATTCGACGAAATATATTTAGGAGTTTTTCGTAAATCAAGCTATGTATCAGAAAAAGTACTTGTGGCCATATTTTGATAGGCAACAGAAAGATATTTCTCCATTAATAATAATCTCTAAAATTTACATTTTTATTAAAAAAAACAGATAGGTAGAAATCATGCAGTTGGATCTTAGACTATTATTATAAATCGCAGAAATTTTAAAATAAAATAAACTATGTTTTTTTTAATTACCAAATTATCTATTTAATTTTAGCCACCACAATAAAATATTAATGTTTCTAAAAATCGATGTGGTTTTGTAAAAATAACGTTTTGTTCACGGGTAGCTATTTTCTTTATTGTCCATAAATCATTTAGGATAGGTTTTATAATTGTTCAGAAAGAAAAATGATTTTTTACGACATGGTCTCAATTTACAAATGTAATATTTCATTTATAATTAAATGGTTTTATGTTTACGTAACTAAGGATACCAAAAGAAAGATCTAAAAGTATGTAAATCGTCAAAAATATATTTTTTCATTCTTTTCAGAACTGTACTCTCACACTTGTCATAAAAAATGATTTGTCGTGCATTTTTCTGTTTATAACTCTTCTGTTTCTAGTTATGAATCTTTCCTTTTCTTAGGAATAGTGAAGTGTAACCCAATTTAGTTCAGTACATAGTTATTTAGGAACATAATAGATATACTGTTTTTTTTGAAACTTTTATATCTGACGCCTTATTGCTCCACTATAATGGAATCAATGTTTTGATAATTTCTTCTTATGTCATACTTGTACTGTGATCGTGAAAAAAACAGGGTTCCTATAAGCCGAAAAACGAATCCGTAAAACATGTTTTCTCAATTCCATCCGTCTGATTGTTGGTCTGTCTGTTCTCATAGCTAAAAGCTACTAATCAACTAAACTTTAAATATTGGCGGTCTAGTAAAAATGTTAAAAAATTATTATTAAAAAACTATTTAACCAATTTACCACCAACATTTTCCACACGACACACATTTACCTTGTAACTTTATTAATGATCTTTTTTCTTTGTAATAAATGTGTTAAAGAAAAGTACCTATAGTATAAACCAAAAATGTAACCATAATGTCTAAAAACTTCAATATTAAACAAATATATATTTTTAGGGAAAAATATCCCAATCTCAAATTATCCGAATTGTTTCGAGGTAAATAAAACAAAACTATTTAGAAGTCTAGCTGTTAATTATTTATTATTAGGGTAATGAAATTTATATTATAAGTTTTGCCATGGGCCTAATTTCAGCTTTTTAACTGGGGTCAGAAGATCTACCCGAGGGTATGGCGGATTTTTTAAAATATAGCATTAAAATGATACTTTTTAAAGTCTTTTTTTACCACAAAATAATTGCTAATATTCTTTACATACACTAAGACATTCGTTATTGGTTGTTAATCATGTGCATTTTATTAATAACCGAACCACTTGTAAAGTGAATATCGTTCATACACTTTATAACACACAAGTTTTAAACGTACACTTTATTTTTATTCTTCTGTGTTAAATAATACATAATTAATGAAGGATCAAGAAAGTGTGATTCTTAGAGAATCGTATTTGCTATTTATTGTTGGTAATTTATTGCGATTTTTACTTTAACATTTCGGAGTGACAAAGCGCTTGACAGATTTGACCAATTCTGGGTGGAAACTGCCACCCCCTGCCTCCCCTAAATGACGCCACTGCTTATTGAATATAAGTTACAAAACTATATGGCAAAATATAAATCCAAAGGGTTCCCTATAAAATGCCATAATTGGGCCTCTCGCCTGTTGGCATACCTTTTGTATATAAAATAAATAAACAAGTAAAATATTTACAATTTAACGTCATATCAAAAACAAAGTATTCGCGGATCTATACATTACATTCTTCATATTTATATATGGTGAAAATTTCGATACCTGAGCAAAATTTTCATATAAATATACTAATGATAACACATCGAACGCTTTCAAAGCTTTCTCGGTACCTCTAAACAACAGCAATAAATATCTCAAGCCATCCAAAGGAGTTTCGGACACCGAAGTTTCTTCCTAACTCGTCGGCCCAGTTTCCCTGGCCGTAAATCACAGTTCAATAGAGTTTCCTTCCCTTGTAAAAATGACTTATATGACGCTGTTTAAAACTCTCCTTCTTTTGGGGAAAAAGAGCGTGAAAAATTCTATAGAAAACTTTTCCAATTATAGTTTAAGAAGGAGGGAACTAGAATCGAGTTCTCTCTCCCCAGAGAATAAGATGAATTTGTCTACTTAATAAAAAGATTTTCTTATACCAAACTTTAAATTGAATTTTTCTATTTAGATCCTCCACTCATTAAAAAGTTTTGTTTTGAAAGAGGTAGCGAGTTGATATTTTTTCTTAGCGGGAACATCGTAATTGGGGTATTTCATGGGAAACAAATAAACAAATGATAGTTTATTCTGTGAGTAGTACTAGTAGTAGCGGGCTAAAGAGAAAGGTTGGGGGGGTGGGTAGTAATTCTTCCAGGACCCCCGAGGCTAGATCATCTATTTAAATCACATAAGGTAATGAACCAAAATTTATAAAATTTTTGTTTAATGTGCATTGAAGATAAATAATATTGTCAAGGGTAGAATGCATACATTTTAACTTAATATGATTATTTAGTAGTTTTTAGCGCATTACTAACAAAAGCGTTATTTTAGTTTCGTTTTGAACTAATATTTCAAAGGAAAAAAATTATAAAATACGTAAATATAGTAGGTACAGTTGTATATAGTAATACGAGAAAAGCTGTGAGTAAAATGGTAATATTTTTTAGTTATTCAAATTTGGTACTCATTATAATATAACTAGTGTCAAAGAAGAGCCCAAATAAGTTAAAAAAAAATATATAAAAAAATGAAATGTTTATTTTGTTACGTCACGATAATTTTTACAATAATATCAAACTCCTCATTCTGTTATGTATCTTTTTGTCTGCTAGATTCTTTTGATATTCTGCACCTTCGGAAGATATTTAACAAAATGTAGATAAGTAACTAATTTGATTGTATAATGAATTTTGGAAATAAGGAAAATGTACATTTTGTTGTACAATATATTATTATATAATATATACATAGATATCATCATATATAAATATAAACATAGATATCATCATATATAAATATATAATATATGGAAACAGGCCTGTCCCCAGCGTAGAAACATTAAGAACACCAACCGACATGGGAACCTGCGATTAAAAGTCAAAATTGCGTGTTTTTCCTGCAGCTCGTTTTCATATAAATAAAGTTCGAAACCACCGGAAAATCATTTAGGATCCGAGTCTGCCTTCTCAACAATTTAATTACCGGAGAAGACCGCTAAATTCAGAATCTAAATCAGTTACAACGATATATCCGGTAGCAAAAACTTTTTAATCTCCAACGGTCTAGCCGGGGAATACTAATTTCACTTTTTCTGAACTCTTATTTCTCGTTTTTTTTTTCTTGGGATTTAAATTTACAGGTACAGGTTAAAAGAAAAACTTTTTGTAGTCCTAGCTTTAAAAATAGACCGAAATTTAAAATATTAAAATTTTTTGGTTCAGATGGCATTAGAGAAAAAAAAGAAAGTCTTAACGAACCTAAGAAATTTAGAGGGAAATTATTATTATTATTATGACTATTCAACCAATAATAATTAACTGGTCATGGAAATTTGACATATATTTATAAATTTATTTGCAAAACATATGCGGACTATGGCGTGGCCGCTATTTCCTTTTGTTTAGGTATATTTAATAAAAGACGGAAATTACTTTAGTGCCGTTCGTCAATATTATACATTATGCTGGGAAGATTTTATAACGCATAAATTGTTTAATCTTTGAAATAAGGAGTAAGATTTTTGCACCCTGACAAATTAGACTGCGTTGAATTATTTTTGTAGATATATCGTGGGAGTCACTAAGGTTCATTTTGCTCGTCGGAATAAGAAAAGTACGTTTACTGTTCGACTGCAGTAGTTAGAATAATTCTTATTCTAGACCAATTGGCGTTCAACTGGAAATGTTGCAGATGATTGCTAGTCAGTCTTAAGTTATTATCATGATAGTCATACAATGGGTTACTTCACAGTAATGGTCGATACTGATTCATATTATTTACCAATTGGCTTTGGACTACTGAACCACATTTATCAACAATTTCAACAATTATAGAAAGATTGAGGCGAGGCGCCGATGAGGAGACAGAACATTTACGCTATAAACAAATGTTTTCAGCAAATTGTGTCAAATTCTTAGTAACTCTTAGTGGACATAATGTAATAAAATATGTAAAATGTAATATATAATACAGTTTTTTTTCGCACATTTGACAATTGTTAAAACCGAAGATTCTCTCATTGTAGATCTTGATAGCTTCAGGATCTAGCCTTCATTGAACTTCTTGTTTAACAGTTCCTAGTTCTAAATATACGATATCGCTGGCACAAATCGTAATGTTGAACAGAGAGAACACAAGTGTCCATGGCAGGCATCGACAGACAAGAGCTGTGTGCACACTATGATTTATGTAAGCAACTAGTCAAACCTCTCTGGATTAATAGTTCTGGATTCGTCATAGTAAACGAAAACCGGGAGAAACAGTAATAGAAAATTGGGCAAGCCAGTGAATATTTTCAGCCATATACGCATTTTTCGGATTTCAAAGCTGTCTAAACATTAATTGATTGGTGGAATATTCTTCGAAATACATGTAACATAATGAGAGAATGTTATTTTTAATACATTCACATATTTAGGAGAAAATAACATTGTTTTTATTAAAGTCTAAAGCCTTCTAATTATAAATTTTGCGAGGCATCTTTTTTTCTCTTTTATACAAGTTTTTTATAGAGTAAATTAATGTTGGGAAAACATATATTTTTAAAGACGGTTTTAGAGACTGATATTGATTAGTCAGAAAAATAAAAGGATATATTGAATTGAGAAAATGTGTTTTTAAAGGAATAACTATATACATAGTAGGTAATTAAAGTAAGAACAAAGTTAAATAACATAATTTAACTAAGATGAATAACAAAATCTTAATAATAGAAATCAGAAACAATTTTAAATTTGTTCGATTTGGATAATTCACAATTTGAAAAAAAAATTTTCCAGTATTTCAGTTAATACAAATTTTGTTCGATAAACCGTACCAAAGGCAAATCGTATAATTCTTTAGAGTTGGAATAATATTTGTTTTTATTGATCCATGTTATTTACTTTATTCGCTTCTGTGTGAGTTTGTATGTCTGATTCACCCACTTCTACACAAGCGATTGTACAAAAAAATTAAAGAGTACAAATTATGAATTCTTGATTGACATTTGAAAATTCAAAAAAGTGGCCCCCATTTGTACAGATTCGACTGAAAATCGGATTTCGAGGGTATAAAAAAAAACAAATTATGAATTGCTAGTCGATATTTTAAAAATTAAAGTGGCGGTGACAATTGGCTGAGAAATTCATCATTCACTTGTGCAAATTAGACTGAACATTTGTATTTGAAGTGTTCCAGGGTGCAGATTAAGAACTCTTAATGTTAAAAAAACAACTTGTGTTCGCTATTGCGTGACGATATGGTTAGAGCTTTTTTTTAAATTGATGGTTTTGGCAAAATTATTTCCCACTTTTTTTGTTGGGTGAAAATTTGTAGAAATGCCAGTGTCGTAACTACAAACTAAGGGGCCCCTCGTTTTCGATAAAGAATCCCTTATAAATACGCACGACACGCTCGTACATAATTCAACTATAAATAGATGTCACACCAAAAAAAGGAGTTTATCCACTAAAAAGGTTTATGAGTTAGTTGCCATGGAAATTAAAACGCTTAGTTCACCATTTATGTTTTACATATATTACTGTTATATATTGCACATCTTAAACCTTTTACTATCAAGTTAGACCTGGTTTAAAGTTGAACTCTTCAGTGAATATGGCTGCAAGTGTTTACGTAAGATACCCAAAAAAATGTAGCTGCCCATACTCTTTAAAGCGTGTCAACACGCAGTTGCGCTTTCATATTTTAACTTTACAACGTAAAAAAAATCGTGTTAACCAGATTTCATGCATTACAAATTAACAAATCTAGTCTAATCGTAAAAGCTCGTTGACCGACCTGATATTGTTATTTGCTTGTTGGACAAGGCTAAATCGGTAAACAGAATTGTGGGCCCCAGGTGGTCATTTTGCGGGAAGCGCGAGGGGTAGGGAACTAAATCGCAACTAAATAGATCAACCAAGAATGCGAGATTGATGGAGAAAATGGAGCTTTAGCATTTGATCCGTACATAAATGGCATGGTGAAACAGGAAGTCTGATAACAATTACAACATGTTATTTACATTTAAAGTAACAGAGTTATAATAATTTTTAAAAGGACACAAGATTTATAGGTTTGAGTAAAAGCACAATTTGAAAAAGTGGAAAAATTTCCTTTACCTGGAACTTCCCTCGGTATGAATCTTTCCTTTTATTAGGAATAGTGATTTCTTAAATATTTTACTAGGCCGTATTTTTTTTGCTGTCTTAGATGCATACCAAAATCTTACGAGTTCATTCTTATGTAGCACTTGATTTTTGTGCAAAATTTGAGATACTTTTAGTTTTTTAGTAATTATTTTTATATATAATAATATGATTTTTAATGTTTGATCAAAATTTAAAGTCAATCGGGCCAGTAGTTTTCAGGCATGCC
The DNA here is from genome assembly GCA_030620095.1 of Kuschelorhynchus macadamiae. NCBI lineage: Eukaryota > Metazoa > Arthropoda > Insecta > Coleoptera > Curculionidae > Kuschelorhynchus > Kuschelorhynchus macadamiae. The sequence goes on from JAUTXW010002480.1 coordinate 86,672, forward strand.
ACGAACTGACAGGCCGATAAACAGACCTACAGACAGATCTCAAACGGAATTGATAAGACATATTTTTTGGCATCTAGAGACGCTAAAACGAGGACATATGTAAAATCCTGTGATTTTTTCACGATTACATACATTTTATTTCACCACCACTTTGTCCGGCCTTTTTGAATTCGCACATGATTTTACTAGTTAATTTTTATACCATAATTAATTATTACGTAAAATTTGAAAACAATTCATTAAGTAGCTTTTCTGGTTCAATTTTTAAATAATTTATTATGTAAAAATATTAAAATTTTCACGGTTGATTTTCTATTCACTATTATGCTGTTTTGTTTCGTTATACTGGATTTCTAATAAAATCTTGCCAGGTCATACCTATATGATTCTTAATTTTTGATCCGAGTCAATCGGATTAGTAATTTTATAGCTATGCTGTGAAGAGACAGACAGAAAGACCGACGGAATTGAGAAAACATGTTTTTCGGCATCTAGGGACTCTCAAACGTAAAGATCTGAAAAAATCTCGGAGGGTGATTTTTCCACGATTACAATACTACCCTCTGCGAAGGAAGGAAAGCAAAAAAAGATGGACGTTTTGCCGTAACGATGGTTGGTATGGGATAGATAAGAACCAATTCATTAGTTTTCTAGAAATATTTATTTTTTTGAATGAAAAACACCTAGAAGGTACCGTCACGGCTATATTTTAGTAACCAACTTAAAATAGTATTAAATATTAATTTAAAAATGTACAGTATTATTTAGACACTTAAAGGAACCATATCCCACTGAAAAAAAAGTTCACTGATTTTTCACAAAATGAACCTATATCGACTAAAATTATTTCGCTTTGTAGTCTCCACGTGGTCTCTTCGTGGAGACTATCACCACTATGCTATATGATATTATGACATTAAGATGTTTTTAGGTGTATTTATCTATTTGTTTTTAATTATTGAAGCTAACTAAAAATTGTTAATAGACTCATTTTATGAAAAATCGTGAACATATTTTTTCATAAATTTTTAATATAATATTTAATAGAATAATTTTTGTTATTTTCCTCGTTTGAAGGAAGTATTGTAATCGTAAAAAATCGCCCCTCTCCCCGAGACTTTTGCAAAACTTTGCAATTTAATTTCAGTCAGTCTGTCGGTCTGTTGGTTTATCGATCTGTCCCTCCGTACGTAGCATAGTTCAAAAAATACATATCCGACTGACTTCAAATTTTGGTCAAAAATCATAAGGGGATAAAAATGGTTAAATGGCAAAACAAAATGGCGGCCTCACAAAATGTAAAAACAATCATTATTTAGAAACTACTTATCGGATGGACTTCTATGAAATTCACTTATAAGGAATAAAACCTTTTTATGGAGGAAAATGATAGAGGACGTAATATGTTTTTCATAGATTTAATAAATAAAGATATAAAAAATAAATAGTAAGTATAATAACAATAATAAATACACTAAAAAAAATTGAAATATGTTATAGTTTATAGGATTTGTACAAAATGATTACCAATATTATATTCATATACAAGACTGTGAAATATGAACGCAGTGAAATTCTATACGAGTTAAGTTGTGTGTAAAGGTGATTTTAACGATTTTTTCACTCATTCCAGCCGGTTTTAGTACTTAATTTAAATTAAATCAAAATTATTAATAATTATTAATAATAAAGATAGAATTACTGAAAAGGGATTTTTAAATTACAAATTTCTTTCTATTTAAGACTTTTTTTTTATTACTTAAATGTTAATAGTTTCCGAGTTATTTGAAAAAAACCTTATTTATTAATAACTTTTGAAATTATTGTTTGTGTGGATTTGAAACTTTTGCACATTTTTCTTGATGTCATTCAGAATCCAATAAGCTCCTACTCATATTTATACCAACAGTAGCAAAAACTAATACCATTTAAAAAACTACTTTTTTTATGATAAATTGAGACATTCGTGTTTAACCGCATTTTGGTGTTAATATTAGAACCCTATTGAATGAAATTTTTCTAAATCGATAAATTGGTCGACCGGTTACAATTCAACGGCCACTAAGATCCCTGCATTTGACGCCGCTGGATTATTTTCTTTGGGGATACTTGAAAGAATTTACTAGAATGAGCCGCATAACACTGAAACTCTAAAATATAGAATTAGAATTGAGGTAAATATCCTATCAGCGGTTATAGACTTTTATGAGACAGTAACTCTGCGAATAAATTACAATTTAAACTGTATTCTTAGTAAATGTTTTTATAATTCAAATAACAATAATAATAAGATCTTTTAAATTTTGAATTCTCCCTAGTTCCCAAACGTCTACCAACAACATTATGTGGTATTGTTTCAAACTTATATGATGAGAGCAATGAAATACGTAACAAAATAAAGCGACAGGGGAATTGTCCGAACTGGAAGTTTCCAACTTTGTTAAAAAGTTGGGGAAATGTACATTATCGACATTTTGTCGGCTCTTTGAGGGATTCAGTTTCATAGCTCGAGGCATAAACTGACTGTCATAATGTCCTTTCCCGATAAGAAATGGAAAATATAAAAACGAATGCTGTCAAAGTTTGAGTAGTTATATAAACTTTGTTTTAGTTAGTTTAAAAGTTGGACATATCTTTAAGTAGTTCTCAACATATTTAGGTGATGCACTAGAATCCGTAAGCAAAGTTTATAAAGTATTGCTCTGAATAGAGGCGGTTCAGGTTCACATGTCTGGCATTGTTAAAATTGGTTATCTTGATACGTTGCATATTTTAACACGTCTCTCCTCTGGCAATCTTCCGCAGCAGAGATGCCATGTTCTGAATATAACTAAGATTAAACATAACGTACATTTTTACTTGTTGGAACATGACTCTCTGGCCATAATTATCCTGCGGAGATGCCAGGATCTGATGTTGGGTAATTAATTTGATCGAAACGTTGTTTTATATTTATGTATTGTTTCCCTGCTTTTTAAGTTTATTTTGCTCGAGGATCCCGAGTTGATCTGTTGATAATTAGGGTAGTAGTCGGTTCACTGGTTCACTAGACAATCTTAGAATTTTGTTCTCATCATTTAAAGAATGTTGTTTTAACTCATTAGGTAAAACCCAAGTTTGATTGCTTGGTACAGAAGTGTTCGATAAATTAATAAGAGTATTTTCATATCTTGGTATGTTCCTTGGTTGTGATATGTTCACTATATATATCTGTTCACCACTATATACATTAGTAAAATTGTAGCAGGAGAGTTCGTTACAAAAAACTGCAGAAATTTTTTAATGGTTCATATTTTAATATATGTAGAATTAAAGGCGTATTATACGAGTCAGCACCCACCCACTTGCAAGGTTGGATAGTGGGGGGGGGGAGGGGGGGTGCGCTTTGAAGTATATGCTGATCAGTGATGCGCAAATACCGGGTATATTGTTCAGTATTTCTTAATAAATATATACATTACACCTTTTGGGTATATACTAAGTTTATACCCAAATTTTATTTACCTACCCGTTGGATATATACCCACCGCCCATCACTGAAGCTTATAGCTAAAAACTATTGGGTTTGTTTTCTAATCGGGCATTGATCTCTCTGAATTTTGGTTTTTCCTTTCTTCGATAGATGGTGATAATGGCATAAACTATGTCTCAGGAACGATGCCTACGATAGGAGCCAAACTTTTTACTTCTTTTCCTCTTAAAAGGGAAGGAATTAGATTAATTTCAAATTTTGTGCAATAGAGATGAACTGGTAAGTTTGTGGTACGAATTCAAAATGGCGGAAAAATATAATTTAAAAAAAATCGACGTAAAAAATATCCTTCAACTCACTAAAGTAAAAAGTTTGCAGAAAAATTAAATCTGATATAGGAATAAACTGGTACGAATTCAACGTGACGTAACAAAATGGCTGTCTGCATCAAAGTTAAAACTACTTATTGATTTTATTTTAAATTATGCCCAAAAATCATGTAGGACATAGGAAATTTACCTGAAACTTTTATTTCACAATTCTAACTTTGGTCAGAGAGTTTAATGAGTGTATAGTAAAGGACAAAATCTTTTGCCAATGTAAATCCGGTAAGTGTTAATTCTTATAACTAAATAAAACGTAAGGATCGATTAATTCCCTTTTTGAAAAGTTCGTTTTAGACCGGTCTAAGGTTGCACTGGATTTGTTCATAATGTTAATGTTACTTATTTTCTCCCTCAGAAGTGTTCAAAAATATTATTTAATGGAACTTTGAAATATATATATTGAAAAAATGTCACTTTAGGAGTCGTTCAATTTAATCGAGAAAAAAGACCGTCAAATTTTTGTATGCTATAGGTAGAATTTTTTTAATATGTTTATTTTTTTGGTTGAGCGCCAACGGACTAACTTTCCGAGATTAATTACGTATATAAATAAGTTTAATTTTTTATTATTTTGTATTATTATACAACTGAAAAATACTTTTTTGATAAACGTAATGTATTTTTGGGCTTATATACATATGTTGTATATATTCGTTTAACGAGAAAGAGAGGCAGATTGCAGAATTATTATACGTAGTTTTTTCCTGGCTTGTAATAATATTTACCCTATTTGCTTGATTCTTCCTAATATGAGGAATAGATAAAATAAGTCCAATATTTAATGATGTTATAGGATCTACGGAGAAACATGCCTAACGTAGGTATGCTTTATCAATCTTCTTTTAAAATTTCTTTTTCTATACTTAGCTAGTTCAGGGCAATTTTTATTTTTGTTACTGTTTGATTTAAAATATTTTATCCAGAAAGCACAAAATTTTTTTTCTTGCCACAGATAACTTTCATGGGCGGGGGTATAATAAAATTAACCCCGTTGTAAATCTGGGCTTGTATTGTTTTGTTTCCTTATGTTACTCAATCTTAACGTTAAGAGGTATGCGAACATTTTTGCGGAAAATAATTTTGCTGTAAAAAACTCAATAAGCAAAAAGATTTCTATAAAGTATTTATATAATTAAAATTTTAAAATCAAACATACTACAAAATTAAGGACTATTAAAAGGTAAGGGTTAGTTATAAACAAATAGCAAATTTCGAGTGAATGACTCCGTGGCGCAACGGTAGCGCGTCTGACTCCAGATCAGAAGGTTGCGTGTTCAAATCACGTCGGGGTCAAATATTTTTTAGAAATGTTTTGCATCTTTCGCGAGAAATAAAAACATAAGATAATATAAATAAATCGTAGAATTTTATAATGATATTTTTACATATATAACAATATGTAATGTAACAAATATGTTATCTGGTTTTTCTTTTTTTAGTTCGCTGATCGGGTCTAAGAAGTGGGGTTTTTTATTTATTTTTCATAATCAACCATCAAAATTTGATTTTGGCAGTTTTAGCAAATAGGGCTGCACAATTTTTAATTAACAAGTTCTGAGTTTTGATTTTTACTTTCGTCGAAAAAGAGAAGATTATAATCATGAAAAAATCACCCTCCCAAGTTTTTACAGATCTCTAGGTTTTAGCGTTACTATATATGCCAAAAATAATATACTCATAACATACCGAGTAGGGAAGTGTTTCATTACTGTCGGGAGATTAATTGAATCTCCAGACAGTAATGACAATTCCCTCTGAGATTTGTATACTATTTTGTTTACCATATAGCCATACAATTAATCAAGAAGTAGGTACAATATTTTACTTTAAAAATAAAAATGTAGTAAAATTACCAAAATTTGTTATTTTCTGTGCTGACGTTTTCATATATGTTGTCACCGGTATCAGGGGCGCGTTCACGGCGAGTGGTTGCCATGGCGCAAATCTTCAGAACCAGTAAAACGTAAACTAATTTTGGCAATTTTGAATTTGTGTCATAAAAAAAGCCAACCTGTTGCCATAAAGTCATGATAATGAAGACTATCTTAACATTGGTTCTCCACCAGAACCTAAAGAAGCTGCAGAAAAAGCAGAAACAAATTTACTTCCAGAGAAAATTAGGGAACAGAGTAGAGTTACAGAGATTTCATCTTCGATAACTCTACACAAATTGGATAGAAATTGTGAAATAATTTATCCAGGTGCGTAAAGATATTGAAAATGAGAAACCTTCGGTTCAATAATAATATATCGATCAGAAAAAGCTCGAAATCAATCAACCCTTTGGGTACAATTCTATATTTACATTTTCGTACAAAATTGTAAGCTTTTTAAAATTTCCAATTGCGGAAACGTGAAACGTATACAGGCCATGCTTACAAAACAGTGAATTGTGACTAAGTTGCTCATTAATAGCAGAGGAAATATTTTACAGCTGAAGCGCCTAAGGGAGTGGAACACCAGTGAAGTTGCTGAAGATTACGTGGATGCATCTGTAGTCAACCAAACTAAAACCGCAAATATGATATCTTCAACGACTTTGCCATCGTCCTAATGTAGCAATTCAAACTTCCTACCTTCTCTTGTTGACATTAGGGGACCTGACACTGATCAAGAATTAACTTTTTCCTGCAGTATTTAAAAAATATCATAAATGACGATAGAACACCATTTTCAGTGTAGAATGTACTAATATTTCTATCAGATTTCATATAGGTTAAAAGCAGGGATAAATTTAAAAATTTTGTTTGGAAATATAATTCACATCACATGTTTAGCGTATGGTCTTAAGAGCGAATGGTCTTAAGAGAGTAGCAGTGCAAGTCTACAAAGAGCGTCTATCAAGAGTCCTTTTACCATTACAACCTATAGTTACTAGATAAAAGAAATAAAAAGTAATATAATATCCTAAGAACTTTCTGACAGCTCTCAGAGTGTCATCAAATTCCAGGAATACTGAAGAACATTATATACTCTCCCGCAACAGTTTCGTTCAACTAGCACTTCTGAAGCTAGAAGAAAGGTCTAAGTCTCTAGTAGAATATGTTAAAAATAAGTGTCTGAAAATTTAAAAAAATGAGGATTTCCAACAACTTTAAGTTCTTTAAGAAAAATTTATGAGGGAAATAGTACCTGAAAACGATATACCTCTGCATTTGCCATATACTTTATTTGTTATATAAAAATATTGTCCAATAACCATTGTTGCTGTAGAACGCAGCAGTATCTTTTCTCTGTTAAAAATGGATTTAATAATTTGACTCTATGTTTTTTATGTATGTACGTACGATGGTTGGACCAATTTGGATAAAATTTTCAGAACATATCCAGCATCTTACCGGAGAGTGGTGAACTATTCCTGACTGAATGGTGTGCAAATTAATTTAGGAAAATCTTACATATGTGGTGGACCCAACGGCTATTTATTAAACTAGAGTTTTACAATAAAACCCGTACAATAGAACTAAAAAGGATGATGTATGCATTTTTCTATAAAAATATAAATTTAGATAAAAGAACTCATTAAAAAGTAGTAAATAATATTTTATTTTTTATTTTAATATATTTATTAAAATCTTGTATAGAACCCCTGGAATGTAGATTTGAGGATAGTAATTTTACAAGCAGATGCGAAGAGATGTTCAGATCTCCATATACAGTGTGTCCCGGATTCGCTTCTTTATATAGGGATCTCGGCTCCTATTATACCTACAGCAAAGGTTAAATGGGAAAAGTTTTAGAGGAAACTTATTGCATTCGATATCTAGCTTGAGATTTACGATCGATCAATAAGTTTGGGAAATATCGGCGAAAAACCGAAAATGGCTGATTTCGTTTTTCGCAAGTATATCCAGAACGGTAAATTTGGCAGCTGTCAAAATATGACATTATTAAGACACATTTTTAAGACAAATAAGATGGCGTATACGACAAGTCTTCATTGTTTTTTGTTAACCCGTAACCCGCCTCAACTTTCATTTTTCTTATGACCGCCATATTGGATTTTTCGATTTTTGGAAAGAGCCTAAAATTTCCAGTCCAGTGATATATCACAAGTGTATTAAAGATTTTAGTGGCATCAAAATATCACACTTCGTAAATTAGGCTTCAATGTTTTTAAAGGAGGCCATAATATATTTGTCACAATATTAGGTTAATAAGTAAGTAATGTATTGAACGCATTGAATTTTCAATACAACATGAACGTAAATAACGACTTAAAAAATCTAAATGAGCTTTAACTACTTTGTAAGCGGGTAACATTAATTTACGAACCTGCAAAATGACATCCATTTGCATCGGGACATTTTTGACAATTGGTGACTGTTTTTCGTACAACCCTGGTAAGTGTATTTCGTTTAATATTTCTAAATGTGTCCAGAACTCTTTGTCTCACGATTTCTATGATCACGGGGGGATCAAATTCATACATTTCATTCTTCGTGTGACCCCAGAGGTAGAAATCCAAGGGCAACAGAAATCCAAGGGCAATAGGTCATTTAAAGAAATTATTCTTTCGTCAAACTGGAAGTTCTGACTTGAATGGTATTGTAAGCCGGACATCAGTCTTGTTGAAACCAAGTTCTTCTTAATCCATCTTCCGTTAGAATAGCTTGTAAGGCTGGTAGAACCTGGTTTCGCAAAAGCTCTAGGTACCAGAAATTTTAGATAAAGTGTTAATAAATGTATAGAACCCAATTCTATTTTTATAGGTTCTTCAAAACTACAATAGAAAATGATTGAATAAAAATGTAATACAATATCAAAAAAGTAAGTTGACTGACTAGAGTAGAACGTTTTACTTTTTTTATTAGATCATACTCTTTTAGTATCATTAAAGAACTAAGTGAAAAAAAAAAGATTATTATTTGACCATCATTTGATGCCTATTTAAAAAAGATTGGTTAGATTAACTTATCAATGATCCCACACCAAATGTTACTTCCAAATCTGATCTGTAGACGTCTCTCTGCCACTTCGTGAGGATTTTGCACAGTCCAGTGATGACGGTTGTGCCTATTAAAGACTCCACAATTCGTGAACCTGCTCTCATCGGACCACAAGACATGATTTACAAAATCAGGAATTTCATTACATCTCCTAGTATACCACTCACAGAACTGTAGTCGTCTTGGAAAATCATTTTCCTTAAGTCCTTGTACTATTAAGAGTTTGTATGGATGGTACTTATTCTTTTTTAAAACTCTCTGTACCGTTGATTTTGGCACATTAGTTCTACAGTTCTTACCGATGCACTAGGGTTTTCGTTGATAGCTTGTAAAATGTTTCTGTCTCGATTTTCATTGTTATTATTGTATCCGCTTCTAGGTTGTTCGAAGGCACCATGGTCAATTAAATTAACTACGGTTTTCCTGAATTGGGTTTTATGAGGCTGCCGTCGTTCGGGGTACATCTTCAAATACCTTGCTGAAGTAACGTCGGCGTTCCTGTATGATTGAAAGTACAGAGCTAACATGTCAACCTTTTTTGTTCATTTGAATACGGAATGCCGGCCATTTTCTATAGGTTTTGACAATTTATGTGTCAGATTTATGATTTTATTGGAATAAAAGCGTACCTACTACTTATTAAAAGACAGCTTTAATACTTTCAACTATTTAACTTAACGTCAAAGTGAAAATAGAATTTTGTTAAAGATAAATTATGGCCTCCTTAGAACAGCATTGAGAGCTAACATTACTTTAAATCATGGCCTTCTTAACCTAACTTTACGAAGTGTAATATTTTGATGATACTAAAATCTTTAATGCACTTGTGAGATATCACTAGACTGGAAATTTTAGGCTCTTTCCAAAAATCGAAAAATCCAATATGGCGGCCATAAGAAAAATGATAGTTGAGGCGGGTTACGGGTTAACAAAAAACAATGAAGGCTTGTCGTATACGCCATCTTATTTGTCTTAAAAATGTGTCCCAATAATGACACATTTTGACAGCTGTCACATTCACCGTTCTGGATATACTGGCCAAAAACGAAACCGGCTATTTTCGGTTTTTCCCCGATATTTCCAAAAACAATTGATAGATCGTAAATCTGAAGCCGGATATCGAATGCAATAAGTTTCCTCTAAAACTTTGCCCATTTAACCCTTGCTGTAGGTATAATAGGAGCCGAGATCCCTGTATAGAGAAGCGAATCTGGAAATTTTGCATGTATATGCACATTGCACATATATTGGATTTTTCACTTTGCGCATATTCCGCGTCTTAGTTATGTGCTTTCTCCCCAACAACATATTTATATCGAATTGTTCATCAAAATGAAGTTTCCTTTTGACATACTTAATTAAATTAATAACATTTATCACAGCCAATCATTTAAATTCAGAAAATAAAATCGGCATGGTGTTAGTGTGGACATTTAGAAAACTTTGGATCGTTGAGATGAACCTGGCACGAACTTGGAAAGTTTTGCATAATCGTATGAACTCGCTATCGATTAGAGGTTATAATTTCTAATGACTCTAGTATTCCGGCTATGAAAGGCAGCAGGTGCTCTTTTATGGGTATTTCAGAACTTTTAATGGAAAAAGTGTTTTTAGGAGATTCTAAAGTCGATTTGAGTATTAAAATCCCTTGAATGTTTAGTTTATTTCTTAAGAAAAGATCTAAAATCATTTTTAGTTAAGGTTCAGTTTGTTTCTCTTCTGATGTCTACTAACGAAGGGTTTGGAAAATAATTGTAGATATTTCACGATAAATGTCGCAGCAGTAAACTTCTATATTAAATTAAACCAAAAAATATACCAAGGAAAGAAAAACTGTTATTTTGTTTTTGGCTTATTCTTTTTGTTGTATTTACCAAAGCTGTTGTTAATCCTAAAAGCAACAATTGCGTTTTTATTGCAATATTTGATATTTTTCCTCTATAAGTGAAAATATAAAATTAAGTACTTTCATTTAATTTATTGCTAGGATAAATTAGTTAATCCTACTAGTAAATTCAAAGAAAATACTCCATTTTATATTTTCAGTTATACAGAGAAAATGTTTTTTTTTAATATAATACAACTGTTGCTGTAAGCTAACAACAGCCTTGGTAAATATATCAAAAGCAATAAGATGAAAACTAAAAAATAGAAATTATATCCCTTGTTTACAAGCTAAATTGCGGAACCTATTTAAACTTTTATAATGAACAAACACGCAGAACGCTTAAAAAAAGAATTAATGGGCATGCAGAAAGTATAAAAATAATCCCAATTACTCTAAACATTTAATTTAGGAAAAACATACTTTCGATGAGAACTTTGAAATTTTACATATAGAACGAAGTTGAATTTTAACAGAAACTTTTAAAGCTTTCTTGTCTAAAACAGAGGTTTTATTAAAAAACATTAAAGAGTTGCATTAACTTCTTGGCGTATTTATAATTCTCAACTCCGATTAGAAACACAAACTGACAGAGCAGTTTGGGGAAATTTTAGTTTGTTTTGAATAAAGTTGCTAGAGTTACGTAACTGTTAATCTACTTATAGAAACTAAGTAACATCAAAGTAAGAGATGTGCTCAGAGGAAATGCTACAGTTCCGAAAATTTTAGATGTCTCATAATAGACTGAAAGTTCCATTCTAGAAAAAAATGTAAGACTAACGAATTTTTATTTCCAATTGGGTAAAGAATTTGGTTGGGCTGAAAATAAACAGGATTTCTCAATTCTAACTAAAAAAAAATAACTTTTGTATATGAAGATGGTTACCAATATCAAAGGACAGGACTGTCATATCCTATTTGGAACAAAGGGAATAAAGAAAAGGCAAATAGATTGACTGTGTCTTTCACAATAGTATTAGGACTCACATAATAATTAAATAAATACTTAATGGATGAAAGTCATTAGAATTTTTCAAATTTCGGAAAGAAATGTAATTTAATAACATATATTATGAAGATTTTTGTAATTAAATCAAGGGAAAAAAAATTGTAGTTGGGGGTAATGAGTCTAAATGGATAATGAGCAAGCAATTTATTGTAAAGTAGATATTATTGTATTATAAAAATATTTATTATTGACTACTTGCAATAATATTTCATTTTTTTTATTGCTAGAAAACTTTAAATATGGCGTGTATATGAAAGAAGACACGAACGAAAAGGAAAAGAAAAAGGAAAGAAAAGCGGGTACGAGACATTGCAATTAATTACTTTTTTGACGATTCGTTGTCTCTGGCCAGACAAGTAGAAGGTGTGAAGGTTTGGCTAAGATTGATTGTCTCTAATATAGAAAGAAGGAAACAGTGCAAAAACAAAGACAGGAATATCGATCTTCTCGGGAAAAAGTTATTTGATGAGATAACAAATCGAGGTGATGGGTTGTTAACGAGAAATCTTGAGAATCTCGTGGTTTCCTTTTCGTTTTTTTTTTAATAATACAGCACTTTGATTTTTTCTTACCTTAATTTGATACAGTATTCTAGGATTTGACAATAGCGTTAAATAGCGTGTTTCCATTTGATAGAACAGAGAATGATACATAGCTCAGCCTCTTCTATAGAAATATAGGTAGACGAAATTATTTCTACCCAAATCTAGAGTAAATCAACGATATTTTTGACGTTTTATTTCCTTTACAAGGTAATTCTAACTGTGAAAAATGACTCTCCCTGGCTTTTACAGACCTTCATATTTTAGGGTCCTTAAATGCAAAAAAAGTTTTTCCTATTTTTTGTAGTCGGTCTGATTGTTCGCTTTATAGCTATAAACTTGTTATAAGATTAACTTACGTGCACAGAAATCAAAGGTCATTAATACGGGGATGAAATTGGTACAGTTTTGTAAAATTAGAAAATAGCAGCCTATCAAAATATTTAAAAAATCACTATAAAAAAACTACTCATTCAATTGTCTTCAAATTTCTCCTAAAAATAAGTACTAGTACTAAGTAACAGTTCGCGCTTTCTCTTTATCAATAAAATTAGTGAACCCCATTTTTAATGGTGAAGTTGATTATTTTAACCTGAATTGAAAAACCTTCATTTTTGTTTCTGGTAATAAAGACGGAGAATAAAACGGTATTAATTATCAGAAATTTTTCTAAAAAGAGTTAGCATACAAATTTCCTTCTTTGTATGTTTTATATTTCTGAATTATTTTAGGCAATAACAACTCTATTCCGTTTTTTGATAACATTGTTTAATTTCCGTTTATAACTTTAGAATTATTAAATATTATGTATGTAAATGCATATTTAATTTTATTGAAAATCGATACACTATTAACTATGTCAAATTATTTGAATTCGAAATATGCAATTCTGTAGTATTCATTCCACTCGAATTGCAGAAAATTGTTTAAAATAATATTAACAATTAGGTATTTTGATTCATATTACATAATTAAATAATTTACAATTTCAAACAGTAAAAACGATTTTATTTTAAATGTTTTATTAATAGATAATGAAGAGTTTCGGTTCACTTAATTGTTGATTATGGGCAATAATTTTAATAAAATTAATAAATATAATATTTAACTTAGTAATGTAAACGTTGTTTCTAATTGTTGCCGCTTTTTGATTGTCTGTATTTCATTAACACCAAGTAAGTTAACTTATCTGGGATTAGAACCCAGTGCTTCTCAGTTTCTAAATGAACGCTCTGACCACTAAGTCCCAAAAACCATGACCTTAGCAACCAAGTACAAGAATTGAATTTTATATTAATTAATTTGTATGATATTGCTACAAGCAAAGGAGGCTGTTGAAGAAAAACGAACATTTTCGACCATCTAATCACATAAGGCAAAACTTAAAATAATCGACATTCCAGTTAATACCGGCTTTAGCATTTTGGTGGTAGTATTCGAATTTATTTAAATAAAAATTTTCCAAATCGACAAAATCAAATTGAATGGCCACTAAGATCCCCGGATTTGTCGCCGCCGGATTATTTACTCTGGGGATACCTGAAAAAAAGAGTTTTTCAGAATCAACCGAATAACATCGACACTCTAAAAGACAGGATTAACACGGATGTTCTAATTCTTACAATCTTCTATAGTCTCGGAGCATGTCAAGTAGAGAATGGAGGTCACTTCCAGTATTTGTTACGTCGAGTAATATCTGGACACTACTAATACGATTCCATTAAATTTATCCCGAGCTCGCAAGAACCTCGGAATACATATAAATGATGATATGCGCTTTGACACTCACGTATCTCATTTATTGCGGGTTTTATAATATAAACTAAAAACATTATATTTATTTAAAGATGTTCTTAGTGCGGATGTCAGATTGCAGCTGTGTAATAGTTTGGTCCTATCGGGTCTCGGGTATGCTGACATTCTTTACCGGCCAGCCCTCACTCAAAAGAATAAACATAGTCTTCAAATACTCCTAGAATTCCTATATAAGATTTTGTTACGGATTGAGAAATGGTTAAACATACAAAGCCGTTTTGAACTGCATATGGCTTCCTTAGTATTCATGATCCGGAAATCTGAGTCTCCCTGTTACCTTTTTGAAAAGTTAGTCAATAATCTGCCCATTTTGTATACTGTTCCAAGACACACAGCGACGTTTCAGCGATCCTTTTCCTATTGTGCTGCTAGACTCTATAATACGTTGCCTGAACATGTTAAGGCTTTCTCATCGGTTATTGGTATGAAAAAACAATACCCTTAGTATTTATTTAGGGTCAGAGATTAAAGTGTGTTTTTTCTTTCGGAATAAATACTGTTTTTCTTTCGGAATAAATAACCGTTTCAAATACTATTTGGATACCATGTTTTTTATGTATTACTGCTTAACGTATCACTTGTATTTTTTTCTATCATTATTGCGTGCGTGTTATCTACACGCAAGTATTATTTATTTATTTAAGACTATGTTAGTAAAAATGTTGTTACTTTAGTTTTTTTATGGGTGAGCAGTTATGCTGGATTTCGCCACCATTCTAAATATGTATTTAACTTTGTATTTATCCCCAATAAAATCCTTTTGAATTTGATTTATCCAAATCGTATTAATGTTAAGACATAGGTTGCCATTTGAAAATAAAAAGTGTAGGTAGCCTCAATTTATCATATAAAAATGCGTTTAAAACTAAGCCAGTATATCTTATTCATTAAAGAAATATGAATTTTATGCATGACTTTTAGGTAACCCTGCATGTTTACTGTCTTGAGAGCAAAATTCAGTTATTTGACGGACGAGCCCAAAGCGCCATGGACCACAGATGATGTAAGAGTTCTAATGAATAATTAAGACGTTTTCTTTGCTGGTCAGGTAAAACTTGTTGAACTGGGTTGATTATATTACGGTGCGCCATATCTGATGACGTAAAAGAACATATAATGACGTGGCTCGTAAGGGTGGCCCAAAGGGAACGTGAGGGTGTTGAGTGAGCTGAACGTGAAGAAAAATAAAAACATAGACATTTTCGACCACTTGCCTGATCTAGAAAAAATTAACTGGTATCTTGCTTCGGTTTTTGAAGGAAAATGCTCCAAAAATATTGAAAATTCTCTTTTGAAGTTTCTTTTGTTTTTCGAGCAGCGAGTACTAAAATCTAACCCTAACAATTTTTCTTTCTAGGGATAATGATTTCAGAGGAAGGGAATTCAGAGATTAGGCAGTCCACTTAAAGAAAGAAAGTCAAAAGATCTCTTTAAAAGAACTATTTGAAGGAGAGTTGTAAATACAACCAGTATATAATCAGTGGCGGCTCGTCAGGGTAGGCCTCTGAGGCCGCGCCTGACCCCCAAAATAAACGAAAAGAGAATTTTTTTATATAACTTTTTATCTATTACCAATTAGAAATATACTTTTTAACAGTTTTACAACATAATAACATTAAAAAAAAAAAACAAAATATAATCCCATAATAAATATTTTAGAAAATAAATTCTGACCACATCAAAAAACCGACCGTGCAATCCGTGCAAACCCATTCCTAAAGAAAGTGCTCTCGAATGAGGCGAAATAATTTTAGCTTGGAAAGTTTCCACTTCTGACCTATTTATCAACGGCCGGTGCCGATGCCGGCGAGTCACCTGATTACGACAGAGCGGGATGGCGATTGCCGATGCATGCGTTTTCTATTGCATTCTTGAGGCGATAAATCTGTAGCTTGGATATGCTTTTATTGGTTATTTAAATCACATGACTAGCGAAATATTCCAACGGCTTCTTTTTACGTGGTGCGTGCGGCTGAGAAAGAAATAGGAAATAGATTGCGATAATCGCTGATTGAGGACGTTCTGTCTTTTAAGGTGAATAAATACGCGTGAGTAAGTTTTTGTTTTGTTTTGATTTGGTAAGTTGGACCGTTCCATTTTTTGTATTTGCTTTTTGCTTTTCAAATGAATCCTATTCACGACATTATTGCTTCATTAATTGAAACGCCTTTTTTAAGAAGAAGCGAAACTGAAAAGAAACAGATATTAGGTAGCCGTCCGATGCCGAAAATTTTAGCAATATTTAACGATAAGAGGCAAGGTAAAAAATATTCAAGAACTTTTCAAATATCTTGGTACGAAACTTATAGGTGGCTATGCGGAAGTATTTATAAAGAAAGCTTATATTGTTGGCCTTGTATTTTATTAGGTTACGTCAAAAATAATTGGAGATCAGGGGGCGGATATTCGGATTTAAAAAATTTTTCACGAGCAGTAAAATCGCATGAAAGTTCAAGAGAGCATATTAAAAATTCGGTAGCACTTACAAGACTGGAGCAAAATAGGGCGACTATTGCGGATGCACTACAAGAAAATGCAAGTCTTAATAAAATTGTTTATAATGAAAATGTTCGAAAAAACCGTTTATTATTAAATTATTTAATTGATGTTACTATTACTTTGGGTAAACAGGACCTGGCATTTCGAGGTCATAATGAAACAACAGATTCTTTTAACCGTGGCAATTTTAAGGAAATATTTGCATGCTTAATAAAAAGAAATGCCGAACTTACTGAACATTGCTAAATTTAGTAATATTTTTACGGGACAATCTAAGACTATACAAAATGAACTAATTGGTTGCATACATGACTATATTCAAGAATATATAAAAAAAGAAATCAATGACACCGATTGTTGTTTTTTTGGCGTAATTGCGGATGATAGTACTGATATAACAGAAAAATCACAGTGTTCGATAACAGTTAGGTATGTGACCAACGGATCTTTAAAAGAAAGATTTTTAGGATTTTTTGACGTTAGCGATAATAGAACAGCAGAGAGCCTTTTTCATTTAATACAAAACAGCTTAGAGCCTTATGACTTTAAAAATAAATTGGTCGCGCAGTGCTACGATGGGGCTAGTGTTATGGCAGGTGAAATAAATGGGCTTCAAACAAAAGTTAGATCTATTCCTCCTTTAGCTATGTTTACTCATTGTTGCGCCCACAGATTAAATCTAGTTTTACAACAGGGAACAAAACTGATTACCCAAAGTCGTATATTTTTTGCCACTTTATTAGGAATACCAAATTATTTCCACCAATCACCAAAACGGTGCTTAATCAGATAGTAGGTAAAAGAATTCCGCGAGCTGTAGAAACGCGATGGTATACACAACAAACACAATTAACCTCATGTAGCCTCACCCTTCAATATACTCACGAGCCGCCACTGTATATAATACACATAATGGTGATTGAGATATAATATTTCGATGGTGGAGCGCCACCCGGAAATCTGAACCGAGAGGTAATTCGATTCCGGAATATTATACTTGAGAAATAAGACAGTTTAAGACTGACTAATAATCATAAACATGTCTCTTTATTTTCAATTTTATTAAATTTGTCGTAAATGACAATTAAATACTATAGGAAAAAAGTCTTCTAATGAATCGTTTGTAATTATTTAAAGACAGACATGTCTAAGTTGGATGAAAAAGATATATAGAGTATTTATTTTTTCCTAAGGCGTTGTATATTTGTTTGATTAGTTCTAGATTACCAATTGCACTTTTTTTTCTATCCCAACTATTATTATTATATTTTAAGTTCATCCCACATTTATCCATCAGTCTCCTTTACAAATTATAATAACTGGACGGAAGACAAAAAATGCTGCGAAAATCAAGTTTGTAATTTGATCCAGATGTCTGGGTAGCCGAAAAAGGATATAAAAAATCTCGTCGATAGAAATCAGCAAAATTGGATTTTAATAATCCATTCTGTCCCGTGTCGATTAATGTCAAAAATGAAGGCTCATAATCTTAATTAGTCTTGTCTTTTTTTTTCGAGGACAGGGATTTTAATTAACTGAAAAATGACGTAAAAGTGATTAATGTCTTAATTTTTTTAGATAATTTACGAAACTATAGGCTTTATTTCCCGCTACAGAGTGAAAATTGATGATTACGGAGTGTATTAATCACTGCTTTTAAAGGTAGATGTTCGAGGAAGATTTGTGGGTAATAAACATGTGTTAAGTGCAGAAAACATTACAGTTGTGTCAATTAAATAATTAGGTTACTTAACACGTTGACCTAATGACAAATAATACGCAGAGTCTTCCGCCTGCTTACAAATTTAAGTTAAGAAACATCTTTGCTCGAAGATTGATACCTTTATTTTATAAAAGACCTTACTCAATACATTAAGTAGTTTCTTAGGCTGAATTTTTAAGTATTTTATTAAACCGCTATTTTGTTTCGTCCTCTTGGGTTCGTACCAAAATTTAGCCAATTGATTTCTATATTCTATATATTGCAAAATTGATGAAACACTGGATATGTAGTTTTTTAGTAATATTTTTTTAACATTTCACTAGGTCGTCATTTTATTTCAGCATTTTTACGAAAATGTTATCGAGTCAGCCCCATATGACCGTTAATTTTTTTTATAGTTTTTTATCTATGCCACGAACCGACAGACAGACCGACGGAATCGAGGAAACATGTTTTTTTACATCTAGGGACCCTGGAACGTGAAAATCTGAAATAATCTCGGATTGTGATTTTTTCACGATTACATTATTTCTCTTCCCTTGGTGAGGAAAGTAAAACGAAAAAAGAACTGTAACATTAATCTCGCACCACAGACCTTGAGGGTGAAAGTCTAAAGTTCTAAAAATTAGGGATGGCACTATTTTTCGATATGTTGATAGTTATAGATATAGATCGGTCAGTTAAAAAACATAGAGAGTAACTTTATTGTCTTGTAAATAAAATTTGACTAACTTATAGGGTTTTCATCCTATAATACTATATTTAAGCGGTTTTCCTTACTCTAATTAGAATTAAAGATATTATCCACCATTTCTGGAATATCCTATATAGAATTTGAAAAAAAATCAAACTCATAACAGGCCATAAAAAGATAATTAGAGAAACTGGCAAGACTCAGATAAAGAAGGAAATATTTTATGGATAAAGAGACAAAAATATTATTTATTTCCACTAAAACATTCTGAATCAGGCAAAGGCGGTTTTTACTATCGATTTATATGAAAAAAAGAATTACCTGATTTTTTGAATAAAGAGCGATTTTCAATTTCGAACGACGGGAAAAAGACATTTTGGAGTCAAATAAATTCATGAAATCATTTCGCTCTTTTGTCATTCTGTCTGCGGGATATTCGCCCAGAAAGCTGGCTTAGAAGAGATTCTCTGTCATCATTTTGAGCAATGATAACTGTAAAGCGTGGTCAATGTTCGACACTTTTGAGGGATATCTCGCTTCTTGTAAATAAAAATATACAGGGTTTCTGTTTTTGCAATACAATACATTTTCTCTGATACGTTTTCTAGAATTAGGAGGAACTTAACTAATTATGGAGCATTCATTTGGCCAACACTAAAATCCTTCAATAAAAAAAAATCGAGAAATTGATGAGATTAATGTTGCAGCCTGTTTTTATTTGTAAATGATAAACTATGTCTTAGCTCATAAAAATTAAATACATCTAATGCCATTAAAAGATTAATACGTTTTAGGTTTTAATGTATACATCTCAATTTTTATTTTGATGAAAATTACAGCATTTATTCAAAATGGAATCATATCCCTATCAATTTATGGGTACTGTCCAGATGTTACTGATCCTAACAAATGCCGGAAGTGACGTCCACCCTCAACTTGACATGATCTGTTAGATAATAACATGTCTTTTAGATAATAATGTTCCCCAGAGAAAATAATCCAGCAGCGTAAAATCTAGGGATCATCTTGATTTACATTCAATTAATACACGTCGACCAATCCATCGATATGAAAAATACTCATTCAGATAAGTTTGATCATTAACACCAAAATGCAGAGGAGTCTCGTCTTGCTGAAACCATAACGTTTCATGGGGATTATCTGGATAAAGTTTGTGAAAAAACATAACTAGTAAAGCAGAAGTATGGACTTACAATTCTGTTATTATTTTCATCACACCTTAACGTCACCTCCTCACAGAACTGTAAACGTAATTATATTCATCCTCCAACAGTTCTTATACAAGATATACCTTATATGTTTAAAAATGTCTTATAAATCTGTGTATTGTAGATTGAGAAGTATAGTTATCTAAGGCCAAGAAAACATTTGAAGCATGTGATTTGTGGATTTTCGTTAATGGATAACAGTATGTCGAGTTGTTTACCTTCACCTAAGACAGATGGTCGATTACTTCTAGGCAAATATTTTACTCTGCCGTGTTCTTCCAATTTATGTAACATTCTACTAATAGTTGATTGTGAAATTTGATTTTGAGGATCCAGATACGTGAAAACCCGAGATACTAATGTTATTTAATGAATAACCTAAAGATAAAAGAAACGGTAAAAAAATTAAAAAAGCCGAAATAAAAATAAAATACTAAAGAATTTTTTTCTCGACTTCGTCAGTTTGCAATACAAACTCTCTACACTTTTACACGTGCGTAACAAAAAAAGTTCTGTATCTACTTACTTTTTTTTTCTTTCTTAATTTTACATTTTGCCCGTTGATACATTAAAATATCATCAGGCTTATAAGTCTAATTTTAGGACACTCATAACTGTTGCTTAGAAGATCGGAAATTATATAATATCACAAAAATGTCGCTTAACTAAAATGATTTAACGGATCCTAAAAAAAAATTCGAGCGAAGTACCCTCATTTACAAAAGCAAATACAATGGCAAAATGAATTGTTCTCGTCGGTTTTCAATGGAATTTTCTTTCTCTTTACACCGTTTTCAGGTTTAGATTATATTAGCATTTGTTCCAAATGTACAGACCAATTGGCCCGACTTATTCTAAATTTAATGTAAAAAAATGTGTTTCTGTATTTTCTGCTTACTTGGACCGGTAAAAATCAAAAAACATATAATCTTGAATATCTGAATCTATTAAAATAAATAGCAATAAACCTAACAGTAAGTGAAACGCTCTATATTTTCTAGCGATTTAATTTTTTAAAGTAATTTCTTAATGTAACATTCCCTATAAAATAAACTAGCCTACGTTAATGACTTTGCACTACCACATTCCAGATATTTGACCCAGGTAAAAAAGTATTTTATTCAAATTAAAAATAAAACGTTGTTTTTTCCAACGACTCTTAAAGACACCGGTTTCAACAATCAGTTCCCTCCCATCATCCTGTATATTTTTTCGAACACCTAATATGTTAATTATTGTAGAAACATTAGGGCTATAACATGCACAAAAATCATCATAATCGATAAATAAACAAAAAAGCTATAATGCTTCAAAATGGGTTCCAACTAATTTAACCCACGCTTTATATATTGGTCTGTTAACAAGAAAGGTGACTGCGAAATCCCATCAAATTTTGCGTTTAACATATTAAAATGCGTTAAGTGTGTCATATTTCTCGGATGTTTAGTTTGGGCCCTCTTTTAAACCTACCTAACAAGCCTTCTAAACTTGAATTATTATTTAAGAAAATTTAATTTCAAAAAGAATTACCAGAATGAAAATTATATATTTTTTTCAAAAATCTAAAGTTAATATTAAAGTTTCAAGTTTTGCTCGCGTGTCTTTACATTTTCTTACGCAAAACTTTTCAAATCCGTTAAGTGTATTCACCCAAGCCTATACTTTTTGTTTCCATTAATCTCGTATATTTCTCATGGGCCCCTAATATGATTGATGTCGGACGTTTCGAAACTAAATTACCCATATTTATAGAGTCTTGGAAAATTGACGTCATTAGATTTGCTGAAGTTTCAATTTTTCTTGCAAATTACTTTCGAGGATAGGAATTTATTATTCGAAGGATTACACATTCATCATTTATTCTACGTTTTGGCTGAAATACAATCGTTCACTTTGATTTATGAGACATTTTAAATTATCAGAGTTAGTGTCTCGATCAGTTTGCAAAAACTATTTATTAGATTTATTTTGAAATTGTGTGTAAAAATTGTGTATAATACAGAATGAACTGGTAAAATTTTGGTAGGAATTTAAGATGGCGGAATAAAATGACTTGACATTTGTAGTAAAAAAATCATGTTTTTATATATCTTCACGTGTTAAGATTAGTGTTAGATGCAACAAATATGTTTGCTCAATTCCCTCGGTCGGTCTCTCGGTTTGTCTCTCTGTTTGATAGTTAGCGTCATAGATAAGTGCTACTTCTTCTTAATCAAAAATTAAGGGTCATGTGGCGCGATGACTTGACAAAAAATTTTGGCAAAAATCCAGTTTGATGGAACAAAATGGCAATATAAATAATGAATTGTAAAAAATTATTACGCAAAAAACTAATTATTAAATTTAGCTCAACATGAAATGATAATATTTTGGTAATAATACAATATGGGAAAACAAAATGGCGGCCTAACAAAATGCTAGAAGATTAGCCTGAGAAAATTATTTATTAAATTGATTTCAAATATTGTGTAAGATCGTTTCCATTTAATTTGTGCCAGACTGTGGGAGTAACCACAAACAATATTAAATTGTTGGTTCGAACTGGCAAACACGACCTGACTAAACATTAACGAATTAAACAAAGAAACGTTTTCGTTTTAACTGGATAAAAATCGGGTGAATTCTCATTATCTTAAACTTTATATCGACCTCGGAAAACCAAGTAGAAAGAAAATGGCAATTACCGTTAAGGGCTGATTAAAATATACCGTTTTGTGATGGGAATTTATTTTTCTAATTTACCTACAAGGGCACTACTAAAGAACTGTATATGGGGTGCATCAAATTCAGTGTAAATATTAAAAAAATAAAAAACCGACTGTTTAGAACTAGTATATTAACATATAAAAAAGCCACAAAACTTACTAAAATAAATCTACTTCTGCATCTATTTCGATATCATGTTAGCACCACTAGCCTATTTATTGGCTTTATTATAATTCATTTAGTAAATGAAATTCGGCATAAAGTATATGTTAGAACTTACAAAATTTGTTCGGGGTAACCTAAGACTAAAGAAATCTATGTTTTGTATCAAAAATATATAACTTTTGACCTACACAATCTTTTTTGTCCTGGAAGGTACATTAACACCGATCGGGCTGAATTTTCAACCAGACTCTAAAGAAAACGGACGTTTCTTCGGCCTATTTACTTCTTTCGCCTAAGAACAATCGCTTAGATGTAACAGGGCTGAACGTGAACTAATTGCTTACATCTTATGTGGTATATTAGCATGTGGTATCTATGATCTTATCCTAAAAATCATGACATCTCTATGTTGGTTCTATGGAAAGGACATCAAGAGGGCCGTCAAAACAAACAAATTGTACCGAAATCATTGTCATTATAATTAAAAGAGCTAAGAATATTTATAAACGTACTAAGCTCTGGATTAATTCGAGGTATGTTCTAAACAAAACAGTGTGATTATTTAGATACAAATACGCGAGACCTATTAAAATTTAAAGTTAGATTGGACTTTAGACTTAAATAAATAAGCTTTTATTTAAACTAAGTAAACAAAAAAAACTACAGATATATAGAAAACGTCAAGAAAGATACAAATTGCCAAAAGTGCCACTTAAATAGTAATGACCTGAAAATATATGTACTTAGAGAAATCGACATCAAAAAACTCCTGAAGACTATAATAAGGGACATTATCTTTTAGAATTTGCTACCTATAGTTTTTGAATGAACAAAAGGTGTTTAGTGGAAACTTGTTAAATAAACATACGGACTAGGTTCGAACAGAGACAAGTTATGATTTGGGATATTCAAATTCTCACTGTTCCTGGTATCATAGTTATGAATGTCCCTCGTAGTTGCAAAACTTACTTGAGTAATTGAATAAATCTGAAAAGTTCTTATAAGGAAACTTTCACTTATGACCAATATCCTAGACGAAAAACAAACGAAAACAGTTTTTTATAATTGAAAATAAGCCTATTATCTAAAAACCACTGTTCGAAAGCATTCAACACTTGCGGCCTCTTGACAGCCCCAGCCATGGGTGTTTCTGAATAAATATATGGGTTATCAACAGCAAACATTGGGATTTTCTACAACCATAGTCAGATCATTGACAAATTAATGAATAATAAGGACCCGAATATAGCCCCTTGCGATAACTTGACTTTTAATTTATTAGATTTCACCTCACAAATAATTACAACTTGAACCCTATCTTTAAGATATGGTTGTAGCAATAACCAATTAAGTCGAATGCTTGACTTTAATCCATAAAGAGACCAAAACTTTTATTAGGTACTCTCATCCAGATATTTATAGAGCTGCTCAAGATTTGTAAGTAATGTGTTCAGATTATTTGTTGCGTTTAGATTGACAAACAAAAATCTTATTTGGCCTTTTCGCAACTGAATAAAATTATTTAACTTTAAAAATTTAAGGTAAATGACATAATTTCTTATGCTTGCGTAAATAATATTGTTTATATTATGTATCGAAACATTCCTTAGACATACTAGTCTACATGTTAAGTTATGTAATTATATTAAATATTTGCTTCAATTAATTTAAAGTTAAATATTTTAACTCAGTTGCGAAAAGGCCAAAAAAGATTTTATATGTAAGTACTGCTCACGTCGTATTATTCTGTTTACAACAAGAAATAAAGACATCTGCTAAAAAACTACTTTTCCAAAAATCTTTGAGACAGAGCTTCATACTGAGATTGATCGATAATTTTTAGCCACCGATTTTTGTCTTTTCTTAATGAGCGGGAGGTCCTTGGCCGTTTTGAAGACATCTGAGAAAGTTGTAGATTGGGGAGACATATTTATGAGATATATTAATGGCTGGACTATAAACGCAATAACTGTTTTAAAAAAGTTTGTAGACATTTTGTCAATTTCAAAGGAGTCAGATTTTTTTTAAAAAACATTACCACTTTAGCGACACCATGTTCAGAAATAGGATTTTCTCGAAAATTCAAATTGTAAACAGCGTTATCTGCACTGAGAACCGTCAAAAGCTTCAGTGGAGCATTTACAAAATATTCATTAAACAATTTGAGATAAAAATGTTGTTATCAATTTGCAGACATATCGCTTATATTTTCCCTGTAATTATTTAGTAAAATAAGCTATAATATTCCACACCGTTTTGTTTTATTTGTTGAAGTAATATACATATTATCGTTATGCATTATTTTAGCCGATTGAATAACTTTTTTGTAAAATTTCTTATACAATTTATAATACCCAGATATCGAAATATCTTCTTTTATATTTTAAAAGACAAACTTTTAATTTGATAAATCTAAAGTATCGACTTCACTAAATAGATTTATTTCAATTATTCAACAACAATAAAGTTACAGTTTTTCCTTTTCGAGTTAATTCAGTTTACTTTTTTCCTCACCTCGTTAAATAAAATCCACTCCCGTAGCATGGGATAAGTCCTTAAAAATCCAAGGTGATTTTAACCAAGGTAAACGAGCAACTTCTAGATAAACACTCTACGTGCTCCCAGTAAAGCTAATTAGCTTGTTAGATGGAATTTTACGGGTAGCTTTTTTCGAACGTCGAGTGCCGAAGTTTGTTGCATTATTTTAGCTTGTTAGTTTTTCGCAAAGAGGATGCAGAAGTGTTTTTTTGTAAGTTTTTAGGTTTATAGTAACTGCAACTGTTTATAATGTCTATTTCAAATAAGTCCTGCTTTATTTAATATTTTAATGGTAAAACTCTCAACTCTTTATAATATTTAATTAATTGTTATCAAATTAAAAACTTCCATCCATCATGACTTTGCAACAGACAGCTGCGTTTTTAAAATACTAGCATGTAATTTTTGTTATTCGTCAGCATTTGTTAATTAAAGTTCCATGTTTTTTGTTTAATTAATCATTTTACTGATGTTATATGTCTATTATTCGAATATATATGTTGACAAGTAGCATTGATGATACTGCGACCGGCCTTAGTTATTTAATAAAATACATGTTATTTAAACCCCTTTTGAGTCTGGTTTTTTTATTGTCATCATTTGGATTTATTATTGCTCTATAATAAGGTTCCTTAAACTTCGCTTACATGAGCAAGGAAAATAATTGGCCAAAGAGTGAATTAAAATTCTCGTTTTTGCTGCTGTCCTTCAATCACATATCTGCTGTGTAGCAAGAAATCAGGGGCTAGCGACTGAAACATCATTATTCCAGCGAACGAGCCAGATGTTCAGTCAAACAGAAAAGCTTATTTTTGATATATCGCTATGGTCATGTTGGACTAAAATTTCGCTATTTTCAAATAAGAGCGCATAATATAAAAATTCATTTCATCAGTCCATTAAAATATACTGACTTGCGTTGCCGCAGACACACCTTCAGCTGATTGTCGAAATTGGGTTCCTCTGGGACAGTTACTGCAGTAGCGATGAAAAATTGAATTAACATCACGCTGCATCCACTGCTAGTCGAGGGAGAAGGTAGTTCATTTAACACAGAAGACTTTGCATATAAGTTTTGAATACAACTAGAGGTTTTTGTAAATTTTCATTTTTAACCGACTTCAAAAAAGGAGGAGGTTATCAATTCCATCCCATTTTTTTTTATGTAGGAACATCGATTACTCCGAGATGCTTTTAAAATGTTACTGGATGGCTGTTAGCATATTGAAAAATATTATTAAAAATGACGGCATGGTACTATTTTTAACGGTTTACACAATATTGTATTGAATAATATTTGCGATCGCCTATGCGTTCACTATTCTGTCAAGAAGAAAAAGTAGGCATGTTATCAGGGTATACTAAGACATGGTCTATAGTGAACGCAGTGATGGCTATTTGTTAAATTTGACATTTAAAATGAATTATCGTAGAGATTAGTATTAAAAAGACTGAGATAAAAAGGGTTAAAAAAATGAAACCAACTTCAAAAATATGTACAAAAAAGTGAAAAATAATATTTTATTTCATCTGGAAAACGAGAAAATAAAATGATATTTTTTACTTTTCAGTGCATTTTTATGAAGTAGGTTTTATTTTGTTTATAATATTTTTTATATAAATGAGGTCTGTATTTTATGCCGACTACCAGCATCCTAGATTATTTACTTAGCAGATTTTTATTAGTATTATCAATATTACTATTATTATATAACTTATTAAAACCGACGTGCAATTTCTGTTTACGTATAATTTAGTTTATATAATTCTTTGATTGTTTACTATTTTTTCTCAAAATTTTTTTCACCGTTTAAAAAGCAAAAATTCATGGCACAAAAGTCCTCTAGTGTAAAAGTTTTTTCTTTTTTAAACGACCTTAAAAAAGAAGGAGGTTATCAATTTGGCACTATGTGTTTCTTTTTTACGTATGTACATCGATTACACCGAGACCGTTCGATCAATTTGGATGAAATTTTCAGGGAATATAAGTAGTGGTATAGTAGTGTAGTAGTACAGTAAGCATATTTAAAAAGTATAAAAAATGGCACAATGGTTCAATTTTCAAAAATTGCGTTCACTATATTACCAGGTAAAACAATGTACACATGTTAATATCGTATTTTAAATGATTTTCGGGATTTAAATAGCAGAAAGTTCAATTTCTCTATTTTTTTTTAAATTTTGACAACTTTTAAAATATCATTACGGTGCTTTTAACAATATTTCATATTTATTTTATTAAAGACATCGAAAATCTATTTTTACTAGCAGAGTATGAAGATGAGATGAAAGTTATTCGAGGTGTTTTTCATCCCTTTCTCCGTCGGCCACTTAAAATAAAATTTAAAAATTTTCATAAAAGCCGCGCAAGCACGCTCAATTATTACTGTACAGTTAATGATGCTTTGCCATTTGGTTTGGAATAAACGGAGGTTTCAGAGTCGCATAGCCTTAAGGTAATCGGGTGTCTAGACAATAAGTAAACGACCTTCGAGATCTTAATAAAGATATCGATAGGGCCTTAGGACGCGTTTATGCTTACATGCTTACCTTACATTAGTTTAAAAGTGGATCGAACACCCGGGGAAGGTTTCGTTCGATGTATGTTAAGATAACTGGAAGGGTTTAAATGAAGCAAATTATGTACTATACGTTCTACTGGAAATTTCAACTTATTAGCATCGTTAAAGTGTCATTATAGATTTAATACAGACTAGAAAACAGAACTGGAGAAAGTAATAAAATAAAAAGAAGAAGAGTTCGTTAAAGCCACGAGGAGAAAATGATTACGATGACTGGATTTGGCAAAATTTCGTGCAACTGATTTTTTTTTAACCGACTTCAAAGAAGAAGGAGGTTATTGATTTGACCCAAGGGTTTTTTATGTATGTAGAACGATTACTCCGCGATGATTTAACTAATTTAGAGGAAGTTTTTAGGAAATATTCAGGATATTACCGGAAATATTGAGGATATTACATTGCTGTGAGACTATAGCAAGGATTTTAAAAAAGGTATTTTAACGAATATTTAAGCATTTCATTAGGCCGCCATTTTGATTTGTTATGTTGGATACGTACTAAAATTTTACCATTCAATCCTTGATTCACATTTCATTTTCTTTTGTAAAATTTCAAATCAAATAAATAAGTAGTTTTTTGTTAGTGAATTTGTTTACATAGAAAAAAATTGATTTACATAGAAAAAAGCCTATTCCTATATCCCACTTTATTGTTGTAGAAATTTCGAAGTCTATTCCATTCCAGTTGTTCCACTATATCAGATTTTTAAAAAAATGTAACCATTTCATCCCCTTATAACGACTCATTTTTGACCAAAAATTTGAAGTTAATCGGATAAGTGATTTTTAATCTTTGCCTTGTACAGGCGGACAGACCTACAGACCGACAGACTGACGGAAATGGGATAACAAGTTTTTCGGGGTCTAGGGGCCCTAAAATGCAAAGATTTGGATGGTCATTTTTTCACGATTATAGTACTTTCCTCTTACGAATAGCGTCATTATAATTGTTTAGATGAGCGCAGAAAACAAAAAAAAACACACGAAGTTTAATTTTACTCACCTTTTTCGATCGGTGTCAAAGTAATAAGACTGTGTCTATTTAATGCAGCATATATACCCAATATATAAGTCAAATTTTTAGTATAGAATAAAATTACTTTTTTTTTTTAGTTTTTAGTGCTAATTTTTTTAAGTCGGTTTGTCTATAAATATTGTATTATGTTTTAATATTTGTAAAAATGTACCAAGAAGGTTAATTTAGAGTATTCAGGTTGGTCAAAACCTGTTTGTGTTTTATGCTAGAGTGAAATGTTTTTTTTAATGTCTAATAAATTCAATTCATTTCACTAAAAACCTTTACAAATTGAACCACTTTGACCGGAGTATACGCTACACAATTCTTTTTAATTGATTTTTTTTTTCGTTTCTTGATTATTGCGATTCTCTGTACTTATAATCAGTACAAAAGACACTTAACCATCGTTCATTTCTTCGGTTCTGAAATGTCAAATCTTAAAAATAAAATATTCATAAAAAATATTCTGTACAGGATGCGTTAAAGCTATGTCCTTTCTATATAATGTTTTATTTTAGGCACTAATAACGTCGAAAGAACGGATTAGCCAGTGATTTCATCCATATTAAATAATATCAAAAGAAATTTAATCTCTGTTTAGTGGCTTATGCTTGATTTTGTGCAAAATTTCCGATAAATTGGAGAAGAAATATTCAATAATATTTTTTTTAACATTTCATTAGTTAGCATATTGAAACGACGTTTTGTTCCGCCATATTGGATTTGTATCAAAATGTAAGTATGCAAAATTTGAAGTCAACCGGATAAGTATCCGCTAATACTTTATTTTTATTTAGTTAAGCTCATTTAAAATTTGCATAAGTTTTTTAAAAATTACAACATAAACCTAGCACTTTTTTACTTGCCAAATATTCCTTCATTTCATTCAATTAATAATAGTTTCGACAGCTATACTGTTTTTGGATATTAAAAAAAAACTGCATGTTTGATAACGCATCAAATTTTTATCCGTATTCTGAACCCTATTCATAAAAACTGATGTGGGCCTGCCTGAAATCAAACAACGTCAAATTAATGACTGGTGGATCTGATAAATCCGGCCTGATTACACATGGGGAAAAAATATCAGGGTTTGTATAGAGAATGGACATACTGTCAATAAATTAGCCTTTGAATATTGACGATTTCTGGTCGGAAAAAGACAATTTAAGAACCAGGCTAAGCCTGTATATGCAGAGTACTTATTTAGTAAAAGGATAATTTTGTGGGGAAACGTTTTGGCTTATATTTCCAAACGTAATTACAGAAAATCGGTAAATTTTATTTTCCTGGAATTTTCCTCGTTATGAATATTCTATTGGGCACCGTTTTTTTTTTCATAATATTGGATTATTACCAATATTTTACCAGTTTCTACTTATGCCACACTTAATTTTTGATTACACAATGCCATTTTGTTACGTCATATTGAATTCGTACCAGTTTATTCCTATATTACATTAAATTTTTATGTAAAATTTTAAGTCAATAGAATAACAAGATTGTTTAAACATTTTAATTGGCCACCATTTTGTTTAGCCATCTTGAATTCGTACCACATTTTTTTCACACTTAATTGTTGTACAATTTTTGAGGTTAATCTAACAGGTAGTTTTTTTATGGTGATTTTTATCTTGGACTTATACCAAAATGATACCAGTTCATTTCTATGTAACGCTTGTTTTTTTTGTAAAATTTAAGATAAATTATAAAATTTATATTTTGGTAACAATTTTTAACGTTTCTCTAGGCCGCCATCTTGTCCTCGCATCTTAAATTTTTACCGAAATATTACAGGTAATGTCATTAATGTTTGACCAAAATTTAAAATAGTAAAGTCGTTCTTAAGTTCTGCCCCGAAAATACTGACCATCAAACAGACAGACAGAATGACGGAATTTATAAAACTAAAATGTAAAAATATGTAAAACCTGCTGATATTTTCACGATTAATATATTTTATTTTGCCGCCATTTTGTTCAACCATCTTAAATCCGTACTAAAATTTAGTAGTTTAATTAATGCACATTATTTGAAATCAATCCATTAAGGCGAGTCAATCAAATTAGTTGCTTTTAGCTATGCTTCCAACAGACAGACCTCTAAAAAACTCGGAGGATAATTTTTTTTACGATTAAAATACCTCACATTGCAAGGGAAATAGAAAACGTATAATAACAATAAAATTCAACCTTCGTGGGCATCTATTGGGTGGAAAAATTGGATAGCCTAGAGTAAAATTAAGTGACAATATGTATATTCCACGAGGTTCATTTAGTTGATTAGATTTGTCAAAACAAAATCTCAAAAATATTATTAGGTCTGGGATTAAACCATGCGAAAATGAAATCGATTGCACGAGGCATCTGCAGGTAAATTTATTTACTTCACAAGATCTAAAGTGAATGCTGAATGAGCTTGGAGAGATTCAGGTTGCCTATGCTTATGCTTTTTAATAGATTTTCTAACTTTCCGTTTATAGAATCCCGAGACCGACGTCAGAACTGTTGCTCCTTTTACATCTTTTTGACGTATCCAGTAAAATGTTGGTGTTCAAACATATAAGGTTGTGCAATTTGTTCCTTTCTAACACATCGACTCTTGTTCGTAAAGCCTAGTGGATATGGATCGTCCAGTTTTTCAAACATCATGACCACAGGAACAAGGTAATGCATATTATACTTAAACAGGAAAAGAAATGCTTTTCTTTATTTTAGATTGCAACATTTTACTTACAACTTAAGTTGAATTATTTTCACTCCCATTAGGAAATACTTCGAAAATTTTCACCAGCAAATTGCTCAAATCGAGAAGCAGTATAGTAGAAAATGAACCACAAACATGTGACCAGACTACTGTTGAACCTCAAACGTCAAACCAATCCCGGAGAATACAAATGATACAAAATGACTTATATTAAAAAAAAAAACATCAGAGAGCGACAAAAAAAATTTAAAATACAGAACATATGTGACAATGCTTCCCTTATACGCGGAGATTTCAACGAATACTGTAACTTTTGTATAATGTCGTTACAACTCCAGTTGCAAAGTATACGGAAAAACATCTTCTTTCATTATATTTAATACACTAAGTGATCAATTACCCCGACTTCTCCGCAGTAGGCAAAGCAACGAATACAAAAAGAAGCGGGAATCTTCCAGGCTATTATCCCTTTCGACAGTATCAGTGTTCCAGAAAATTGTTCCTTTAAAGTTGCCGCTTTTCAAGGGCCCACTTATAGTATTAATACGTTGAAAAACTCAAAAGTAGGTTAAATAGGGATCAGTGCTAGTAACTCTTATTGAGATAGGACTCTAAATCACAAATGCCTATTAATCACGTACGAATAAGCTTGGAAAAAAGAGCGAATTATAAGTTTTTCGGTTTATGTTTATTTACTAAAAAATCGGTAAATTTCCTTCACCCGGAACTTCCTTCATTACGAATTTTTCTTTTCTTAGGAATAGTGAAATGTGGCTCAATTTAGCTCCATACATATTTTATTACTATATTACAAAAGATTTTTTACATTGATTTTTTAAAGATTTTACTTGGCTGCCATCTTGTTTTTTGAATGCTTTATTGGGCCGTAATTTTATTTTTTAATCTTAGAATCTTAGAACGAAAATGCTACAAATTCGTTCCTATTTCTGCAAAATTAGAGGTAAATTGAATAATTAGTTTTTTAGTAATTACATTTCACAGGACTTCTTGATCAACCATACAAGATTTTTACCAAAATATTACAAGGTTATCCGCATATGACCATTAATGTTTCATCGAAGATTGAAGTCAATCGGTTAAGTAGTTTTTAAGCGCTTAAGTTATATTTTTTCGTATCTTTGGACGCTAAATCGTGAAGATATGTAAAACCTGACGATTTTTTCACAATTAGAACAGTTTATTAGGCCCCCATTTTATTCCGCCATCCTGAATTCGTACTAGAATTTTACCAGTTCTTCTCTATATCGTAGTTAATTATTGCACACATTTTGAAAACATTCTGTGATGTAATATTTTCAGGATGAATATAAATATTTCATTAAGCCACCATTCTGTATTCGTACCAAAATTTTATCAGTTGATTTTCTCATAATATGTACTTGATTTTTGTGCAAAATTTGAGGTAAATTGAGTAAGTAGTTTTTAATAACCTATGCCGCGAACAAACAGACCGACAGACTCACGGATTGAGAACTAATTTTTTTATTATATTGAAACTGTCGTATCTATTTTTATATTTTTTCACTTCACTACACCATGTCAGTTAAGCAATCATGTATACTATTGCACTATAAATAAGCGTATTCATACAACCTGAAATATCGAAGATTCTGTCAAGTTTAATCTCAAACATATCTCAAAGGCAAGGAAGAAGTTGTCCGGCTACAAATAAGGATTTGGGGACGACTCTATTCCAATTAAGCACTGCAACCTGGATTATTGCGAGTTAATATTTCCAGTGGAAAACGGAATTCTGAACTTCCGATTTTAGATAAGGGCAGGCAGAATAATCTGTTAAATAGATTAGAAATACAGTTTTGGGTCATCAGCATTTGTAGTACTTTTGGTTTAATAGGGCATGTTTCGGTTTGTCGCTGATTTGGTTAATGGTTGTATCGTATCTTAATTTTTTTTTTCAAAATTGAGTTATGTACCTGAGTAGATAGCGAAAACAGCTTACTTTGCATACTGTTAACATAATTTGTAATAATAAATTATTGATGGAATGAAACGTATATTTTAAAATTTCGTGTCTAATATCATAGCATTTGATATTTTGATTATAGGTTGTAACTCACTTTTTGCAAATTTACGTTGTTACGTAAATAAATTATAAAAGAGATACTATCTAGTTTTATTTTTATAAATAATAAAAATGTTTCTTAGTCGTGAAAAAGGTAAGTCTTATATTTTAAAAATAATATTGGAATAGAACCAAACACAAAATTTGAAAGTCGTCTATTTCTCTTTTTATTTTTTACTTATATTAGCCTCTAAAGAATTTGACCGATTTTAATGAAAAAAAATCGATTATAGACCATTTTTCTATTTCTTTTTTACATCGCAAGAAGAAAGTATTGTAAACGTGAAAAAATTACAGTTAGAGATTTTCCCAGATCTTTATGATTCAGGATCCCTAGACACTGAAAAAAAAGTTTTATCAATTCCATAGGTCTGTCTGTCTGTTTGCGACATAGCTAGAAAACTACTATTCTAAGTCTACATCATCTAAGTCAAAATACAAAAGTCATAAAAGAAGATGTATAAAGTCATTCTAATCTAGCTAAAACTAAAACAAAATAAAGTCATGGTTAAAAACATGTAAAAAAAAACAAACATTCTTACATACAGTAAAAAAAAATTAGTTCTACCCTTAACGTTGCAACTTGTCATAAAAGTATTCCTATAAATTTTTTCGTTTCGTTTAGGCGCGATGAATCACCACTCGAATATTTAAATATGTTTCCCAAGTATATTAAACGGTAAAAATTAAATTTACACAATAAACTTTAATTCATATTCTCTCTCTGTTCCAGAGAACTTTGCAGATAGAATTTTGTGGTTTAAGACATGTTTATTAAATGCAAGTACACGAACGACAAGCTATACTATTTGAGAACTCCGTCGAAGTTCTGTCCTCAAGTTTGCCTCGGTTTACATCAAACAATCTGGCAGCCAAATTTCCACAGAGGGAATACGCAAAAGGAAGCTATGGACTTGCAAAGAGTTACTGTTTAGGCTTGGTCATGTAGAGATGAACGATGTATCGATATTAGCACGGACAAAATCGATAAGTAGGTATGTACAATGTGTTCAATTTTCGTCATGCATGTATTGGGATCTCAGAAACTATAAGAGGTAGAAAGAAAGTTTCAGACAAATTGTTGTTAATTGAATGTTAAGTTAACGAATGCAGAAGACTTCGTTTTTAAAATATAAAGAAAACCAAAATGGCGAGTCTGAAAAAACCTTCTAGCAACCCACTTTTCGAGCAAAATAAGATTTTAATTCAGAGATTTGGATTTTTACATTTTTCGAATTTCCCTCAAAAATGCTTTACAAAGATGTGTATCTTGTATGTAAGTCTATATTTTTTTGATAAAGAAGTACGAAAAATATGCATAACAAAATGTATTCCTAGTAGCCATGGAATTTTCAAGATAACGCAAGAGATTGTTCATTTATTAAGTCTACGTAAAATTTAACAACGTAGTTCAATAGTGTAATTATAGCTCATTATTATAATAGCCCTTAGTTATTCGAATAAACAGGAATAATAATACAGTATCCCACCGTTAGCGTTAAGAGTTCCCTGAAAGGCGTCAACCGAGTACAAGATATTTCCAGAAGCTTGTCATTAACCTTTTGAATTTTGTAAGTTATAAAACATCACATTCCAAACGTTATGTTAAAGAAATCGAAGAACATAACAAAAATAACTCAACCAGAGCAGCTGATAGAGAATTAAATATTCCGAAGTTGCCAATTTATAATGTCCTAAAAGAACGAATTTTTTGTCTCAATCACTATTGTCCAAGGTCTTCAAAAAGGTGATTAGCAAAGAAGGGTACAATTATGTGATTGATATATTGATCAGTGCACAGCATATCAAAATTACGTTGTTTGTGCAGATGAAACAAGTTATATTAATTGTTGCGTCTTTAATTGTCATAGTTTTTGTTTTTGGTCAATCCGATCCCCAGATATCTCTTCCTTAGAACTTTACCTTTGGGTGCATGTCAGTAATGAAATTTATGAATTTGAACCTGCACCGAAGGGAGTTTTAGAGGACACAATTAGAGAAGTTTTAATTGACATTAAACATAATACAGTCATGTCACTATTTTGTCTTGTTTTAAAATTTAAATTTTTTCCTAAAAATTCGCTTTTTCCGTTTGCTCTGCCCATCAGTTTAAATTAGGTCTTTGTATGCGGTTTAGAAATTGTCAAGGTCTGTTTTTGTTTATCGTGGGCCCTACAACTTTACCCAATCAGAATTTTGAAGTGGTTTTTCCGCCTTCTGTAAATTCGACCATTCCAAAAAAAGTCATCATCTTGTATTTTCATTGGTCGTTATTTTATGACAGTAGACACTAAATGTAAAATTGAAGACTAAAATAAAAAATCGGTAAATTTCTTTACCCGGAACCTCCCTCGTTATGAATCTTCCCTTTTAAAAGGATTAGTGAATTTCTTTCTTTGGAATGTGGTGTTTTAAAACTTCCAAATTCAAAAGATTAATGACAAGCTTCTAAAAATGTTTCGTACTCGGTTGACGCCTTTCAGGAAACTGTTGACGATATCGGTGGGATACTATCATCATTCCTGTCGTTGGAATAATTAAGGGCCATTGTAATAATGAGCTATAACTACACTATTACATTATGTTGTTAAATTTTACGTTAACTTTAACGTAGAGTTAATAAACAAACAATCACTAGGCCGCCATCTTCTTCCGTCATACTAGATTTTTACCAAAATATTACCAGATCATTCTCATATGACCCTTAGTGTTTGACCAAAATTTGAAGTTAATCCAATAAGTAGTTTTTAAGCTATGCCGCGAACTGTTAGACAGACAGACCGACAGAATTGATAAAACATATTTTTTGGCATCTAGTGAGGCTCGAGCGTAAATTTATATAAAATCTGGTAATTCTATCACGATTAAAAACATTTTATTTAGCTGCCATTTTCTTCCACCATCTTAAATTCGCCGCAATTTTACCAGTTCAGCTATATTCAAAATTTCAGGTCAGTTGCCTAAGTAGTTTTTTTGTAGTAATATTTTTTTAACATTTCACTAGACACTTATAACCTTTAATTTTCGACCAAAATTTGAGGTCAATCGGAGAATAGACAAATCGACGGAATTGAAAAAAACGTTTTTCGGCAACGTTCCCTTTTATGAGGGAAATAAAAAGCTAGAATTATTGAGTTAAATTTGATAAATATGCAGCAAACATTTAAATATCCTGTACAAAAAGTTGACAAACTCGAGTATCGATTCTTTGAAATATCGTATCTTATCGAACATCCCTACCCCTGAGGAATTAGCTCCGCAACGCCGAGCGCTGCGGGTCGCTACTTAGCCTTTGTCGCTGAATGGGTTAAGTCACGGACTAGGTGGTCTTTTGAAGGGTGGTTTCGAGACGTGTCGCCTCGGGCTTTGTGTTTAAGATGCACAACTTTACTTAACACGTTACGGTAAGGTGCATAATCGGATTTAAGTTTCCCTAGATACGATTTTCGAGAATCGAAATATATAGAATAATGAAATGAAAGTTTTAAAAGGCAATTTTCTTTTATGAGGACTTTATATTTCTTTTTAATAAAAACAATTGAAAAACTTTTTAAATGACAAAATTTTATTAAAATGTATCTATCTTCTCAGTGTGTACAGGGTGTTCTACGAAGTTGAAGTACTACCCCATTTTAATAGCAGTATACTCACAAAATAAAAGTGAAATACAAAAGAGTCTTCGTTTAATTACACTTTTTAAATTATATTTGTTATACATTGCTCTTAACAAAAAGAAAAGTTGTAGAGTGGCCCAGTTAGTAGTTTCGATAGCTCTCTTTTTTATTGCTTCCCTCATTAAGTGGAAGTATTGTAATCGTGAAAAAATCATCCACCGAGATTATTTCAGATCTTTACGTTTCAGGGTTTTTAGATGCTGATAAACAGTTTTCTCAATTCCGTCGGTCTGTCTGTCTGTTCGCGGCATAGCTAAAAACTATTTATCCCATGAATTTCAAATTTTGGTTAAAAATTAAAGTGTTAAAGGTCTTATGGTGATGATCTTGTAACAAAATGGTGATCTGGTAAAATGTTAAAAAAAATAAAAACTGATTATCCAAACTACCTCAGATCCGACATAAAAATCAAAAAAAAATGAATTGATAATATTTTGGTATGAATCCAAGATGACGACTTAATAAAATAGTGAAAAACTCATTCCGAAAAAAAACTACTTAATAAATTAATTTCAAATTTTGTTCAAGCAATAAGTGTGATACAGAGATAAACTAGTAAAATTGTGGTACGAATTCAAAATGGCAACAAAATAAAGTGTTTAAGAAATCAACCTAAAAAAAACCGTATTGAATTGACTTGTTTGAATGTTTTACAGATATTAAGAATAATAGTCATTCGTTCTCTAGTTACGAATTTTTACTTTGTTAATACATCCATTTAAGTTATTCTATAAAATTTACTATATCAAATATTGCATAACCGTTCTATTCACCATTTTCTTATCGTTATCCTTGTTACATAAAATAAGTTACCCGAGAGTCCATTATGAACCGGAAAGGGATGTTGCAGCAGTAACTGTACGAGTTGATATCTATTCTGGCAAAGGGTCGCCTCTGGAGCCCTTACTGCAGCTCAAGTCTAAGTAATAATGAAATCTAATAAGGACTTAGTGGTCCGAGCATCGCCATATCAGGAAGGCCGTATTTCAACGGACGAAGCGTCTGAATTTCAGTTTTCTTACAAACACACTAACAATATGTGGATTGTGGGATTAGGTTACACGACAAATGAATTTTTCCCATCGGTGCAATTTTTATTTGGGGATAATAACCCTAATGCCTCTAATTGTTGCGGACATTTTCGGAAAGGTAATTTATTCAACAATAATGAATTTTAGTGGTTTTAAACTACTTGCGCCAATGTTATTTGCGGAAATTAAAAACACGAGGGATGTTTTGAAAGATCATTTCCTAAGTTCAATAAATTAAATTTAATATTAAGAAATCGCGGTTCCGCGAACCCCCAATATTTATTTTTGTTGACAAAATCTTATTTTATATTATAATAACTTGATTTTTCAATAAATTAAAGAAAAAAAATACTTTTAAATACATTTTTTTAAAGCAAAGAATCCAGACCTAGGAAACATATATGAATGATACTAGGTCGCTGCACATTCTTCTTACTCCCCTTTCCAATATTTTCCTTTTCTTCTTTCTTCCTAACAAAAGGAAATATTCATAACGAGGAAGTTCCGGATAAAAGAAAATTTCCCAATTTTTTTATTTAAAACAACAGAACAATAATGATAAACACACAAAATTTGACATTAATCCAATCAGCAGCTTTTTTAAATATTTTTTAATCCACTATTTTGTTTTCCTCTCTTGGATTCATACCAAAATGTTATCGGTTTATTCTGATGTAATACTTGATATTTGTGAATAATTAATTTTTTGTAAAATTTTTTTAACGTTTCACCAGGCCCCCATCTTGTTTTGCCATACTAGATATTTATTAAAATATTACCAGGTCGTCTCCATATGACCCAAAATATTTTTAGCATCTAGGGACGCTAAAGCGTGAAGATATGTAAAACTTGATTATCTTTTCATGATTAAATTAGTTTATTTGGCCGCCATTTTGTTCCTCCATTTTGAATACGTGCCACAATTTTTGCCAGTTCATCTTTGTACTATAACTAATTATTGTATAAAATTCGAAAACAGTTCATTAAGTAGTTTTTCAATATTTTATTAAGGCGCCATTTTGTTTTGCCATCTTGTATTTGTGATTTAGATTTTTGTTCAAAATTTGAAGTAAATTGAATTTTTAATAATGATTTTTGTGGCATATTGGATTATTACCAAAATATTATCAGATCATCCCTACTTGCCTCTTAATTATTGACCAAAATTTGAAGTCAATCGGATTAGTAGTCTAATAGCTATAGCATCTGGGGACCCTGAAACGTAAAGATCTAAAAAAATCTCGAACGGTGGTTTTTTCACGATTACAATACTTCCTTTCACGAAGGAAGTAATAAGAAATTGCAATCTCTGTAGTTATTTATTGTAGGATTAAATAAAGAAATTTAGATGAATATCAAAACAGCAATTTTACGGATTAATGTATAAAAATGTGTAAATTTAACTTTAGTATTTCGTACCGCCGAGAAAAGTGTATTTCCTTGAGGCGTCGCAATATCCACCAAACTGTTTCCATTTCGTCCGGACCGAATTGAATGATTCATGTCGTAGTCGAAAATCTATTTGTCCAGGTTGCTTTGACGGCGGCAAGGAGCTGTTTACGGATTCCGTGAGACTTACCCCCTCAGGTCAGAGAAGGACATTATTTTGACACGTCGCCGTCGTCGTGTCCCAAGATCCGTTTAAATTTCGAGCACACTCCTATAGCGAATCGGAATTCGTCCGCACTTTTTTCGAGGTGTGACAGAGATAATATAGTCCGAGACCTAATAATGGATTCAATATTCAACTGCCGAAAATTTTTATGACAAAGCACTAGAGATGGGCGGTATTAGATGTTACTTATCGATATGTAAGAGCACATTACCTATCGATATCGACTGTTATTCCTTCCCATCTATAGTTCATTGCTACCTATCGATATTTGGTACAACCTATCGATATACTTGCAACCCCACTTTCATATGGCGCATAATTTGATATAAGATATTAGAGAGCAAAAAAGTTCTTATCTTTGTAAATATATAATCCGTTTAACCCTAACCTATATGTGTGAGCATTACTCAAGGCTGAGTCTGATTTTCGAAGTGTAAAATGTATACAAGTTGACAGAAGAAAAGTATTTTCGAGCTCAAAACACAATTTTTTTACGGCTGCTGTGGCAATTGAGGTGGTGCGGTCATCCTAGTGAAGATCTTTCTGATAGGTGATACCAACTAGACTACAATTTTGGCTTTAAACATTTTAGTTTAGAATTAGTAAACATGATTCTGGCTTAGTGGTGTTAAACTGGACAAAAATAACTTTGTTCTACATTTTAGGATTTTAAAGAGATTCTCTGTTAGAGATAGTCATTATTCCAAGTCTATCATCAATTTCAGCCTTGGAGACCGGTTTAGGAAATTGTGTATTGGAGTGGAATCTACCGTTAGCCTAGCTGTGAATACATTTGCTGGTAGAATGGTAGAAGAAAACAGATCATTGATGTGTAGGAGGAGTAAGGTAGGTGTCAAAACTTAACCCTGTACAACGCGTACGTTAATTTGGTGAAAGTTTGATGAATGACCATCTATTACTACATCTGTTGGAAAGAAAACTGGCAAGTCAAGTACAAGGTTGTTAAGGAAGGATGAACAAGTGCGTCATGTCAGAGTCGATAAAATATTTTGGATATATCGAGTGCAATAATTTGGGTTTCTTTGTGGGATTCGATGGACTTATTTCTGTTGTGGGTTACGATGGTAAGAAGTTCTGATGTGGCGGAAAGCATATTGCCTGCCTTAACCCTAAATTTTTATTATTTTTTTGAATTGATTGTTTATTATTAATGTTGCAAGTTTTGTAATCCTAACCTTAGGTTTATTCTGATATACTCTTAACTCAATATTTTAAGTTATCTCTAGAAAGTGGAGCAAAGTAACCTCTTTTGAACGAAAACTTTTAGTTTTTCAAAAAAGAGATGTGATCCTGTACTAAACTATTTCCCAGTTTCAATTTGGCTCCGCTTGGCCGTCACTTCTGTCGACATTCCCCGGAAAGGTCTTTCACGAACGCCACATAAGCTCGGTTCTTACATTTGTCGCCTTTATAACGCTCATTTTTGTGCCCGTCAGCTTAAGATTTACGACAACGAAATTCGAAAAAGGAATTAAGACTATTCGTTCCTTTCGTGGTAAACTAAAGTCACAAAAAATGGGTTTGACTGAATATCTGCAACAAAACAAACGACCCCATTGCGTAAGCAATATAATAAAAAATCGGACTTTAAATATTTATGTATTTAATGCTCATTATATACTGGGTGATTCACGACCCACTGTACGTACTTATGTGGTGTATAGGGTATCCCTAGGGTATATCGAAATGGACATTTAAATTGATTAATTCGGCTTTATTACTAAGATACAGGGTGATTTTTATATTTTGGTAAACATTTGTTCACCCTGTATCTCCTAAACGGCTTAATCCATTTTTTTTAAATTTTGTACACAAACACTCTTGGTATATCATAACTTTTTGACGTTTGAAAAGTATCAAAGTTCCAGGGCCGTATCCAGCCAATTCACACAGGGGAGGGGGGCTAGTTTTGAGACACCCTGTACATCGGAATTCGGTATTTTTGAATTTTTTTCTTAAACTACATTCATTTGTGAACAATAATATGCCACCATCTTGAATGGCACACTAAAGGTTATGTACGAAATTTAAATCTTTAGATAGTACATACCCATTTTTTTAGCGGTATCTGTATTAAAGCTTTTAACTAAGTATAAAATTATTTCAATGATTGACTTTAAAAAAAAATTAAACTATCTCTACTAATAAAACACAGCCTTGTCGAATTATTTTTTATTTTTAGTGGCCCAAAAATACCAAAATCTACCCTAACACAATAACGCCTGTCTAACGGTATCTCTACATTTTGTGCACGCTTTTGTGAATTGCAATTGAGCGTTGAATCATTTACATTTGAGGTTTTTGTCTAAATGCTTGACTTTTAAAAAAATTAAACTATCTCTACTAATAAACCAGTTAATTTCTGTTTGAGTCTTTTTCGCCTCATCTCTTATCTAATGCTCGAGATCGTGATCATTTATCGGCTACCGTAAAAATTTATCTTTTTTTATTTTTGTTATGGTATACAAATTACGTGTAAGAGCTTGTTTTTTTTAATTTTTTTATTTACCTTTATTTTTTTCGTAACCTTAAAACCTACAAAAAAATACAAATTCAATAAATTTTAATACCTAAAACTAATAAAGTAAGCCTTGGAATTTAGACAGATATTTTAAAAATGACATTACGTACATACAATTCAATCATTTGTGTTTGACATTGTTAATTAAAGATTTTTTATTTGAATTTTCTCTTTGCAAAAAGTTTGTACGTTTCAATAATTGTAAAAATGCCGTTATTTACAAATGCTGAGTACGCAGACATCGTATTTGTGTACGGATTT
Organism: Kuschelorhynchus macadamiae; assembly: GCA_030620095.1. Lineage (NCBI taxonomy): Eukaryota > Metazoa > Arthropoda > Insecta > Coleoptera > Curculionidae > Kuschelorhynchus > Kuschelorhynchus macadamiae. The sequence continues at coordinate 129,816 of JAUTXW010002480.1, forward strand.
TGTAATGGTAACGGAAGGTCTGTTACAGAAGAATACAGAAGACGATTTCCGGATCGGTGAATTCCAAATCACCAAACGTTTGCCGCAACCTTTTATACATTGCGTGAAAATGGTAAGTTTCCCTCAACCGATCTTCATGTTGAAAGAGTGGGTGCTAATAACGTGGCCCAAGAAGAGAATATTCTCAACCTTGTGAGGGAAGATCCAACCACAAGCACTAGGCGAATTTCCGCCACATTTAGCGATACCGCAGACAAGAGTATGGAGAACTATAAAAAATGAAATGATTCACCGCTCAATTGCAAACCTATAAAAGCGTGCACAAAAATGTAGAGACACCGGTGGTATGCATTTTGAAAACATTTTGTAGCTTTTAAGACGTTATTGTGTTAGGGTAGATTTTAGTTTTTTTTGGGCTACTGAAAATAAAAATTAATTCGACAAGGCTGTGTTTTATTAGAAGAGATAGTTTAATTTTTTTTTAAAGTCAATCATTGAAATAATTTTATACTTAGTTAAAAGCTTTAATACAGGGTATGTACTATCTAAAGATTTAAATTTCGTACACAACCTTTAGTGTGCCATTCAAGATGGTGGCATATTTTTGTTCATAAATGAATGTAGTTTAAGAAAAAAATTCAAAAATACCGAATTCCGATGTACAGGGTGTCTCAAAACTAACCCCCTCCCCTGTGTGAATTGGCTGGATACGGCCCTGGAACTTTGCTACTTTTCAAACGTCAAAAAGTTATGATATATTAAGAGTATTTGTGTACAAAATTTTAAAAAAATCTATTAAGCAGTTTAGGAGATACAGGGTGAACAAATTTTTACAAAATACGAATTAATCGATTTAAATATCCATTTCGATATACCCTAGGGATACCCTATACACCACATAAGTATGTACAGTGGGTCGTGAATCACCCAGTATAAGATTGTATTTTTTCAGCTACCTACAAGAATATCGTTACTACATTTTCTCGTAATTTCACAACACTACCTCTCAAAGACGGAAAATTATTTTCAAATCTAAACTTTTATTTTGATTGGCGCCACAATTACTCAAGTGGAAGACGCAGTACTGCCATGTAGTTTCGAATCTCAATTTCTTTTTATTTGAACTTAGAGCCTTATGTACTTGGCGACTCTGACAGCTCGGTTTGTTTATTTCTATCACGCTTTATGAGGAATATTTGTTAAAAGACAATTATAATTCTTCAAAAAGTTCTATCATTGTATCTTCATGACAGTTTACACCTAGAGTCTTTAATATTCTTTGCAGAAAGCCCCAAGACCCGGTATGTACAAAATGGTTATCCTGTTCTCTTTATTTGACTGAGCAGCATGTCAAATTAAGTCTCATCGAGGTAAATTACTGGACGATTCTCAGAACTCTCATACTCAAAACCCTATTTTTGTAATTGTTGAGATTCCTTGCTTTATGTCAATTGTGCGATAAACCCATTTCAGACAAAATTCTCCAGAGGCTGCAGTTTATTTGCTTCTTTGGGTCTCATCATTGATGAGCCATTGCTTCTGAATTTGGAATGTAGATAATTCAATCAAGATGAGGAGGAGGGAGAGATGTATAGAGAGAAGTGAGATAACGATAATGAGAAATATAATGCTTATCCTGTTAACTTATACTATACTTGCTTATCAAAAAATGTATAATATACTTACATTTTCACGAATTTTAGGGTAAAAATAATATCATTGCATGCTCTGAGTTTTAGTCATAACAATGCACTTATTATGTTCCTAGTCAAACTAATTTTGACTGTAATATAGTAATCAGCTTAACATATACTTCGCTAAGCTAGCATGTAACTTACAGGTTTCATTCCTTTGTAGGGGCCGTGTGTGGCTCCTTCATTACAATCGGCTATATCTGTAGGTAGGATGATACCTTATCATATTTTCAGATTTGATTGTGGGAAATAGTTTCGAAACACAGGCATAATTCTTTTTCGACTATCTCTGGAATGTAACCATATTTCGTCTTAAACATTTTACAGATTAAACCTTATTATTTAAAAATTACTATTATACGGTGTGCTTACAACAAAACAATCATCAATATAAACTTATAATATTTCTCAATATCCAAAATTTAGGTTTGTTTAGCTATAGCTGTAAGATCAACCCCCACTTTTTTTCAAAAATAAGTTAAAGTAACCATTGGTCATCACATATGAAAAATGCAGAAAGTTAAGTGCTTGGTCCTTCATTGGATAGTTTTAATTTACAATTATTTATATACTGTACTCACAAAATTGTTTGCTTTTACACAGCTCTTCAAATAAAATCCTTTCTGGAAGAGCTTTAATTTATTTTATTTTAAAATCGTATCTTAAACTTCCTCAACTTTGATATGCAGTTTGAAATTTTTATTTTCGAGTTAAACTACTGACACTACTAAGCCAACAGACAAAATTAATCTACCAGCACGTATTTCCGCAAAAACCATTGACCTCGAATGTCAGTCGCTTTTCACACATACTAATAATGGTATACAACCGATACGTTTTCCCATTTATTTTAGTCGTTTTTCACTTCAAAAGGAAACAAAAAGAGGGCGGGAAAATGAAAAACCGCATTGTCCAAACCGCGATTTGTTCGATTCATCAATCAGGTTGGAAAAGAAGCAGCGTGTAAATTTCTATTTGGATCTCTAAATAAAAACTGCCTCCCGGTTGCAATTGAATTTTCTTGCGGCTATGCAATTCTTGCTTGCTTAAAATTCCGTTTCAGATTAACATGAACCCTTCAGGCAAGTAAAAACACAACCTATATCGAATCAGTAATCAATTAGTCTGTAAATCGCTCTCAAATCCGTAGTGAAAAAGTTATGTTATATTTTTATATAGAAATACACCTTTTCACCAAGATTTAAGTCAATTCAAGAAGCGTTGACATATTGAATAAAAATATGAAGTCGCACAATTTGCCGGGCTGTTCATGAAAAACCTAAATGGTTTCGACGTATTTTGCATAGCACAATCTGCCTAAATTCAAATAATGCAGGTTCGTGGCATGCCCAAAAATGCATTTTTTGTTTAAATAATATACAGTGTGGTCCAGCAATTGTGCAACATAAGGGAAGTTTCTTCATTTTTGATTTCTCAGAAAAAATCTTAAAATAAAAGCTAATGCATCAAAAAATACTGTATTAGTAGTAGTTAGTTTTAATACAAGTCAAAAGGTAGATAGGGTAGGCAAAAAAATGAGATCACCGATCAAGAGCAAACTACCCTCAATTTTAATAATATTGCAACAAAATGTTATTGAGAAAAGTTTTTTAGAATCAAATCTGAAATCATTCTGAAAGCCTTCTAATAAATAAAAAATTGTCCAATAAATAGGAATATGCATTAAATCTGTGCAAGATCAAGTAACGTGTGCCTAAATTTTCAATAAAATTGTTTATAAGAAAATGAAGTAAAGCCGGTGCTAAACTTATTCTTAATCATTTAATAACAGTAATATAATCATGTATTCAGTCAATTTGGTATGTCGATGTCTAATACTACGCGTATAAGGTCCTACTGTCTTTATTAGTTTGCCACCGACTTTCCGGAGTTAAATTTTTAAGGTGGAATAAAACATCATTTTTCAATTTTGGTGCATTTTTTTGAAGTCGGTTTAACTTTTTTATAACATTTTTTTTGTTTCATCTTTTTTAGTTTTATCTACACCAGTTTCATTGTAAAAATCAGGTTTAATCGATGGTCCACTGTAAAATATTTTTTTCCTGATATAATGGTGAACGCATATAATCGAGACTCGAGAGTAGAATATTAAAAAGACATCTTGCATATATCTTGGCGCAAAATGACGTCATACCGCCATTTTTAACATTATTTTAAATTTTATTTAAAATAAATTTATTTCTTGCTATGCTAGTGAATATTCCCTAGAAAATTTCATCCAAATTGGCCAAACCAAATACATGGGGTCAAACTGATAACCTCTTCTATGATTTTGAGGTTGCATATTTTCATGATCACTCATCACAATAATACATACAGGTCGAATTGAGAACCTCCTCCTTTTTTGAAGTCGGTTAAAAAATGGTATAAATTAATGTGGCATACATAAACTGACTATTTGTAATAATAACAAATATATCTGTGTGTTGCAAAAGCATTTAATTCATCTTGAAAATTTTGAATGTAATTTTTATAGAAAGTTAAATGTCTTAATCAATTTAGCATGTATACTGAGAAACTTGAATCTCAGTCCAAAATGTATTTTAATGTTTTAATTCAATTTTCAAACTAGCTCTAATAACATACTGTATAAACTTATTCTTATTGTTACGTTTTGATCGCAGTAGGCTCAGAAAAAATAGGAGGCTATATTTTCATATTTGAATATAATGGAGTAACTTTTAGTCAGAATAAAATTTTCTGAGAAATCAAAAAATAAGAAAGTTTCCCATTTGTTGCATACTTCTTAGTATGTAAGATGCAGAATTACACAGAATAATCTATTTTCAACATAATAGTTATACATTCAAGAAGGAGGACAAATAAAATGTTTGTAATTTTGAAAATATTACCCTTCCAGGTTTTACGTATCTTCACGTTTTAGCATCATTAGATGTCAAAAAACTGGTTTTTTTTTCAATTTCGTCCTTCTGTCTGTCAGCGCACAGCATAGATAAAAAAAGTATTTACCCGATTGCCTTTGGCATTACCATTTTTGGGCAAAAATTATCGTTCATATTGGAATGACCTGGTAATATTCAATCCAAGATAAAAATGTAAAAAAAATGATTACTGGAAAACTAATTATCTAATTTACCTCAAATTTTGTATAAAAATCAAGTATTACATAAGAATGAACTGATAACGTTTGGTAAGATTGTGTTACAGGCAATACGCCGAAACTGTGTGGGTTTTTCATGAACAGACTAGGCAGATTCTGCAAGATCATGCTTATGAAAAATAAGCCGACGCTTCATGAACTGATTTCACTGATAGGCAATTTTCCTAAGCAAATATAAGTACAAAGTAAATTTATTCAGTACGACGCTGTCTCTTTTTCTGAACAACACAGTCGACTAACTTCATTATATTCTGAAACTAACTGACATACTTAACCTCTTCAGCTTCGCATTGCAGTGTAGATTTTAATTTTTGAGGCGAACTGCTAACATTGCTTCGCTGATAGACAATTAATCTACCCGCTACATTCCGGCAAAAACACACGGACCAAATTACGGAGAGAAAGGAAACAAAAAAGCCCCATTGACCCGGAATGTCAGCCACTTTTCACACAGACAGACAATGCTATACAACCGATACGATTTCCCATTTGTTTTAGTTCGTTTTCCACCCTAAAAGAGAGAAAAGAAGGCGGAAAAAAAGAAAAAAAAACCGCAATGTTCAAGCTGCGATTTTCCTGATTCATCAATCAGGTCAGAGAACGGGCAGCGTGGAAATTTCTATTTGGGTCTTTGAATAAAAACTGCAACCCGGTTGCAATTGAATTTTCTTGCGGCTTTGCAATCATACTTACGAGATACAAATGCCATTTCAGAGTAATCCTTGAAGAAAAGGTGCAAATTTTACTTTTCAAACAGTATTTATTTGTAGTAAAATCCTTGCTTCGAATGTTTTTATTCGTTGAATAAAACTGCGTTTGAAATTGTACTAGTAAAACTTCTATTTTCATAGACCCATTTACTGATCTGATAAGATCAGTAAATGGGTAGCATCCAAACGGGATAGAAAACACTTAGTATTAAAGCGATTCATCTACAACTTGGCGGCACCCTTGTCACACCGACGACTGCGAGGGCTATAGCTCCTGAGTGTAATAGTATTTTTCCTAACAAGTGTGGAAATTGAATTTTTCCTCACGAGACTGCTGTTGACAGCAGTTGAGTGCGGAAAACACATTTTCCACACACGTTAGGATTCTTTATTTAGTTGCATTGACCACATTGATGGCCGGTTCCAACTGGTTGCTTCTGCTTGGCATCATATTATCCCTATTGAATCTAATGGGCGTTATTTTAATTTCTTCAGATTCCATTGTTTGAATGTAGGTTTATTTCGACGTTCTGGGTTTTGAAAGCTCATATAAATAAACTAAAACTACCTCTTCTTTTTCATAGTTGCATATTTTCTTTTGTAGGCATCATTGACTAAATATTTCATATTCTTTGTAGTTTTTTTTTTCGGATCTTTCAGGTAAAAACGAATTAACATTTTTTTGTGGCCTCTATAATCTACTCTGGGACTCCTTTGATTGAGGTTTCAACTACATTCTGCGATATAGACGGACCATAAACCTTACAAAAAAAAACTCGGACTTAAATTGAATTCTCATACATAGAAAATGTTTGACGTAGTCATTTTTTGACAATAAACAAAACAGCATGACTTGGATACACAGGTAATAATTATAAATGTATATTTTATAAGGTAATTAATAAATTAATGGAAAATTATAATAATAGGTATGCTGACCGCGTCCACGGTGAAAGAATATAAATGCTCAAAAAATAATGTTATCTTTAATTTGAATGTCAATTAATGCATCTTTCGTTGTCGAGCTATAACTTAACCAAATTGCCGTGGGTCGCGATTTATATTCAACGGGTTGTTATTCACAACAAATTTAACCTGGTTGTTATGTTACAGTCGGTTGTTGATAAAATTTTCCGCATTAGTGCTGAAAAACAAATTTTCCACACTAAAATATGTTTTGAAAATTAGATTTTCCGCACGCTAGTAGAAAAAGTATTTTTCATAAAAAAAGGTACAGATAATAAAAAAACGATATGTATCTATTGCCGTACTAAATGTATTATATTATGCAATTGATATAAACAAAACAAAAAAATAAATAATATTTATTGGGGATGGTACATAATTAGTGCCTGATCGTTTATTTTGTTAAACATTAGAATTACGTCAAAAATTTATAAACAAAAATAAATAAAACCAACATCAAAAAGTGCACTAAAAAGTGAAGAATAATATTTTATTTCATCTAGAATTAATATCAAAAATATATTATGTTCTGAGTTTTTTGATGTCTAATACCACAAGCATAATGTCTTACCGTCTATATTAGTTTGGCGCCAATTTTACAGAGTAAAATTTTCCAGATGAAAAAAATATATTTCTCTTTTTAATGCATTTTTTTGAATTCGGTTTTCTCTTTTGTATCACCCTTTTTAATTCCATTTATACGAGTTTTAATATAAAAGACAAATTGTATAAAGTCATTATATAGCAACAAGTCCTATGCAATAGACAAGAGTAACATACACACTTTTTCTTCCTGAAAGAATGCTGAAAGCAAAATTGAACGCATATATTGTTCAATATAACATCGAGAAAACAGTTAAAAATGGCGTCATTTTGCCATTTTTAAATTTCTTAGAATATGCTGCGGCAATATCCCGATTACGTCATCCAATTGGTCAAACCGTTCCGGAGTAATCTATGTATATACACAAAAAGAATATAAAATCGAATTGATAACCCCTTCCTTACGAAGCCGGTTAAAAAAAGTTTTTGGTCAAGGTAATGTACTAGGCTAGATTAGATAACAAGCTTTAATATCCTCTTTGCGTTACAATGTACATTTTTCGAGATGAACTACTGATATTACTACACATATAGACAATTAATCTACCCACACATATTTCCGCAAAAACACACGGACCAAATTACGGAAAGAAAGGAAACAAAAAAGCTCCATTGACCCTGAATGTCAGCCACTTTTCACATAGACAGATAATGCTATACAACTGATACGATTTCCCATTTGTTTTAGTTCATTTTCTACACCAAAAGAGAGACAAAGAGGGTGGGAAAAGGAAAAAACCGCAAAGTCCAGCCACGATTTCATCGATTCATCGATCACGTTGGAAAACGAGTAACGTGAAAATTTCTATTTGGGTCTGAGAATAAAAACTGCATCCCGGTTCCAATTGAATTTTCTAGCCGTACTGCAATTTTTGCCTGCTTCAAATGCCATTTGTAAGAAATCCTTAAAAAAAATTCGAGACATTTACTTTCGAACCAGCATTTTTATATTTATTTGTTATTGTTTTTATAATCATCCTTGAATAAAACAGGAAATTTTAGGGCTTATTAGATTCGGTAAATAATAAATTAAATTTTTTATATCGTCTTACTGTGAAAGATATTTTTAAAACATAACGAGCAGCAAAAAAAAGTTAGTGGCGTCGTTAACACTGTGTTCACACATGTGATATCTTCGGTCACTTGAAAATTGTCCATTCAGTAAAGGTTTCCATTGTGTAGGGGTGTCCGTTAATAAAAGTACAAACATCTGTTTGTGAAGGAATTTGTTACGAGCGGAAATTCCGGGTAAAGGCCAATTTACCAATTTTATCTAATTGCATAATGTTGTAGTAAACAATCTTAGCACGCCACTGACAGCATACCAAAACTAAAGCTGATTAATACGGCTGAAAGCCGCTCAAGTTCCCTGGCCTTAGTTATCAGACGTGGTGCGTAAATAATGGTCAAAGTTTTAATGGCCCGATATAATTCATTAGGAGGTCATCGAGAAAGTTACCCTTTTAGAGCTACCCTCACTCCCCCGCTCGGAACTATTATGAGATCCGATTGAATTTCCTGCACTCGATGTTTATTCAGTTATCGCAAATTAGTAGTTGTCCGAATGGTCTTATCCTCGGCATTCGAAATTATTTAAGGGATATGTTATTATATTATTATAATAAAATCAACGTAAATCTTCTTGTTCAATTGACTTTAAATTTTGCAGAAAAATGAAATGTAATGTAGGTATAAACTGGTACGAATTCAACATGATGAAACAAAATGGCGGTGCGTGTCTAAGTAAAAACTATTAATTCGATTTGTTTTAAATTATACCCAAAAAACAAGTGTCGGATAAATATAAACCGGCAAAATATTGGTAGGAATCCAATATAGTGTAACAAAACGCTGCCCAATATAAAGGTTTAAATATATATATATATATATATATATATATATATATATATATATGTGTGTTACTTAATTGCTTCACAGACACTTCACTATTTCTAATAAAAGGAAAGATTTATAACAAGAGAAGTTCCGGTAAAGGAAATTTACCGATGTTTTTATTAGGATAACGTAAAAGGTGTAGTCCAATACTCAAGATTTATCTATTTATTTATAAAATATTTGATGCGGTTTTTTTCTGTTCATTTCGTATGCCTTATCAATATTTCACAATTTTCAGAGTGTAATAAAAATTTTGATAAGGTTTTTTATTTTATTCACTGACTTCTATTTGCTTATACATCTGATCTCCTCAGCGGTTTATCCCTCGAATGTATCCTTTATATTGTGTTGTTCCAAATATACTGACCATCACATAAAATTCTCTGTTGTATACGGTCCTGCCTATTGTCTAGTCGGACATGTATTCAATTAATCATACCCTTGCGATTGCCGCCATTCTAGTATTGCCAGAGACATTCCTTTCGTACGATATCAATCTTCATCGAATTAGACGAAAAAGGAAATTTATCTGTTCGTATGCTGAGCACGCTAACTGTCCGCCGAATTTTTTTTAGACTCATTAGTTTGCTTACCAATTGAGTATTTTGCGATCTCTCTTTCTATTCCGGTGCATACTGCGTCGAGTTGACGAACCGTCTGGGTAAAGGTATTTTCAAAAGGTGTTTTACACGATATTTTTCCTACAAATGCAATAAAATCAAATAAAAAAAAACGTACATTTGCAAATGTTTCTCCGGATATAGCACGGCATTCTCTATAACTATCCTGTCCTTGAGTTTTAGATTTAAAGTGACCCCACAAAAAGAAGTCAAGAGGTGTTAGGTCCGGGGATCTAGGTGACCATTCAACTGGACCTCTTCTTTTAATCCACTGGTTGGGATAATTATCATCCAACCATTGCCTGACGGGAACTACATAATGAGCAGGTGCCCCATCCTGTTGAAAATGTAGTAAGCGTTCTTCTAATGCTAAATTTCCTTGTATGTCCCTGTGATTTTCTAATTCCCGCACTATTAGTGGTTCAATAGACCTCTGTAGCATTTCAGCATACATGTCGACATTTAAATTTCCTTCTATAAATATTTTGCCGATAATTACGTCTCCCAATATACCAGCCCAAACATTGATTTTCTGGGAGTACTGGATATGCCCTTCTCTAAATACGTCATTCCAGTAAAGACAGTTTTGCTTATTAACGTGTCCATTCAAATAAAAGGTACATTCATCATTGAAACAAATATTTTTAACTACTCGAGGTTCTGCCGTAATTCTATGTGTCATTATTTCACAAAACTGGATTCTTCTATCCGGGTCGTCGTCACCAAGTTCTTGCAGTATCCCTAATTTATAGGGATGAAACTTATGAAATTTAAGTATATTTCTTATTGTTTCACGAGATAAGCTAGTTGCTACAGCTGCTTGACGAGTTGATAAAGTTGAATTAATTGCAAACTGCCCCAGAACTTCAATTTGCGCTGCTTCGTCAACTAGTCTCGGTTTATTTCTCTTTTTATTCGCGACAGAGTCAGTTTCTTCAAATTTGGCTACTAGTTGGCGAACATACTGCGGACTTACATTTTGACCTGGATGCCTTTCATCAAATCCTTGGGCTGTCCTTAAGAAACATTGATCCTGAGAACCATAAATAAAAACCATTTCTACACGTTCAGCTTTGTTGTACACCATTATTTAAGATAAGTGCTGCTTTTCGTTTAAGCTGAACCAAAAGTCAACTGTTAAAATATCAATACTAATATTACAAGTTACTTTTAAAGTAAATATTGTGATAATAAAATGCGAATATCCATAAACAAATAAAATAACAGGCTTAAAATGTTTAGAATTCTTAAGAGACATGCCAGGATATCGGTACCAATCATTTTGAACATTTACTTAAATAAAAATAAAAATGTTCAAAGCTGTGTTTTTATGTATTAGAGCTTTAAGATGATGTATCACTCGACCCCCCTTTATATTTGAGATTTTAGGGGTGTATCTCACCCTGCCCAAGGGGTTACAGATAAGGGTCGAATAATACGCTTTTATGTGTTTCCTCTTTATTTTATAGAAAGTGTTTTGACCGTTTTTTGATTAAGTTTTTCCTTCCTAAGATATGGCCATTTTAAGTTTTTAAATTGTCACACTGTATATTGAAAGAAACACATAATAATTATAAATAGAAATTTATGGCCACAGTGGAAAAAACCCTTGCATGGAACTTCTGTTATTTTTTCATCAAACGTTCTTTTAAACTGAAACTTAATATATTTCGGGAAGTGGATGGAGCCTGGAGCTGAAATTCTTCCATAACTTCAGAGGATGTTATGTCAGTTGCACTTGAGTGGTATTCCCATGAGTTCAAATAAATCATTAAAACAATTTATAATCGTCTTACAATAAATTAGTGTTTATTTTTTGCATAAGTAATATTTCAATAACTTCTTTATCCGGTAACCCAGTTTCATACTTCTCGATAATGGGCGTTTCATAATAGCATAATTTTACGTGCAGTAATATATAGTACGGTATTAAATGTTATTAGTTTATTTTTTCAGTTCTTGCCATTGAAGGGTCATTATTTTAAGAAGTAAGCGTTCATCAGTGAAGTGAGAAGAAAAATAAAGCAGGATTTGAGTAAGATTCAAATTCAAAACTTTCAAACAAATTAATTTTATGTTTCTGTGTGATATTAAAAGCAACAAATAGTTACAGTTACAGGATTACAAATTTTGAATCGACGGACATACGAAAAAGCAAGATAAAAGCTTCCAAAAGTAGTTTGTGCATTTCATCGATCTTAAATGCAATTAAATAATCCTTTAGGGTTTAGCAGCTTTAAGCTATAAACAAGCCATAAAACTATCTTTATTTATGCCCAAAAAAAAATGATCTACTAAAAAGTAAATTTAAAATCAGTCGGCGATTCTTCTTCCCTGAATTTATTTTACATTATTCTGAATTGCTCTCTTCCTTTAAATACTACTTTGAGGCTCACATCGGACCATAAAACAATACGGGCGTCCAATAAATGCCGTTTATACGACTTCTTTGGGATCAATAATTCACTTACAGAGATAGAAAGCAAAGGGCGCTTCCAAATAGGCATAAATCTCCCCCAAACGATTCCCATCTGCGAAGCCCTTTAAGCGATGCATTATCCCATGAATGTAGGGTTTTGCGGGAACAAACATAAACTGCTGATTTTGCTACCCTTTTTTTCCTTTCCGCGCCCTTTGCCTGTCAATAACTACTTAAATACACGGTGGCCTACCGAAAACAAACCAAAGGTTTACGACTTTGTATCTGAACGTTTTAAAAACCTCCAGGACCCGTACGCTTTTATTTCCAGGGAGACATGTTTACACATTTTTTTTTTGCTACAACTACGAGCTCTTAGCGTTGTGATACTTCATTTTAAAGGGAGTTGAAATTAACTCTTGATATAGTTTAATTTAATTAGTCTCTACTTATTTATTATCTTACTGCTGAAAATGACCGCCATTCACTTCCATACAATAATACAGTAGCTGGTCAAAATGTACTGGGACGTTATTGCTAAGAATATATGGTGTAATTTGTAGGCATTCGTTGATTATCTGTTTTCGTACATCTAAAGTTTTAGTCTGGGTGACATAATTTTTCGAATAAGGTGTTGCCACAGAAAGAAATCAAGGGGAGACAAATCGGGTCATTTTAGTAATCATTCAATAGTCTTTTCCATTCTATTTACGTAGCAACTTCAACCACTGGGCAATAGTTACCAAGGAATGGCATTTCAAGCATTTTAATAAACACCACATACGAATGTTGTTCATGAAATAAGAAATAATAGTTCACAATTCGGTATATTAGCTAATCGGTATATTTCATTATTATCGGTGGTTTTTTTCATTGTATTTTAAAAATAATGAATGTGTTAAATAAAAAAATAGGTACATTTTCCTTAACCGGAACTTCTCTCGCCATGAATCTCTCCTTTTATTGAGAATTGAAAAGTGTGACCCATAATATATACTGCCTTTTTATAAATTTTTACTAAGTGCCATTTTGTTCCGCCGTTTGGAATTCCTACCAAATTTTAACAGTTTCTAGCTATAACTGCACTTGATTTTTGGGCATAATTTAAAATAAATTGAATAATAGTTTTTACAGTGCCATACATCGCTATTTTGTCATACCGGTTAATCCCTAAATCAAATTTTATTTTTCTGCAAAACCTAAGGTCGGTTGACTAGGAAGATTTTTTTTATTTTGTTTTTTAAAACATTTTATTTGGCCGACATTACGTGAAGATAGGAAAAACTTGTAGGGTGATCTTTTTACGTTTTCTTTCCCCTCCTTTTAATTAATTTTTTTTATATGACTACTATATATTTTTTATATGCACTATACAAACATTATGGTTAGTTCGGTGTATTAAAACAGCGGTCTCTCAGTGTACGAGGTTATTTTAGAGTCAAATAAGCGCAGTTCGAATCGGACCATTAAACAAGAAAGGAACTGACAATACTGCCGTTTCTCTGTGGTGGTTATTCTTGGATATCACCTTGAACAAAGAACAAGTTTAACCCTTGGCCAGACTTGTGCGGCTATTTTGTTCATCACACAAACTACCGATTGTGTGGCGTCAGCCGTAATAATTATAAGGATCAAATTGTCGGTCAACTTTTGTACTATAACGAGAGAAGCTCCGGGGAAAGAAAAAAAATTTAATACTAATTTATTATGTTTTTTAACTACAAGCGTCGAGTCATTTAATTAAAAACGATTAATGATTTATTGGCTTTTTACATAGTTACTCCTCTCTAAAGCTTTCTATTACTTGTTACGACTCAGAAACTGGGTCCTGAACAAAATTTGAATAGAGTTTTGTATTCAACGCTGCAACTGTCGGCTAGTTTGGAACTGGGTGTGTTTCATGTGGTTTTGCCTAGAAAGGAAACTTTGTTTTACACTATTGAAAGGAGCCAAAATACGTTTGGATATTTTAATCTGCTCTAAAGGGGTCATACAAACGAATAAAGAACTATGAATTTACTATAAAAGAAAATTTACTTTTAAGTAGTTTTTTTATGTAAAAACGTCATGATGTTAATTAATAATTAATGAAAATAATTTACTAGAGGTTTTTGTATGCAAGTCACTTTCTAAGAGAATAAACATTTAAAAATGTAACTTTATGAAGTTGGCGTCAAACTAATCCTTCATTAATTAATCACAAAAAGATATTTGTTTATTGTGTGTTTACCTATATACCACAGTAAATAATGTCTTTATTAGTTTGACACTGAAATCTTAACTGTACTTATTAGTACTTTTTTTGACGTCGGTGTTTTTATAAACATTTTTTATTTAATTCCTTTTAGTTGATTTAATTTTAGGTTAAAATTTCGGACGTTATTAATAAAATGAACAAGTAGAGTATATAAAGAGCGTCATTTATACACATGTACAGAAAATTAGCAATATACATTGTTAAAATTTAAAAATGAGAGTAAAATTGAACTTCGTCTTATATATTTTCGTTTCTCCTTTACCGCTATACATTTGACTAATTGATACAAGAAATATTTTGTTCCAAGAATAAATAAGAAAATAAAAACATTCAATAAAATTTACAATAACCGAAATAACCTTTTACAACAGGTAAAAGGGCGATAAAGACAGCGAGTTTTATAATTCAATTTACATTTTTTCAAATACTTTTCAAATTTGAGCATTGAGGTGTGTAATAGACATAAGTACAAACCCATTTGCTAAAAGATACCTCTTTTGCCATCCCGTCATGTTATTTTATGTATACAGGGTGACCATGAAAATCTGCAATCTCAAAATTTAGTATTTTTAACCGACTTAAAAAAAAGAGGAGTTTATTAGTTTGACACTATGTATTTTTTTTATGTTTATACATCGATTACTCCGCGATGGTTTAACCAATTTAGATGAAATGTTCAGGGCATATTCAGGGGTGGACCCATAATAAGAATAATAAAAAAAATTAAAAATTATCAAATGGCACCATTTTTAAAATTTAACATTAGTGCTTGAGCTAGGCCGCGTACACATTCACAAACCGACAGAAATAGCAGAACATGTTTTTACAATACTTTTTTCATACGAGAGATGTAAAAAGAAAAAAAATATTAGGCAAAAAAAATTTAACTTTAAATCAATTTTTGGACCCCAATATTCCCGTTTAAACAATAATTTACAGCTAAATTAATAATTACAGCGGCGGACATATTTTTAAACTGAATAATAAAACAATTACGTGTTGATTGCCTGCTGTTGTTCAAATATAAACACAAACGAAATTATTCTCCGTAATTTTGTGGGCCGCCGACAGGTTAATTTATGTAACTAGCGTTATGGTTTTGGCAGCGAATAATTTATATCCACTTCATTATTATCGAGGGGTGTGTGGCTTAATTGAAACAAAATATTATTATTATTATTATTATTACTATTATTTTTATTATTGTTATTATTATCGTTATAGTTACTCCACTGTTTCACGTTTGACTGGTTTATATCTTCAACAGAAGAGACACCACCAAGTCTATAATGTTCCGCTATACATTTGACTAAGTATTTCTGCCTTCTTTGACTATGTATGTTCCCTTCGAGTTTTCGTTCTTGAAGATGACTTCCGATATAAAATTTGCAAATTTATGGATAATTATTTAGTTATATTGGCAATTATAAAAATTTTCGTATAGTTGTTATTACCATCTTGTCGGATAACTCTATAAGTTGAATTTTCCTATATATATATATATATATTATATACATATAAAGTATTATTGTTTCTAAAAAACCGCAAAATATATTTTAATACATACCTCAACCTAAGAAAATCATTGACGGGAAAGTACTGTGTTTGCCAAAACACATTTTTGAAAAATGTAATTAAATTTTAATTAGCGTATTTTGCTGGTCCTTTTAACGGTTCCCCGAAAAAAAAATTAATAATATTTCCCCGTCTTGATAAAAGCCGCAGGCACTCGAAAGCGACAAAACGGGGAGAATTATTTCATCCTACCACGGAATTCAAACTAAACACGGGGAAGTTTCTTGTCTGAGTGAAAAGTTGGAAACTCGCCTGAAATTCTGAGGTCGGGGCGTAAATTATGCCTACATAATTTATTAGAAGGTTTGTGGCCCTACCTGAAACTGGAGGTGTCACTAAACTTCTAAAACGCCACAGAATTTCGGATTAGGTAACGTGGCAGTTAACGGACATTTCATTTATTTCCAAGTTATTCACTAATATTTAATAGCCAAAACAATGATTTACTTATTATGTTACTACCCGAAGTAACATGAATCGGGGTCTATATTTTTTATTTTCATTTCCTTAAATAGTGTATTCTAAGAGTTAGTGAACATTTTACTGACGTCATTTATATAGAAAACTTTAATGGAAAATTTTTATTTATGACTAATAATATTCTGCAACTGTTTGCTTCATTAAGAGAGTTAATATGTAAAACTAAGTGTTCAGGAATCATTGTTTCTAAAACCTAAAAATGCCTAGCTTATTTAATCTAATTACATGTATCCACGGTATATCGAAAATCAATCTAAATAAATTAAATTTCATTTTCATAGAATGCCGAAAAAAATCTGTCAGATATAAATCGCCGACATAAGAATTTTTCTAATTACTTACAGGAATTTCATGTTGTTCATTCATATTGCGGCTTTTATATATTGCCTAGAAGTCAACAAACTGTCTCTTTGTTTGCCTCTCCAAGAACATCCGTCGCCTTAAAAGCAAATATGTCTTTTTTCTTCCCTCAAATTAATCAATATCTTGTATCCTTTAAATAAAAATCACGTCATTTTCCATATGCCCCACTTTTTTACTGTAGAAAGATACAATTTTAATTTTGCTTCTCTATATATCTTTATAACTGCGTATAGCCCTGTATCATTTTAGAATAGCAGTGCCAATAGGCAAGTCATCCTCGCTAGAAAGAGGGAAACTACCCGCGAAAAGACCTACTTCTTAACAACCGTACAGTTTCAGGTCGACTCTTGACAGTATGGCTAAACGTCGCTTTCCATGACCACGGAATCTCAAAAACAACCGATTTTACTTCCTTCGTAAATAAAAAGAAAAAAGCACCTTTCGAGATTTTCTGATATCTTTACTTCAGGGTCCCTAGATGTCGAAAAAGATGTTTCCTCAATTCCGTCGGTCGGTCTGTACGTAGCGGAATAGATATAAAATCAGTTACTTTTTGGGCATCTAGAAACACTAAAACTTGAAACTAAGTATAACCTTGAAGGAAGATTTTTTTTACAACAACAAAACAATTTATTTGTTTGTCATTTTGTTTTGCCATCTTGCATTCGTACCTCAATTTTACCAGTTCATCTCTTATATCACATTTAATTCTTGCACAAAGTTTGAAATCATCTTACAGACGGACTGACGGAATTGAGAAAACATGTTTTTTAGCATGCAGGGACACTAGAAGGTGAAGCAAAAACCTAGAAGCGTGATTTTTTTAATGATTAAAATCCTACTAACAAAAATTCAAAACATCCTACGCTGGAAGTTACTTTAAAAATTAGGCCGGATTTTCGTCCGTTTCCTCGATTTCTCTTCCGTTTAAAAGCCAGACCGTGTCCCAAATTAAAACTTCCGCGGGATTCAAAGGATTTAGCTTAAAGACAACGGGCGGGAATTAAATAAAAAAAAAATCCAATTAGGGTTTCGATCAATGCGGCGTGGCTGGAAATGTAATGGAAATCCCCCTTACGTGATTGAATTCTGGG
This sequence comes from Kuschelorhynchus macadamiae, assembly GCA_030620095.1. Classification (NCBI taxonomy): domain Eukaryota; kingdom Metazoa; phylum Arthropoda; class Insecta; order Coleoptera; family Curculionidae; genus Kuschelorhynchus; species Kuschelorhynchus macadamiae. The sequence continues at coordinate 147,635 of JAUTXW010002480.1, forward strand.
AATTGATCATTTCTAGGTAGATATATTAGATGTGATGCGTTATTTGGTTATGTAGGTCGGGTTTTAGATGCATTTTAAGTCCGTATACAATGATGACTGTTTTACTGTTGAGTATTCTAATTTAAGAATTCATGATTCTTTGCTGTTGACAGTTCCAAACTGAAACGACGTTTTGCCTGAGATTACACAGGCATCTGCAGATCAAAGTACTGAATAGACCCTCTTGAAGTCATGTATTCCATGCATGATAGAGCACATTGCTCGCGTCTGTCTTGAAAATTTCAGGGTGTTTGATTATTTCATTATTTTCATAGGCTCTTTATCTTATCTCATATATATATATATCATTGTGTTGAGAATTGTTTTACAGCGACAGCAAATTAAACAACTTTTACTTATGCACCTTTCATGCTTCCAAAGTAGTTGTAAGCATCATTAGAACGATCCAGTTAGGAAATTGATAGTGATTATTTCTTTGTTTTGTACCATAAATCCTCTTCGTAGCATTGCAGTTATGGCCAACTTAGGATTTGCATTAAAATGATCTCTAATGATATCATCATATCATATCATCATTGTCGTTCTTTTGGCTTTGGTTTTTTAAAACTTTTATAATTTTCGTAGATTTATGGCAAGTCTGGCGGAATAGCTTTGGCTTTCCTATACTCGCTTCTCAGAATAGAGGTCTAAAGGACTGTCGGTGATAAATTTATATTCTTATTACATTTGTTGTAATAATCATATAATTTATATAAATCAAATGTTTTTATAATCAATGTGTTTGTATGGCAAATGGTCTCCGTAATCATTACCAACTCAATGGATGAATGAACTTTTTGACACAAAAATAAAATAAGTGTATTGAGGTGTTATACACCATAAGAAAGGAAAAAAATGTTATCCTTAATTAAACGAGAAAACAAAACGGCCGCCGTAAGGAAAAAAAAGTCTATGATGATATCCCAGACCCAAAAAGTCAGAACCAAAATCTTTTTCCTGATAATATTTTTACAGATTTTAAAAATATTTTAAAATAAGAAAATTTAGCACTTTTTCGAAAATGTCTTTTTTTGATTTTTCAAATTATCTCAAAAACGAAAAAAAAAAGAATTGTTCTCAAAACGGAATAGGTACCCATACATGTTTACCTAATTTGGGTCATTCTGTCTATACTTTAACGCCGGAACAAGGATTTTTAAATATATATCCTTTTGTTTGCGAATGAATTATATCCTCCGAGCCCAACTTCTGGTGGGTGTTAAAGATTGTGCAAATATTCAAAATTATTGCAATTTTATCTGTAGTACCCTTCACAAAAGTTAAAATTGCACTACTTGATGGATGACTATCCAATACTGGTGGGGGTCTGGAATTATTGTAATATCTAATCGAGCCTTTAATATCTTCAGTGCAATATCCATAGATTTTAAAGCTGAAGTTAGTTCTCGATTTCAAAAGACTAATGGAATGATAACCGACTGTTCCTACAACAAATGATGGTGAGAGCTAAAATTTAAATTCCATTTCATATATGGGTCTTTTCTGATAACAGATAGGTTTAGGGTACCGTACTCTATCTTTTTAACCGATATCAAAAAAGGAAGAGGTTATCAATTCCATGCTATTTTTTTATGTATGTACATCGATTACTCCGCGATGGTTTGATCAATTTTGATTAAAAATTCTGATCATATTCAGGATGTTACCGGAGTGGTTCCATAGCAAGCATAGTTAAAAAAAATTAAAAATGACGGAAAGACGCTATGGTTATCTGTTTTCTCGATGTTATATTAACCAACATATAAGTTCAATTATGCTTTCGCCATTCCGTCAGGATGAAAAAGAATGTATGTCACTAATGTATATTATAAACAATGTTAATATACACTGGGTCCATTGGGTATATGTGAAATTTGACTTTTACAATAAAACTCGTATAAATACCGCCACAATTTTTTATAAAAAAAAGCACTAAAGAGTGAAAAATAATAATATTTTATTTCTCTGGAAAATTTTACTATGTGTATTCGGGACCAAATTAATAAAGACAGAAAGACATTATACTCGAGGTATTAGACATCAAAACACTCAACACATAAAATATATTTTTATTATTAAGTAATTAACAATAAGTTTGGCGTCGACTTTACACAGTAAAATTTTCCAGATGAAATAAAATACTATTTTTCACTTTTTAGTGTACTTCGAGATGTATTTTTTTGAAGTACGTTTTATTTCTTTATATTTTAAAGGTCTAATTTCGTTTTAAACGTTTTTATCAGAAATATACTATATTTTTTTGTAGCAATTAGATCACGAACATCACAAATAAGTATGCGCTAGCCGAAAGTTGTATGCATCCTGATCACTTAATTCATATTGAAGTGATATCTATTTATGTATTCAGCAGATGTTCATTTTAATCAAGCAACATTAAAACGTTATCAGATAATCGGTGAAATGATCATTGTTTAGGAGTAAATATTCTGTGATGTCATGGCGCGCATAATATAATAAACAATTGAAAGGATACACCTGTTTTATACTTTACGGGATTTGTAGATAATAATAACAACTTCTCGGAACTAGTTGTTTAATAATTATAATATAATTTAGTCGTTGATTTAAAGTTCAAGAATATTTTTTCTCCCTTACTTTTTAACTTAATAATATACTTACATCCGGATATAAAGTACACTGTCGAATTTGAAGAAAATCAATAATAACATTTTTTTGACTTAAAAAGAGAGAATAAAATCAGGTTTAGGTTTTCTTATATATAGAAAGCCGATACAAAGGGATCACGCAATATCTAACTTGTGTCATTATCCAAATCAACAGAAGGTGGCGGGTTTCCATTGCTAAGTTAACAAACATTTAAATATACCTCTCTCAACCAACAACTACAACAACGGGGTCAAAATACTTAAACAAATAGCATTCAATAACCACTACGATCCTGAATTAATTGATTCCTTGATTATTAAAAGAAAACATAAAAAGTTATAGGAGGAACTTTATCCTAACATGAACCAAAAAATATCAAAATTTTTCTCCAATCAATCTCTAACCTTAAAATCTCACAAAAGATCAGATTCATTTAGATAAACATTTGGTAAAACAAAAGATACAATAGACGCTATATCTAGAGCGGAGTCTACAAATTGACTTGCGGGTGATGTAACAAAATTTACATCAGGAGAATTTGTAGACCTCTCATGTACTGGGTTATTTTTTATAATTTACCACCCCCTGAGAGGCTTATTATTTCAAGATACATAGGAATGGTTCCCACGAAAGTTATAGGGAATTTCCTAAAGATTTACATGGAGGCAATTTTAAAAAGAAAAGGCGATCTGAAAATCACTAAATTATCATCAACTTTGTTATTTTAAACGGGGCATTTATTTTTGACATTTTTGGATTCTCCTCATTTTCTTTTTTCCAAATATATATATAATTTTTTACTTACTCCACAGCACACAGATATGCAGCCAAACTTAAATAGCGGTACCCATGAAATGACGAAAGGTCAACTAAAAACAAAGGAGCCCTGTTGGACGTGAACGCAATCCAGACATAAATCACTTTACCTATGGAATGTCACCAACAAAAACAAAACAGTAATTTGTAAAAAAATATATTTAATGTGATTATATATATATATATATATATATATATATATATATATATATATATATACCAATACAAGGATAACAAACAAATGAACAAACAAAAACAAAAGAAGAACTAGAAATCAATATTTTTACAGCCTATTTACGTGACCCCCCTCCATTATCTAAGCAATTTTGAAAAACTCTTTCCAGCTTCCTAATTGCTTGGGTAATAAAGGTGAGACATTATTTAAAACCCTAATCTCATACAATATTTTTTGTCGTAACTCGTCGACACTGTCCGTTCTATTATGATCCTTTAGGTATCCCCATTAAAATTGTCCAAAGGTGTAAGGTCGGGACTGTTCGCGGCTAATGAATATAGCCATATTTGCCAATATACAAATTATATCGAGCTTTTAAAAAATCTGTGACCTCTCGAATGTTGTGTGGTGGGGAGCCACCTTGGTGTCAAATTATTTGGTTACAAATGTTTAAAAGAAGCTGCTCCAAAAAATGTTCAATTTTCTTATATTTAATCGATTTAAATATTGTTCCCCGTTAATATACACTCAATAAATATCGGTCCAATTATTTGGTTTCTCAATACGCCGCACCACACATTATTTGACTTCCACCCTTGTCTCTTTCGCTCTTCAATTATATGCGGACTTCTTGTTGCCTGCCCAATGGTTTTCTTATTAAACATTCCGACTATGGTAAAACAAGCCTTATCAGACCACAAAATCCTTCTGAATAATAGCATATCTTGCCTCAGTCTTTTCAGCATATCCTCACAGAAGTGAAGGCGTTGGTTAATAGTTGCACTGGTCTATATCTATTTTATACAGGTGGTTTCGATTTTTTTTAGCACTGAACGGATACGAGAGATGTCCGGAGTCCTCGTCCAAGTTAAAATTTGCTCGTCTTCTTTGCCTCTGCAAGGATTTTATTTGTGCGTATTTTTTACTATATATACAATCGTTTTTCTTTTCGATTTTTTTAGTGAAGACTTGCACCACGATATAGTAGCCTGTACTGTCGCACTGCAATTGACGCATTATTAGCATTTGCGAAATAAAGTTGAAGAATTTTTAATTTTTCTTCTTCAGTAAGATTTTATTAGTTTTGTTTTACGTAAAATCGATAAAATATTTTACTTACGAATAAAAATAAGTGTTTTGTTTTTGTTGGTGACATTTCATGGCTAAAGCGGTTTCATGGGTAAATTAAGTATGGCTGCATGTCTGTGACATTGACAACTTTAAAGTGGAATAAGTCAAAAACTACTGTTCCGAAAATAAACAAATTATATATTTTTGGAAAGGGGGGAATAAGGATAATCCAAAAATGTCAAAAAATATAGGGTGTTCCATTTAAAAAAACAAAGTTGATGGTGATTTAGTGATTTTTCCTATAGTTTTTTATTTTTAAAATTGCCGTCATATAAATCTCTAGGAAATTCTCTATAACTTTCGTAGGAACCATTTCTTTGTATCTTGAAAACAATAAGCCTCTCAGGTGGTGGTAAATCATAAAAAATAACCCTGTACGAATCAACACCTTAAAAAACTACCTACGGTTTTAGTGAACATTTGAGATCTTTCAATCATAACTTTAGTCCTATGCCAAATTCTAAATTGCTACTTAATACCTATCTATACTTTCTAAAAACTCCAATAGACTGGATTTTATGGAAGATATAGAAATTTCGAAAAAAACTAAAAACAACGATTCGTCTCAACACACAAGTGTCTCTTAATAGATCCTTTTATTATTTTATTTTAACTTTCTCATTTGTCTTTCTATGATGAAAATAGACTTACAAGCTAACTTACTGTGAGATAGGTCAAACACTGTTCTATTTCTTTTCTGCAAGTTATGAAAATTAAATAATAAAAATTTAAAAAACATATATTTATAAGCTATTTTTCAAGGGTTATCCAAATTTGAATTGACAAATACCACGTAACAATTTACATAGATGCTTTTCGTACTAAAGTCAGTATTAAAATAATTTAAACCTCTGTTGGTACAGATTATAACTTTTAAAATACCTTTCATTGATGCTTGGCATCATTCTTTCATAAAAGTGTTATAATTTTCAATAATTCCTCTCTGATAGTACTTTTGTCAATTTAGTAGTATTAAATTTTGACATGTTAACAATGGTTCTTTTTCTGCGATTCAGTTTAATTAAAAAAGAAAAAATGTTTGCATAGGTATTTTACTTTTTTTGAGATTAAGAAATGTATTACTATTTCTTCAAACTTGATCCAGACCCTGTAATATAAATCATGCCAACCTTCCTACTTTAATTCTCCAATGGTTTTACACTAAATCAAAAAATCTGCTTTTTGTTATTAATTTTTTTAATTGGTTGGTTGACGAAAATTACTTTCGTGCTTTGCCGAACATTTTTAAAGTTTGGCTGGAAAATTTCCCATTTAAATAGCCTTATATTATGTTATTGCGACGTTATAAGAATAATTTTCGTAATACCAACATCACAAAACTGACTTCTCCCAAGCCAATCCTTTGTCAATTATCATTTGCTATTTAGTACGTTTACAACTTTTATACTGTTTCACTAAATCGCCTAAAAGGCGTAATTTACTAAATGTTGTGATATGACATACATTTTTAAATGTTTATATTGTTATTTCTCACTTTTTTGAATGTAAGCTGTACTTTTCAGACAAGTAAATAGATGATCAAATTTGGTACTTTTGTTTATTGCATTCAACCCTTTCTTTTTTATTAAAAAGCTGTCTAAATTTCAAGTAAACTTATTTTCTAAAATATCCAAAAAATGTCTCCATTGTTTACTAAAATTAAATTAAACTGCTTTTACATCAACAGAGTAAAGTAAATAACACAAAAAAATTTTTTCGGTGATTTACATATGTTTTACATAATTGTATTTAATAAATATTTGTGTTAATTACAAGTGTTTACTTTTTCATATAAATATCCAATATGGCGTAGCAAAATGGCACAACATATGTATTAAATCCACATGAGAAACACTACTACTTCTTAGATTAGTTTAAAATTTTTCGTAAGTATTAAATGTGACATAGAGATAAACTAGTAAAATTGTGGTACGAATTCAAAATGGCAGTCCTAAAAAAATCAGTGTAAAAAGCACTTATTCAATTTTTTTAAATTATGTCCAAAAATTAAATGTGGCGTAGGCACAAACTGGTAAGATTTTGGATGGAACAAAATCACGTCTAATAAAAATGTTTCAAATTATACAATATGTATAATTTATACACCTCATTGTTCCTAATTAAAAAGAAAATTGACAACGAGAAAAGTTCCGGGTAAAGGATAATTACCGATTTTTTTAATATCTGTTTTTATATCACGCACTTTTACTTAGGAATGCTGATTTGTATCTTAACGCACTCGTACAAGTGATTTGTACAATGTATTAAAAAAACCCCCTTTTCAGGCACGACCAATTTTAGTCGTGTCTAAATTCCAGTCACGACAATATAAAATCCACAACTTCCATCCATTAAAACTGTTCCTTGTATATATTCCCAATTAAAGGCGTCTAGTTGATTAGACAGTAAAAAAACAACGGCTTTCGGTATACCTATTTGACAGTTCATTAGCTCCATTTCAGAATTCGTCACGATCTCCGTAAAACTCCCAAACTTTCCGGAAAGTTTAATAGGTAGAGCAATCGACCTTACACTTTACCACTTAAGCTTTCAAATTTATCCGATAATAACCTCACTTCAGTTGGGTTGTAATGCAAATTGCCGTAATGCCACGTCCAATGGAGGGGCCCCCGAGATTATATTCTTTGCTAGGGATTGACGGAATAATTTCTATATTTAGCGACTTTTATATAGAAAATTGGTTGTCTTTCTTTCTTTCATGCAACCTTTCATTCAAACCGCTATGACGCTTAATGCCAAATTTTCCGTCCCCCTGCTCCAAAGCACAAGGTGTTCCAAGGCATTCGGATGCTTTTTTAACCTACCTCAAAAATGGGAGAGGATATTAATTTAATCCTATGTATTACTTCCTTCGTAAAAAGGAAGTATTTTGTAATCGTGTAAAAATCACTCCCTGAGATTTTTTCAAATCGTTACGTTTCAGGGTCCCTAGATGACGAAAAATATGTTTTATCAATTCCATCAGTCCGTTTGTCGGTCTCTGTCTGTCTGTCTGTCAGTTTGTGGCATAGCTTAAAGGCTACCCCCTATTGACTTCAAATTTTTATCAAAAATTAATTACAATAGTGATTCGGCCAAAATTTCATACGCAACGGACCCAGTAGCTACTTAATTTATTTCTTTAGGGACCTTCAAAATTTTAACCTAAGTTTAAAATTTAAAACTTAAAACTTTTATAAATAGAACTAAACTGTATGAAATAAATTTTCTTATAAAAAATAGATCCGAATTAAAAAAAATAGCAGTGAAAATTAAAAATATAATGAATTATTCCACAATGAAAATTTGACTTTAGAAAGTCGCTGTTTATTTAATGTGGTCTGATTAAGTAATTAAAAATTAATTTGACGCCGACTTCATAAAGTCAAATATTATTTACTTTTTAATGTTTTTTTTCTAAGCCGATTTTATTTTTTACTTCCTTTGTAAAAGGGAATAAGTATTGTAATCGCGAATAAATTACCCATCCAAGATTTCTTTAGATTTTCATTCACGTTTCAGGGTCCTTATTCCTCATAAAAGGAAAGACTCATATCGAGGGAAGTTCAGGGTAAAGGAATTTTTTTCATAAAAATTTTTATTCATAGAACATTGGAATAACCTGGTGAGGAATTCTCACGCATTAGGCTAAAGGATGTTAACAGTTTCAACAGTTATATTATTACTATAGAAACTGGTAGGTATACGCTTTGGTTGCATAGCAGTTGGGCACCCAGAGAAAAAATTGGGGGGATTTAAAAAATGTTCGATCTTAAATGAAAATCTATAATATTTTTGATTTATTGATGTTTGAAAATCGTCATTTTTGCTTCTTTGAGCCATCATAGCACCTGAACGGTTGGACGTAGAGCAAAATAACTTTCACATTCCTATCTTAGTTTTTGATAAGCTATCTTATGATGCTATAATAATACGTCAGAATTATTGTGATTTTGAAGTAAGGTAATCACCTGTATCAACTATATTTCATATGAATATATTCAATTAAATAGATAGCAAAATAATTTCCGTTTTTTTGTTTGACTGAATTTTTGAATTGACTATTTTGAATTTCTTAACAAATACGAGGAAAGTCCAAAAATACCGTTTTTCCTCCTCAATGGAAGAACTTGTACAATCCGTTTCCCTACAAATTTAGGGGGTGGGGATTCCAACTCCAAACCCCCCGTTGAGTGCTCCACTGTTTACACTGCTCAAAAACTAAATAAATATAATAGAAATAAATGAAGGCAAATAGGGAAGTAAGTAATGACGTATGCATAGAAGAATTAGCTGGGCATTTTATAACTAAATAAAGTTCCTTCCGTATAGAAAAATTGTTAAAGTCAAACATAATAATTAAAACCGAACTAATTTTTCTCTTCACAAAGATTTCTTGTCTATATAAATTTAGCCATAATCACAAAAATCAATTAGTAACAATCAAAAATCTATATCTATTAGTAAAGATGTTACACCTGCGTTATTGCCAAGATTAAAAATACCTGGCGGCAGTCAGCTGTACATAAAAAATAGGTAAATAAAACAATTATAGAACGTATATGATGGAGATAAAAAACGTGCTTCAGAATTCGTTTCGGAAACGTATTTCTACTTGTACGATATACAAAAATTAATTTTTGTATATTATTGAGTTTATTAATAAAATCTGTAGGTATGCAATATATATTGACCAACTGAAATCACATTTTTCTTGAAACTTTTTCTGTTCTACAAGTTTTTGCATCCGATAAATAAAAATTTGGGGTATTATTATTTATTTCCAATAATGAGAATAATATTATCGCCAAAAAGGTTTCTAAACACCTTCATCGCTTTTTTGGTACTGTCGGCCGTACAGCCATCGTTCTGGAACCACATATTGTGTAATTCATTTGGCAGAAAAGAATTTGTAATTGCTGGAATGATTTGTTCTAGCAAAAATAGCAAACATCTATTTTCAGATAGATTTTCATTAATAATAAGTGGTCCAATCAAATGCCACATCAAACATTCGACCCAAATCTTGTTTGTAAATGTCTTTCTTCTAAATTATTTTCCAGCTATGATGATTATGTTATAAAAATTATTTAGATCTCTATGTTTCGGGGTCCCTAGATGCTGAAAAACATGAAATATATTTTTTTTATTTTACATAGATAGATAGATATGAAGTAGCCTCTAGAAAACGACAATAATTTTTGTTTTAAAACGGTTACTTAAAAGAAAACAAACGGCAAACCATTTCATTTTTTTTATCTTTTTGTATATAAAATATTTTCCCACTTTGTTGTCATCCAATGTAGATAACAAAATACTAACAAAAACCATATAAATGAATTTTGAAGAATAGTGGATTATAAAAAAACTGTGTTCTTAAAAAAATATGTTTATTTCATTTTTAATAAAAACTTTTAGTATATTTTGTATATACTAAAATATCTCAGAAATATTTTGCTTACATAAATATCTCTTTTAGATTTTAAAATATCGCCAATGCCCCTTTTTAGTTGTACAACCTGTACGAAATCCAAGAAGCAAAAACTCACATTCAGTATATTTTATTTATCTCATCTATTGCAAAATAAGCTCCTGTCCATTTAGCAAGCGTGTCAAAAATCATTATTCCGGCAGGATATCGGAGCAGGAAAACACAGAAACGTGAAGTGCAGGAAATTAACGGTCACTTTTCCTGGGGGTTGACATTTGTGATTAAACTTCCCGTGCCTGTATCGACTGTCAAACACGAAGGGATATATCGGTATGCGTCCGATACAGTTAACTGAATTTCTGGAGTGCACGTAACAGCGTCCTCCGGCGACGTTATGATTAACGTCTGGATTGGGGATAACGGCATATAATATCCTTTCTTTGTGTGAGGCGACAGTTATATTGCGGTTGAACTCGTTCGGCTGAACGTTTGAAATTTGTTTTATTTCATTATGTCTACTAGATTTATTTACCTTTTACAAATTAGTAACCGGTAAATCGAACATCACAGTATCTGATAGCGTAATGTGACATTACAGTATATGATGATGCAATGTGTTGCCTAACAACACTCCCATGTTATCGTTAATAAGGAGCAAGTATTTGTCAGGTTTGATTTTAACATTTTCTCACTTAAAAATACATGAAATAAAATGGTTATAATAAACAAAGAGACAATTATAATTAGTTATGAAAAACAGTGGCTATAACATCGTTAAAGTGATACCATTGTTATATTAACCGGAGAGCTTGTGACAAAAAACTGCATGAGTTTTGTAATGGTTTATATCTTATTATGAAGTAGTGTTCAGAGTGTAGATGAATTAATATTCACTCGCAAGGTCAGATAGTGAAATACAGTGGCGTGCGCTCGACTGCTGACTGCCTCTGTTGCATTAAACTGAGCTTCGACTGTCTTTTATATAATTATATATAATAATTAAGTAGTAAACACATTTTAAGCAATTACAAACCTGTTGTACTGATTTCGTTATCGCGAGGTGCTAACTCCCCGCTTTCCTCAACTATACGGTCTGACCATTTTCTTTATGCTATAATTAAGTCTAGGGCCAATTTTGAATTATTACGGCACACTTGTGGTGATGCATGATATAATTTAACATACTTCAAAAACTTACATATATATATATATATATATATATATATATATATATATATATATATATATATATATATATATATATATATATATATATATATATATATATATATATATATATATATATATATATATATATATATATATATATTTTCTGTAGATATTAATATAACTTACTCCGTCCTTGTTAGAATCACACACTACGAAACTTCTTAAAGCATGATTTGTTGTATTCTTGGTTTTTCTACCACTAGTATATCTCCCCTTTCTTCGATGTCTCTCACAATTAAGTTTGCCAGTTTTGCTTTTCTGTAAGCTCCAGCAATACCGAAAATTATTGCTACTTTATTCATCAAGTAAATATGATCTGGAGCCTCTATCAGACATTTCTCATTCTCCTCAAAAGGACTTTTTTGGCCTGAATCCAATATCTTTCACTTATTAAAGGAGATTAATTGGTAATATCGGCGTATATCTATATTTTTATGAAGTCTTAAAAATTGCTTCAAAGAATATAATATTTTGTGTTACATTTATTAATTATTACTTAATTTTATAGGTATGGCGATTGGTCGTCGTCATATATATATAACGATACATATATGATAGAATAATTTATTATTTATTTTAACTTTCATTTATTTGTTGAAAAAATGCATATTTATGGATGAACCGTATGATTTAAAAAAAAAACAGACAGATAGTATTTCCTCTCACTTTATTTATAATGGTATTAAAGCCGACAAAACCAAGAAATACATTTCTTCTTGTCATAAGTCATACTTCTTTGTTTTATGCTGTATGTACTTCCTGGACACTTAGCCCTCCTTCTTGCCTGCCACCAAAAGATCCGGAGGCATTCGTCAATGGTCAATTAACCTTTCCACCGACACTAATGTCCGAGGGGGCGGTTTCTGCCGCCGCTGCGGTCAGCCGCAAGTGTTGTGTTAACTCGCGGGGAATTTCATGCACTTCGTGTGAATTAATGGTCCGGCGGTCGGGAAATTATCGAATATAACCCTGTTGTTATTGTCAATTTACAACCGAGAGGAATTTTAATTCGCAGCGTTAACTTTCCCTGATGATATTAAAGGATATGGTAAAAATTAAAGTATTTTGTAGACCGTGAAATATCCCTTAATAGTTTAAGTATCTTGTTATCAACGTTGTGAGATAACTTTTTGCCATTGCTCCTCGCAAAGCACAAAATGAGCCAGAATTCAAGGACCAACACTTTATATGAATTTTAATCATTAAAATGTATACATAGAGACAATCTAAAAATATTTTTAAACGGATTTTAATATGAAATATTTTATTGTAAGATCTAAGTGAATGTTCTATTTTGTCTTCTACGTTTATACGAGATAAATTATAGTGCAAATTAAATTTTAGTTTAAAAAATATTGCATATCGTGCATTACATTAAAACGCAATCGTCTATTGTGCTTACAACAAAATAAAAACATAAATCCTAATGGTAAAATAAGTTATTACACTTACACTAGTTTACACAGGGAGATCATTTTTAAGGTGAAGCTTGTAGCATTTTATTTATTTATTATAATATATTACCATATTGTTACACTCTGTACAGGATAATCCAGATAACTCTTTAAATGAAAATGATTCGATTATTTTTGAAATAAGAAAAGAAATATTCCCAACAAAAGTTGTTTGATCCGATCTGCCTTTTCCTATGTCTATATCTAAATGTATACAGGGTGTCTCATAAAAGGAAGGAAAGTACAAACTTTGTTTTTCAAAGTATAATATACCGCATTTTTTAATGATTTTGAATTTTATATAAAACTCTGCATATTTTTTGTTATTATAATTTACCATGTATTAAAATTTTTTTCAAATATGAAAGATTTTGGAATTACGAAAAACCAAGATTGTTTTGATATAATTACTTACCGATTTAGATAATTGCTGATACCTGGAAATAATGATTTTAGTATTAGCACAAAATAAAAATGAGTCAAGCACTAAATCAGTCTTCAAACATCAATAAGTATCATAAACCTTCCGTATTTCGAAAACCGTTAATTTTCGATACATGGTATTCGCAAAAAAAATTTGCAGATTTTAATGTTGGAACATTTTTTCTAATTTCACAAATAACCGAGATTTTTTCCATTTAATGAGTTATCTGGATTACTATATTATAGTAAGTAGGGTTACCTATTTGTTGATCTTAAAGTTTATTTATTTTTAAAAAATAAAACAAAAAAGTTGCATTTATATTATAGTTATTTATAAGGACCTTACATACATTTTTAACTTCTGAGCTAAGTTCTAAGATATGTTTTGTTTACCAAATCAACTAAATTACAATAAAAGAAATAATAAATAGGTTACTAGTGCAAACTTGATATGAGATGCTTTCTTTCTTATTTTTTCATTAATTCATAATTTTTTTAACGTTTAAATCCATATACAGAGTGACAATTTAAAAACTTGAAATGCCCATATCTTAGGAAGGAAAAACTTGATCAAAAAACGCTCAAAACGCTTTCTATAAAATGAAGAGGGAACAAATAAAAGCGTATTATTCGACCCTTATCTGTAACCCCTTGGGAAGGGTGAGATACACCCCTAAAATCTTAAATAGAAAGGAAGGTCGAGTGATACATCATCTTAAAGCTCTTGAAAAATGCTTTCCAATGGTACCATAGAAAGCTGTTTTTCGTAAAATTCTTCTGTGTTTACTAAAGGAAACAATAAATTAAAACACAATTGTGAAATTTTTTATAATTATTTAATTAAATGTTCAAAATGGTTCCCGTTGTTTCGAAGACAATAATAAAGCCTTTGTTCAAATTCTTCGCGTACGTTTGCAAATGTTTCTCTGGATATAGCACGGCATTGCTGAACTATCCTGTCCTTGAGTTGCTCTATTAACTCAGGTCGCGTTTTAAACACCACGGATTTAAGGTGAACCCACAAAAAGAAGTCAAGAGGTGTTAGGTCCGGGGAGCATATTCGTATCGGACGTAAGTAATTGCACATTTGAAGATGCGGAACTACGGTTCATAAAGGACGAGAGTGATTGCACAGAGCTGTGCGATATCGTTTGTCCGATACGATTGGCAATTAGCTGCATCAACATTGAGTCTATTATATATTTAAAATAAAAAAACCTATTACAATGTAGTTAAAAATAGAAACGCCATTTTATATGAAAAGTACAGGGGAATAGCAACTAAGGCAAAAAGTATAATTTTCAGTACAAAGAAGACAAAGCTTAAAGCAATAGAAACTCGACACTTTCGTAGTATTTTTAGCGAAACATATGGCAGATCGAATGTATTGAATAATAATCCCATTTTTCAATTTTTGGACTCTGTTGGTTTTTCCCCTGTATACCCTTCATACACATACATACTATTATTTTTATTGGAAATGAAAGTTCAAAAAATAAAAATGAATAAAATGAACATTTGTTTAAAAGTAAAATGTTAACTTTTGAAAACTAAACTAAATACAAAAAAATGTTTATTTGGAAAACTTGTTGTCTCCTAGCGCAATATTGAGTTCCACACATTTATTTAAAGCGTGTGATGCTTTCTTCTTCTTATTCACAAGGGACTTGATTTTTCTGCCTGCTTGTAACCTCCTTTTTCCTTTTGTAGCCGTTTTTCTGCGCGCCACTGATGCTGGCTGTACACTTATCTTTTTTCCTTTTCTTTGCTTTTTTTGCATGGTCTCAAAGGTAAGGATTGCGGAACTTTGAACATTTGAAATAGACCACTCATAAGGGTCGTTGAAGAATTTACGTTTTTATCGTAAGCTGCGACACACGAATTAATTGCCCCAGAAAATCCGTGTGGGTCATCTCTCAATCTAAAACGTCTCTGTCTTATGGAAAGAAAGTTGGAATTTCTCTTGGGCGTTACATATTATTTCTTTTATATTAAGTTTAGTGTGCTCTTCATCTAATATAATGAAATCTACGGGCTCATTCGACACTACGGGTGTAAATTCTTCAGTTTTCCTTGAAATAGCCGCTGCCTCAAGACTCCCAGTAAGTCTTAATGGACAAAAAAGCCCTTCGGGTGGTTGGGTATCAGTTGCAAGTTCGTATAATGCAACTTCGTTTTCGACAGTTAATACATCGCATATGTCTTTTGGGCTAAAGTGGGTAATAATAAACGATTGATGCTTACATATTTTTCCGTTTTCTCCTATGGGGCAACTGCAAATTCCATCGCTCATATCGACCAAATATTCTTGAGATCCACTAGAAGACTTTACAGAATATTGCATGACAGCTAATTGTTTCACCTGATCCTCGCTCACATCTTTAGAGTTTGGATATAACCTTTTTAAAGTCATATTATCTCTATCAAAAACTAAATCTAAAAGTCGCTGCTTATAGTAGCTTTCAAAATCACAGACTACAAAATCAGTGAGCTGTGATAAATTATAGGCTTTTGTGCGCTCTAAAAGGATATCTTTAAAAAGCCTAAACATGACTTCAATAAAATTATTTGTGTCAGATTCACGGTTGGCAAATTTTTTCTGAAAAAAAGGCACCAAGACTGCAAATCGTTGTCAATTTTGTTTTGAATATACTTATGAAAATTTGAAAATTGACATTTCTCCTTGAAAGCATCTAAACTTAAATCAAGTTCTTGTTGACTTTTTGCGTACAAAATATTCCTAAATATACGATAATGACTCTGTCTATGCTCCTTAGGAATATGCATAGGAGCATTTTAGAAGAGGGCCAGTACTTCTGAAGGACTCTTCTTTCGATCATATCATCGTCAGTGATAATAACCGTAGGGTTTAATTTAAAAGGAATGATACTGATTAAACAATCAACGGCTCGGTCAAAAACCTCTTCTTTTTGACTAGTTAAAATAATATAAACTAAAGGTATACCGCCTGATACTGAATGGGTGGCGAAGAAATATAGTTTGTGGTTTTGGACATCACAGTTGCTAGTAGCATCTACAAATAACACTTCGGATGATTGGCGGAGTTTCTCTGAAGTCCTTTTTGATTCCGGTACAAAATGACACAGCATAGTGCTCACCAATTTCACAAATCTTGAAGGAAACATCAGTGTTCTTCATTAGGGTTTGTTGCAGTTTTGATAACATGTTTATTCCTACTTTTTCCCCATAATTTGATTTAAAATTATGTCTCCATATATTTTCAAAATCTGATTTTTTGGGGCAGAAATGACGATCTGAAGATAAGACATCATATTTACCACCAAATTCTTCCATCTTCTTAAAACAAAAGCTGTGATATGTAGAAGCTACTGAATGACCCCTTTCAAAGTACTCGATTACTTCTGTTTTTGTTTTCTCGCTAATGGGTCCTTTTATAAGAGCTGCTGCGCTTTCAACAGTGTAATTGTGTGTCAATTTAAATTGAATGATGCAAGGCCACTCGCTACCTAGCTCATCGGGAATTTTTGTCGAGATTTTCTTTTGGGAATGTGAATAACTGAAACCGTTAATTTCGCCGGACATTCTATAATTCTTAATTTATGAACTATCGTATTAAAGTGGCAGTGATACAATCTTTTGAAAACGTACTTCCTTGCCTCACATGGGGTCGTTTTTACAGTCCTTGTTATTGACCATGTGACTTTAGTTAACTCGGATAACTCGGAGACCCATTTCTGTAAAATATTGTTCCATTTAACCCTATTTTATCAGCAAATTTTATTATTATTTCATATTTTACAAAAACGGTAGCTATCCTTGTAACTTACACAGATTAGGAACCGATTTTAAATTAAAATTAGTTTTTAAATATTGTTTCATGCTGACTATGAATTTTCATACTTTTAAAATTAGGAAATGTTAATAAGTGGACTCATTAATAATTGAACGAATAAGTACTTAATGAAATAAATTTTACATTTTGAAAACTTTAAAAATTCAACAATGTACTTCATAATTTTCAGCGTCGAGTATATTCATATTATGATGTACGAAATAAATTAAAACGGATTTTACTTAGTAATCAGAAAGAGTAGAAAGGTTATGCTTAACACAAGCAGATGCAGACAGTAGACAGTTCGCAATAGTTATTCCTGATTTATCGGAAGTTTATTACCTACTAATTTAAAATTAAAATCAGACCTAAATAATAACTTAACTTGAACAATACCCCCAATTTATTTTATTTGAGTAATTTCTCAAAAAAAAAATAAATAAAAAAAAACTTTTTCTACAACCGTGCGTAAAGTGCTCACTTTACGCACTGCTTAAGACGCGTAAAATTTGCCATTTTAAAAGAGTGCGTAAAGTAACTTTGTCATTTATTTTTATCCTGAACTGACACTTGTCAAAATATCAAAATTTTCAAATTAATTGTAATTTTCTTTACACACTAGGGCGTAAAATAATTGGTAAATTTTGATATTTTGCAACAGTTTTTTTAGTTTTAGAAAAAAAATTGTATGCCACTAGTGTGTAAAGTACCTTTTTTGACTCATGTGATTTTCGCGTACGGCTCGTGCGTAAATATTCACATTCGTCAAAAAGAATCACTTTACACACTTGTTGCATAAATAACTATTATCGATAGGAAGGACTGAACCTAGAACCGTCTGCTCAAAAGTCGAGTACCTACTTGACCACTGAGCCAATATGCCATCTCGACTTGAGTCATCTAAAAGAAAAACAACCTGCATTGATTGATTGTAATCTGTTGTAGGGTATGGATGGACCTAAAGTGTAGCCACAACCATTAAATGACCCTATACATTGTAATTAAATATGAATATTATAATTCATTTAAAAATACATTCGACAGTAAAAAATAAAAAAAAATGATAAATTGGATGATTACAAAATACGGCAAATTGAAGATATTAGGTAAATCAGAAAATGCGGCGATGCACCGAGAGCGACTGAATGAGGTACTGCTTTGGGTACTGGTTAATTCGACGGTGACGCGACTGACGCCAATAGGAATCGATTTAACGGTGCACACGCGCCGATCACGCGCCGTAATTTGTTTTGATTTATTCTATCGTGGCTTTGGATAACACACTGCCACTTTAATACAGGGCTTATTAATCTTAAACATCTTACTATTGATTTCTATACAGGCAGCTTTTTTGTTTTTTAATACAAGTCGGGAATAAATATCGAGAAACTATCTGAATCGAATCCGTTTCGAAAATACAACACGATAACTAACCTCAAAAATTTTACACTTGACGGCATGATATAATACTTGAATACTTACATCGATTTCTTTTTCAGCATTAAATTTAGTTCTTATTGTGTCGCTGCTAATATGGTGGTAATCATAATTTTCTGGATGCATACTACACATTTTATACTTTTATAATACAAACTATATACAAATTAATACAAATCAATAACACGCTGACATATACTTCTACCTTATTTCAAGACAGAAAGAACACGAAGTATCCTTATCGGACGACTGATTTTGCACACAATGTGCAATCACGTATGTCCGTTAAGTAACCTGGGTCGCATAAGTTCGTTTATTTCCGGTTGTGCAATAACGTACGTCCGATACGAATATGCGTCCGGGGATCTAGGAGGCCATTCAACAGGACCTCTTCTTCCAATCCACTGGTTGGGATAATTATCATCCAACCATTGCCTTCCCGTCAGGCATAATGAGGAGGTGCCCCATCTTGTTGAAAATGTAGTAAGCGTTCTTCTAATGCTAAATTTCCTTGTATGTCCCTCTGCTTTTCTAATTCCCGCACTATTAGTGGTTCAATAGACCTCTGTAGCATTTCAGCATACATGTCGCCATTTAAATTCCCTTCTATAAATATTTGGCCGATAATTACGTCTCTCAATATACCAGCCCAAACATTAATTCTCTACGTGTGGGTTCTCGTCATTCCAGTAACGACAGTTTTGCTTATTAACATGTCCATTCAAATAAAAGGTACATTCATCACTGAAACAAATATTTTTAACTAGTCGAGATTCTGCCGTAATTCTATCTGTTATTATTTCACAAAACTGGATTCTTCTATTCGGGTCGTCGTCACCAAGTTCTTGCAGTATGCTCAGTTTATAGGGATGAAACTTATGAAATTTAAGTACCTTTCTTATTGTTTCACGAGATAAGCCAGTTGCTACAGCTGCTTGGCGAGTTGACAAAGTTGAATTAATTGCAAACTGCCCCAGAACTTCAATTTGCGCCGCTTCGTCAACTAGTCTCGGTTAATTTTTCTTTTTATTCGCGACAGAGCCAGTTTCTTCAAATTTGGCTACTAGTTGGCGAACATACTCCAGACTTACATTTTGACCTAGATGCCTTTCATTAAATCTTTGGGCTGTCCTTAAGAAACATTGATCCTGAGAACCATAAATGAAAATCATTTCTATACGTTCAGCTGTGCTGTACACCATTATTTAAGATAAGTGCTGCTTTTCGTTTAAACTGAACCAAGAGTTAACTGTTAAAATATTAATACTAATAGTACAAGTTACTTTTAAAGTAAATATTGTGATAATAATAATTCTTAAGAGACATGCCAGGATATTGGTATCGATCATTTTGAAGATTTACTTAAATAAAAATAAAAATGTTCAAAACTGTATTTTTATTTATTGTTTCCTTTAATAAGTACGGAAGAATTTCACGAAAAGTTGCGTTTTAAGGTATCATTGAAAAGCATTTTTCAAGAGCTTTAAGATGATGTTTCACTTGACCCCCCTTTCTATTTAAGATTTTAGGGGTGTATCTCACCCTGCACAAGGGGTTACAGATAAGGGTTGAATAATACGCTTTTATTTGTTCCCTCTTCATTTTATAGAAAATGTTTTGAGCGTTTTTTGATTAAGTTTTTCCTTCCTAGGATATGGTCATTTCAAGATTTTAAATTGTCACCCTGTATAATTATAAATAAAATAGGTGTTTACAAATGGTGTTTTTCAATTTCAAAATTGAAATGACAACTTCTTATATTGATTAAATTGCGTCAGCAAATCCTATCTTTGGGAACGATATCGAAATTATCAGATTTTTCTCAATTACACTTGAAACCGAACAGAATTATTATAAATCGCTTTGTCCTTTTTTTTTCATTAGTTTTCGGCTAATTTCTTCAGATAAAAGGATGGAATTGGTTAATCCTTAATTTTTTTCAGTTGCTATCTTAGTTCTCAATATTTTATTAATAAATAGTAGTGTACGTTTCGTGCCCGAAATTTGGAATTCAATTTTTTTACTGGTGAGTATAATGATACATAATTTAAGCGATGGATACTTGAAGTCAGAGATAGCTCGTAATGGGCATATTTTAAGCTAATTCTAGTTTCTTTATCTCATCCTATAAAAACCTTCAGAGTTAATATGCTTCTTCTATGAAAGTAAATAAACTTAAATATTCTCATTTTTACCTGACTTCAAAGAAGGAAGATGTTATCAATTTGACATTAAGTATTTTTTATCTTTGTACATTGATTACATACCCTGAGATGGTTTGACCATTTTGGATGAAAAAAAAAAAATGATTTGACCTTTTTGGATGAAAATGTACGAAAAGGAATTATTCAGGATACTACCGGAGTGTTCTGATACCATGCAAATTTTAAAAAATATTTAGGCAAACGCCGGAGCCATTTTTTGAAGCCTTTAATATTTTTTAATGTTTAAAATCACAGTTTATTAGAAGTTAAGATCGCTAAAAACAGTGGTTTACAGTTTTCTACTTTCTGCAGAAAATGGTAGTGCAGATATTGTTACAATAACTAGTAAAGAATTGCAAAACATTATTGTAACTAGAAAACGTAATAGCCTGGAGCCCATTTTAATATGTTTCAGGCAAAATTGGATACAATTTTTGAGTCGTTTTATTTTTAACGAATCAAATTGTCTAGATGTTTTTATTTTCACATTGCATTATGTTCTTGATCTAAGACATTAACCCAATTATTATAGAGGTAATTTGTTAGCATATACAGGATAAACATGAAGTTTTTCTTTTTTTTTCAATCTTTAACAAGTTACTTAGAAAGTAGTGGTGGTTAGATATACCTGCTTTTGTAGGATGAAGTGTTCTCTATAAAACGGCTTTGTGGTTTATCGTCGTACATAAACTAGGAAAAATAAACAATTTATACCATATTTGATAACTTTTTAAAGGAAGTAACGCTCCAGTAGGGTGTGGCATTCTTGATATGCAATTTTCTATTTTTGAACGATAATATGGGACCATATCAAGTACGCATTAAAAATGGTTCTCTTGAAGATTCAAATTATGTATGGTATGAGCCGCAAAATCACGGAATATAGATCCACCACAACACTATTGAGACATGCTTGGTCACTGTCTATTAAAAACGGCAACAGCAACCTGAAAACTCTGACTTGTAAAGCGTTTCAAAAAGGATTGGCACAGATCGCGCAGAAAAAACTCCTAACTACACGGCAAGTATGACATGTGGTTGTCGTGTCGAGACATTGATTGAGTCAAGACGTTTATTAAAAAAAATATATAAAATGTTTTAAAAAAATCTTGAATTTGAGCTAGAACAAAATTAAAAAATCTATTTTCGTTTATATTATTTATTCGGCAGTGAATAATAATCCGAATCCAAAATATCACATTACTTCAAACCAAAAACACGAAAATTCGATTCAAATCCTGTAACTTCCAAAAAACATAAGATACAATAATGAACCAATGAGTATTTAGAAAGGATTTCAAGGGTACACCTACCCTTCACTTAATTTCTAAAGAGCACATGATACTCGCCAAAATTTGAGGAAAAACATTACTTCATAATTTAGCTTATACATATATTGTTTAGTAGATGCTTTTGGGAATATACGGGGAATTCAGAATTACTTTAATTAACTTTTTTATCTTTATGCAGGATATTGGGCACATATACAAATTAAAGTTCCGCTTGTTTTAGTATGTTTTATGGTTATACTCCTATAATATTATACTCGTTTTAAGCTTTTCTGTTTTTTGTTTTTTTTTTTAGCAAATCATATTTGTTTAAACGTTTAAATAAATCCGTGTATGAAATAATTGTTTCAAGTAGTTTTCCAATTTCGAAACTCAAACGATGAGATCTTACTTCGATTAAGTTATGTCATCATATCCGATCTTTAGGAACGATATCGAAATTATCAGACTTTTCTCAATTACACTTGATACAGAACAGATTATTATAAATTACATTGTCCTTTTCCTTTCATTAGATTTCGGGGAACTGCTCCAAACAAAAGGTGGCGAATTGTGAACCCTCTGGCGAAATTTTTTCAGTTGCTATCGTTCCTAACCCTTTATTAATAAATAGGATTGTGTGTTACGTGCCCGAAATTTAAATTTAATTTTTAGTACTGGTGAGTAGAATAATCCATTTTTTAACAATTAAGAAAGTGGTACGGGTACTAGTAGGTCGGTATATATTGTTCTTCGTAGATGGTGCAGATCTTTCGAATTATCAAGTCACTTTCTTTTTCGATATAATGGGATCTGACAAAATTCTTTTCAATCTAGTAGGAAGTGTTTTAGTTAACATCACATGTTTCACTCGCAACAGCACTAGCGTTAAGTCATGTGTTAAATAAATAACTATATATAAACCAATTTTACAATTTCCTCAGCATCAACAGGTACATGCTTTTTCCCCACGTTAACACCAGAAGAAGCACCGTCAATGTTATTTCACGGATTCATAAAGCTGTGTTATAGAGAATACAATACTTATTCGGCCACCCTTCGAAGGAAGTAATATTTCAACATGTTATGGAACACTTATTGTGCACTTTTCTCTTTTTGAACAATATTGTGGCACCATATAAAATACGTATTAAAGAGATTTTGAAGATAATCAAATTATAACTGGTATGATCTGCAAGATCATTAAATATGAATCCAACAGAACATTACTGGGACGGGCTTGATCAACGTCTTCTAAAAACGACATAGCAACCTGAAAACTCCGACCAACTATAAAGAACAAAATGATTCAAGCGGAATGGCCACGGATTGGGTGGCAGAAAACTGACAACTACAAGGAAAGTATTGCCATGTGGCGGTCATGTAGAGGCATATTGATTATTTTAAGACCCAACAAGATGAGTTTAATGAAAATTGTGTATTTGAAGTAGCACAAAATAAAACGTTCAAAAAAGGTTCAATTTTCGTTTGCATTATTGTTTATCCGACTGTGAATAATAATCCGAATCCTCTCGGAATCCTTAAAAACAAGAACATTTCTTTCAAACTTAATGAAAATTGTGTATTTGAAGTAGCACAAAATAAAACGTTCAAAAAAGGTTCAATTTTCGTTTGCATTATTGTTTATTCGACTGTTATGAATAAAAATCCGAATTCTTTCAAATTTTGCTTGAATCCTTAAAAACAAGAACATTTCTTTCAAACTTAATGAAAATTGTGTATTTGAAGTAGCACAAAATAAAACGTTCAAAAAAGGTTCAATTTTCGTTTGCATTATTGTTTATTCGACTGTGAATAATAATCCGAATCCTCTCGGAATCCTTAAAAACAAGAACATTTCTTTCAAACTTAATGAAAATTGTGTATTTGAAGTAGCACAAAATAAAACGTTCAAAAAAGGTTCAATTTTCGTTTGCATTATTGTTTATTCGACTGTTTTTGAATAATAATCCGAATCTTCTCGGAATCCTTAAAAACAAGAACATTTCTTTCAAACTTAATGAAAATTGTGTATTTGAAGTACAAAATTATCATTATAAAATAAAACGTTCATTGTTAAAAGGTTCAATTTTCGTTTGCATTATTGTTTATTCGACTGTGAATAATAATCCGTAAATCCTCTCGGAATCCTTAAAAAACAAGTAACATTTCTTTCAAACTTAATGAAAATTGTGTATTTGAAGTAGCATCAAAAATATATAACGTTCTAAAAAGGTTCAATTTTCGTTTGCATTATTGTTTATTCGACTGTGAATAATAATCCGAATCCTCTAGTTGAATCTGAAAAAAATTTTGATTCTTAATTTTGTGCTAACAAGAACATTTCTTTCAAACTTAATGAAAATTGTGTATTTGAAAAGTAGCACAAAAGAATAAAACGTTCAAAAAATTTTTCAATTTTCGTTTGCATTATTGTTTATTCGACTGTGAATAATAATACTAAAACAGAAAATCCTAAAAACTCAATAAAATCCTTCCATTAAAACAAGAACATTTCTTTCAAACTTAATGAAAATTGTGTATTTGAAGATATATAGCACAAAATAAAACGTTCAAAAAAGGTTCAATTTTCGTTTGCATTATTGTTTATTCGATTGTGAATAATAATCCATAAGAAAATCCTCTCTTCAAATCCTTAAAAACAAGAACATTTCAGATTTCGAGAGGTCTAGAAAAAGTATTTAAAACCCTATAACTACTAAAAAGCACAAAGTACAATATTGAACCAATAAGCAGTTAATAGAAAAGATTTCAGATTCCAAGGGCAGGTACATTTACCTTACACTTACTGTCTCAGGAATCGCGATAAACTTTCGGAAAAACATAACTTCATATTTGACCCTGTTATTAACAAGAAAAATAGCTGCAGAATTCTTTCAAATTTTGCGTTGAATGTTTCAAAAACGCGTTTTGTGGATATCACTTTTATCTTGTCCATTGTAATATCAACAATTTATATTATAAGTACGTTGAACAGTTTTCCATTGTAATATCAACAATTTATATTATAACCAAGTAAGTAACCAAGGTAAATCATTAAAAGGGAAATTAAAACCGAACTGCAAAACCTATAGTGGAGTATTTTAATTGTGATTATGACAAAGTGACATAATTTTCTATTCTTTAGGAAACACAAAAGTGTTAAACTAACTGGCAAAAAATATAGAGGTACAGTTTTATTGCCTTTAAACTGTACGTTTAATGCTACTGAATGTGTTATCTTTCCCAAAGTTCTTGATGTTTTATGTTAAGTTAAGTTTGAATCAAAGTTAATATCTATATATAACAGTAGTTTACTTTACAGTGCACCAGAATGTAGAACGCGGAGTTGTACAGAACATTTTATCGATGTATGGAGAGCAAACTCTTGGATTGTACCTGCATAATTTTACGTGTTTTTAATTTACGTGACTACGTATTAAATGTGTTAGTGATTTAAAAAAATTATTATATACTAGTTTCAAGTAAAATAACAGCATAAAAATAGAGTGTTACTGGATTTAGCTATAGTAAGCCCTTGTCTGTCAGACTGCAAAGTTTATATTGCTAATAACCCATTTTTGTCCGTTGAATAACATCACTCTGCGCTAGCGGGACAAATTCTACAACTTTCTAAGTGTAATTTATCGATAGAAGGTGTGTAGTTTTTCTGAAATCAAGAGCAACTTTAATTTTTTAAAAGGAAAAAAACGCACTAGTTGACCATCAAATCGGTCTGTTTGCTTTTCCTAATTATAAATATGCTAGGCTTGATGTCTTTACCTTTAAAGACACTCGATAAATTTGATAAAGGATAACCATAAATCCCATTGACTGCACTACGTAGTAGATCGTTTTCTTTAGCACATTGTCTCTTACGGCAGAATTTTTGTTTAATTTCTCTTTAAAATTAACGGTATCAAATATTACAAATGCTACCAAATTTATTGACATACATGGTTATTTGATTTGATGTCAGAAAACGAAACAACCTGTATGCATATATACAAACTTTATAAAAGTCTATAAAAATCGAATCTATCTATAAAATAAACGAACACCGAAAAGTGCATTCGAGAGACTGACCAATGACTAACCAATTTGAGTCTGATAAAATCAATTTAAATTTTTCACTTCTTCCTAATAGGGTGTTTATTGGAAATACATGTAGCAAGCTTGGAGAAAACAATATTCAATTTATAACAATGGGTAAATGACTAATCAATTACTTATTTTCTCAGGTGCAACGCTTGCAATTATACAATACTATCTTTCATTTTCAAGTGGATGCATTTTAAGTAAAAGCTTAAAAAAGATTATCGAAAGGCAAATAATTTATTTATAATTATATATTTACCACCTTTGCACTTTATCTCTAATTTTAGATAATATGTAATTCGAATCGGGATATATTTTTATGTGTAGCTTTTAAAATTTTGTTTTTTTCAAAGTCTTAATTTTAAACTAAAGCAATTATTGATGTAAATAAATAGACCACAACTTATTAAAATGAATACTGATAGGGCCACTGGTTTTAGTACAGTCAGTATACCAAAATAATCTTAAAATACAAAATAGTTTTAATTGTTGTTTTGAAGTGTTTAAGGACAAGTTTATTTTTGCCTCTGAATTAGTCTTTTCCTTTGGGATTTTTAATCATTCAACACTTATAGATATGAAAATAAAACAATTAACGGAGATATTTATCATATAAAAATGTTTTAATTGTTTTCAGTTATTTACAGAATAATTACACCTATCGATTCATATAAAAAAACATGTGTTTGAAAACAAGTGGTTATGTGTTGCGTAATCTTTATGTATGGGTAATTTGCTTTTTATATCGGAAATTGTTTTGGATAAGGCTCAGACCTTGTGGGAAATGCCTGGAGGTAGATTTTTATGAAAACATTTCCTGCATTTTATAATAGATGTAAAATTTTCACTAAACTATATTGAAAATTGCACAGTAAGTGACATTTATCCGCTGAAAATTCATTATTAAAAATTCCATCAAATCGCGTTTTTTTTCAAATATATTATTTATTTATTAACTTATTTTGGCAAACTTTAAAGAAATCTCCAAAGACGATTTTTTTACGTTTGTGATATTTATTGGTTGAGTTCTTAAACAATGGACAGATTGGGCAATACTGAAGATCATCAAAAATATAATTGCTTTGCAGAATGAATTATAAAATTTCCTGTTCTTGCGGTAAAAAGTACATAGTGTATTTTTACAGTTTCTTGTTGTTTTCATTTTCTATATGTAACAAAACAAAAAAAACAACATTTCGTCTTGCTGTTTGTTAACTTTTTACAAATCACCCAGTTAACTTGCTATCCTGGGCAAAAGCCCATCTCACCAATCGAGTCCTATTTCTAAGATGGTGCTACTAGTCTTGAAATTATGCGTTCATATAGTAGTATTTTTTACCAAAAGTTTTATGGTATTAGCTAATGATTTTATACTTTCTTAGACTCGACTTACAAGGTTTTTATAGGCGGTATTATTTTTTCCTTTACAGTTATTTTCATGTTCTTTATTTTAGGACAAAAATGGATCTTGTACTGTCAGCCATCATAGTAATTCTCTCATTCATCGTACTTCTTCCAATCATTAAAAATTATAATAAACGCAAACGAATATCCAAATATATCGACCTACTTCCTGGACCAAAATGGTATCCGCTGATTGGAACGACCTTAAGCAGTTTAACATGTGACAAGGAATGTAAGTAGTATGCCAATTTCTGTTTCTAATATGACCAGTTTTTAGACATATGAAACTACTCAAAGTATTACAAAATATCTATAATTTTAGACATGGGAATTAATTAAAAATTATAATGGGCATCTTGATTTAGTTATTTGCTATCTAAAAATCTTGTTGTGTATCTCAATGATACACTTTGGTTTACATCAATCCGCTCTATTTTTTTTAATTTTTTAACATCCACAAACATTAAAAATTTAAACTAAAAATAATTTTGCATACATTTTTAAAAAAGCCATTTTTCCGAGAATGAATGCCAACCTTTACTTAATATCTAAAAATCAGATAATAGTATAACGCCGACTTAAATTTTAAGGATGTTTTAATTTTTTTTAACTTTTCGTTGCCTTCTAGCTGAAAAATGAAAACGAGGGACTGTACCCTTTAACAGGGCTCTAATGAATACTTTAATTATTTCGAACCCAACCATTATTGGCCATTAGATTTAAATGATCCTAATCTCTGTAATTTCTTACATTATTAGTCACCGCATCTGAAATTAAAAAAAGTATGTTTATCACATTTATTCGTTTTGTTCAATTGTTACAATGACATAATAATTGAGATGGTTAAGTGGTTTACATACGGATTCTTATCTAAAGGTTTCGAAGGTTAAGTTTTCGTAAAATAGAGGATATCTGCCAAGTATATGGCAACTCTCAGGAGCATATAGGGTGAATAAAATAACGAAAGTTTGTCACAAAAAAAATTCTAGAGTACACCTTAACGAAGGTACAGGACCCCACAGGTGTATCCAGCGTTTTATCTTTATTTCTCTAACTTTTAAACCGACTTATATAAAATTTAATAGAGTTTTAATATTGTATGTAGTCTTTTCATATTCGTAAAGACATACTACCCTAGATGTTCTACATCATCAAGGGAGTCATAAACGGACTTGCCACCACACTCATTGAGCCAAAACTTTTACAGATGCTATTTTATAGAGCTGAGATAGTTACTTATGTTATAAGGATCCAAATAACGATCATTATGAGACTAACCGTGAATATTATCAGATGAAGCTTATAACCAAGGCGCGCGTGTCTCATAATGATTGTTTTCGATCCGAATAACATACACAAATATATCTTTTAGCATTAATTGAGTCATTTTGTTAAAAAATATTCTTGAAAGGCAGTTGTTTTCTCGTTGCTTCCAATACTTTAATAAATTCACTACGGTCCTAGCACTAGTGACATGCCACAAGGTAAACTAACTGATTTTTTGGATTTCGAATCCTATCTTCTTTAAAAAAAGGTTCTCTACATTCGTTTCGGTAAAATGGAGTGTTTTCGAAAAAAATCAGGTTTTTGTTTAACACGTTTAAGCACCGACTTTTATCTAATAAACAAATTTATTTACGGAAGCCATTTAAAAACAATACATAATCGTATAAAATCGGTAATAATTTGCATTAAATTATTAAAATTTGTTATTACAACTCACCAATGCGAACACGTGTCTAACTTATAGGCAAGCATTGGGCCGGTGTGCGGAAGAAAAAAAAAATACATTTCCAAGTTGAAATGTGCCGGCCTGAATAACTTTTGAAAAGGTAAAAATAAAATAAAAGTTTTTTTCTGACAAAATGTATACTGCCTTCAGATTTCTATGGTTTGAAAATAATGTGAAGCATACAGTGTTGGTTGAAAAGTCACGATTAGTCAAAATATTTGTTTGATTTTAAAATACTCTGTATATTATGTTCATAGAATGGGCTTCTTGTTGCTGATTAGAAATATATTTCAGGTTTAATACCTTTGACAACTTTGATAAAAACCTTGCCATAAGAGCCAACGTGAAGAGAGAGAGATATTCAAAAATTGAAAAGTTTGTTTTTTTGTTTTACAATACGATTTTATAGACTTAGCTAAATATAATAACAACATTTTTTCTTTCTATTTCAGCTTACTATGACTTACTTAAAACCAAACACAAAGAATTTGGACCTATTTTTAGAAGCTGGCTTGGAAGTGATCCGGCGGTGCATATTTACAAACCAGAGCATGTGCAAGTAAGTAAGATAGTAAGGATGTGAGAATGAATGTACTAACAATTAAAGAGGTACTCAAACCAACGCAGGGCAGCGAGAAAGGGAATGGGAGTGGGGAAACTAATTCTGCCAATAACACAGGAGCTTCATCCTCAGCAGATAAAAATTAAAATTAACTATACATGATACCCACAAACACTACAACTGCCACTAAACGCGTTAGTAAACGAGGCAAAGCGACCTTTCCTTTCCGCACCGTAGGCGTACAGTCCTCGGTTCCGTGCTGAATTGATTAATATTACATACAGTATGTCCAGTTCTCGCCTAATTATACAGTTGCGGATTTTGTGATCCTGTGCAACATTTACTTACGATGGCTTGGACAAAATTTTCATCAATTTGTTTATGAGATACACAATTGCGTTTAACGAGATGGTAAAAAATGGCTCTTAGACAGTTTTTAATTTAGAATTTTTAAAAAGATCTTTTATTTTTGATATATTTCCAGACTAAGATTTTCCTTACTCTATTTTGCCGAGACTGTTGGTTAACTAATTAACTAGGTCGTGGTATGCCTGACCTTGCTGAGAGTAAAGAACCTCTGCAAAAGTAGCTCGAAGATTAATTTCTTTTAATGAGTCATCAGTATTACGACTACGGTAACATTTCATTAAAATAAAATATAACTTATGTATATTATGAGAATATCTTTCCCTTTTCGAATGCTTCTGCCATTTTGATGTTCTGAATTGTACTGCATAAAACATACAACATTTTAATCACTAGCTTTGTGGCTAATATAAAACATTTCGGATACTATAGGCGCAAATAAGTTTGGGAGGGTTTAAAATTAGTGAATCAGGAAAAAACTGCCAGCAATTTATAGTATTTTCAAAAATATCTCCTGTTATATAAGAGACATGAGATTTATGCTAATAGTCAAATTTTAGTGCTTAACCTTAATAATGAAATCCATCACTTAAAACTTTCACAATATAATCTGCAAACTCAATGAGATGATCCGGATAAACATAAAACTACAACTACACAATTTAATTAAACAGTTTGATGTATTTCCTTAACCGACTTGTCAACCGTATAACTCATCACTGTTAATTGCTTGACAAAAAAAATTGGAATCGTGACTTTAAAAGAATTTGTTGGAGCGAAACACTGTGGGTCTCTGAGATATTTCAAATTTTAAAATTTCCTAGTTTTGACTGTGATTAAATCATTCAATAGTGAATTAAGTTATTCATCTTAGTCAATTTCGTAAACAGGCATATATATTTTTAGACAATATTCAAGAGCAACACTTTAACCAGTAAAGGCAGCTTCTACAGGTTGTTGTTTCCATTTATAGGACAAGGTCTGATTTCAGGAAGTGGTACGTATTACATGTTAACTCTAAAATATGTAGTGTTTGAACAAGTTTCGATGAAAAAATTTATCAATAGAGAAGAGGAAGTAATTGTTTGGCACGTAAATAAAAAATGTATATATTTTTAGGTCCCAGATGGAAGGCTCACAGGAAAATTATAACTCCTTCTTTCCATTTTAAAATCCTTGACAGTTACGGTGAAACATTCGCAGACAAGGGTGACATTCTCGTCCATTTTTTGAAACATTACGATGGAAAAGGATATTTTGAAATCACCGAACACCTACTTCGTTTAGGTCTCGATCTTATTACTGGTGAGTGGAAAAGTATGATTATAAAATATAAATTTTCCAATCACCACTGAAAAAAAAAACACACAGTTAACTGAGCTGGAAAGTGCTATATATCAAACGCGTATTAAAACATCTTGTGTGATGGGTGACAATTCTTTCAACACTGGTATAGAAATAAACAAAATATAAAATATAATAATTCTTTGGAAAATTTTAAGTGGTCGTAGGAAAAATAGTGTACATTACTCGTGTCATAGATAACATTTTTAAACTCAAAAGACTTCCGCAACCTCCTCGTTTGAAAACTACCACTTTCAACTCTTGTTATGCAATATATTATTAAAAATAGCTTTCCATGTCAGAAAGAATCAAAATATGCGATGTATATGGTGCCCCATTTAAAAATAAAAAGGTAATAACAGAAATTCAGAAATAAAATAACATATGGCAACGCTGTCATGGCAAAAATATATCAAAATGTCCTACTTAACCAATTAAAATTTCATTTTCTAAACTTCTGAACAGTTGTATCTTATCGATGTTTAATACCCAAGACACCCTTTTTTTAATAGAGGAGATGCTATAAGTACTTGCTTTCTGTCCATTATGCACTAACTGAAACCCATTTTAGACAAAGCCCAAGGATGCTACTGCTTATTTGGATTATCATTAGTGAGCGGTTGTTTTAAAGTTTCTAATGTAGGTGAACTTTGCCCTTCGTGGATGGTGTAAACTTTTAGCCTTATCAAGTCCTTATCATCTTCGTCGAAATATCTGGTAAAACCGGCATATTTCAACTTCGTATCCTAGTCAAAACACATGTTTCACTCGAAGCTGCGAAGTCTTCTAAGTTAAGTGAAGAATTATAAACAATTTTTACAGTTTCCCTAGCGTCGATAGATAAATGCTTTTTCTTTATCGGAACATTAGAAGAAGAAATTGCGATCGTTGTTTGATTGAAATGGATCATTGCACTTGCAGAATGGTATGAAAGTATCATTGATGTGACGCTGGTGTAACGTGAAACAAAAATACATTGGTATTATTTCTCCCAACCAAAGTCGGGAATCAAAGTGTAATTCGATGCCGGTCGTGGTATTAGCCCGTGGAGTGATTCCATTTTATGAATTTGGTATAATTAACCAAATCCCTAATTCCTTTATTTGAAGAGCTGTCAACAAATTGTCAAATTAGACCGTGCCGAATAGGAATCCCTTTCCTAGTTCACTGTGTTCATTGAATCGCGACCCGATGAAGCCCGTAGATCTATTAAAATTGTTAGGATGCTTATAAATTTCAATAGATTCAACAGATTGTATAACTTGTTTCTTTCTAATACATCATTCATGTTCTTTAAGACGAGTCGATATGGATCGTCCAGTTTCTCCAATGTAAAAATCACTACAGGAATGAATTGCACATTATAATCCTTTCGTTTGGAAAGAAATAAGTCTTTTGGCGAACGCAAAGCCATACAAATTTCGTTTTGATAATTTTTTCAGATCTCGGGCGGTATCAATATATAAAAAATGACACTATACATACTCCGCTCTGAAGGAGGAGATGCATTTCAAATTTACGTTTTAAATTAAACTGGGAATAAAACAATAAAATAGCTTTAAATATTTATATAAAGTTTTACTTACAGAAACTGCTATGGGTGTGAAAAGCAATTTTCTGGAGAATAAAAATGACAGAGTAGCGGACTACGCTAAAGCAATTAGCGAGTAAGTAGTAGTTTGTTTAATAAGTATATAATTTAAAGATTAGAATTACAATTTGAAAATATATTTGAAATTTTTGGTAAAAACAATTTATCAAAATAATATTATATTTTTACAACCGTTTTAAAAATAATACCAAAAGCATAAATTTGACATTTTCCGCGACCTACTTTAAAGCTTTTTAAAACATCACAGACTGAAGAACATATCACAATGCTCTAAACATAGTCGCAAGAAAAAAATATTTTTTGCGATACGCTGTATATTTTAGGTAGATATGATTTTAATATGTTGAGTAATATGTTACGTTTTTGCAGGTATTGCATGATGATTCATAGGCGTATCTACAACCCTATTCTCGCTAATGACGTCACATTCAAGATGACCAAGCTTGGGAAGCAATCCCAACATTGCCTCGACATTATCCACAGCTTTAACTCAGAGGTAATGATCATATGTTGATTTATTTTATTTAAACTACTCTATGGCTTTAACTGATTGTTACTGCACTTTGTAAGGATCAATAAGACTTTATAAAAAAAATGTTCTAAGTAGCCTGTCGAAAAGCTACTGGTTGGTATATAAAAATACCTAAAATTTTTGGAAAAACGTAATATATAAAAAAATTAAAAATCTGTCAAATTGTTTTTTGCAATTTTACTAAGTTTTATGAATTATCGGCTAAATTTTTTTGTGTATATTTAAAATGGTTAATTGCCAGCAAAACTTGATAAAATTCTCTAAGAACTGCAACTTATTATCTTTCTTCGTTTCGTTATTAGTTAGCTGTTTTAAATACAATTTAGGTGAAACAGTTTTTCCTTAATTTTTAGGTTATTCAAGCAAGAAGAGTGCAATATGAGAAAAACAAATTCGAATTACAAAAAGAAGACGAACTAGGTCGGAAAGCGAAACTGTCTTTTCTAGATATGCTTTTATCACAACAGGAACAAAACAATTTAGGAGACGATGAAATTGAAGAGGAAATCAACACTTTTATGTTCGCAGTATGTTAGCTTTCTTTTTTAATAACTTTGTTATTATTTTAATCTTCTACAGTTTGTTTAAAAATCTTCAAATTTTATTTGGTGCAGTAGCAGACTGAATTTATAATTTTCCATCTTTTTAAGGGTCAAGATACGAGCGTTGCAACTCTGACACTTTCACTAATGGCACTTGGAAACTATCCAGAAGTTTTGGTGAGTATTAGGCATTATAATTTTTACTGTATGTTTGTTGTAAAACTCCAAACTTTTTGTTAATGACGCTATTAAATTATTCCAATTTATATTGATTGTTCTTCAAAACTAATTTCCTTATTTTTTTATTTCTTCACTGCGTCCTTTTGTAATCTCGACTGTCTTTATGGGAACGCCAAAATCGTCATTGAACCCTTCATAAAAAAAACTAAAACTCTTTTGCTCTCGCACTCTTATTCGAATTATTAAAAGTCGCAATATTATGTCCATGTTATTACTGTTTTGAAGTTTTAGTCCTATTGCGCTAGGTTAGTCATTACAGAAATATTATGCCTATCTATTTAAAGATTTAAATTTTCTTTAAAATTGAATACAAATTCTACTAAAAGCATTTTTAAAGCTGCAAAGAAATGATTCGTTATAACATACGCCATTCAATCTTAGCAGTGTGCGGCTTTATATTTTATATATTAATTTTGAAATTAAAATTGCCGTCGAATTTTGACATTCACTCGAATAAACATTAATTGCCTTTACAAGGAACTGATTCACCCTCTGGCTTCAGCCTGTATAGTGGGAAAAAACTGGTATACACAAAAGTTAAATACATTTAAAGGGTTTCGCCGTTTTTTAACAGCAAATTCGAAATATTTTTTATTATTTTTTTTTGAAATTTGTGATTGTTTATATACAAATATACAACTTTTTTATTCCTCTTAGAAACGTGCCCAAGAAGAGCAAGATGCAATCTTTGCGGACGATCCACTGAGAAGAATTACCTCTGATGATATAACAAAAATGGATTACCTGGACAGGGTCATTAAGGAAGTCCTGAGGTGTTACTGTTTCGTCCCGTATTTGGCTAGAGAAATGACTGAAGACGTTGAAATTGGTAAGAGCGGAGTTTATTTACACTATTATTTAAATGTGCTCTGTATAAAGGAAATAACATCCAAAAAGATCATAAA
Source organism: Kuschelorhynchus macadamiae (assembly GCA_030620095.1). Lineage (NCBI taxonomy): Eukaryota > Metazoa > Arthropoda > Insecta > Coleoptera > Curculionidae > Kuschelorhynchus > Kuschelorhynchus macadamiae. The sequence goes on from JAUTXW010002480.1 coordinate 183,022, forward strand.
AGAACGCTTTTGAATAACAGGTCTTCCTTAGTGCATCCTGCAAAAATAGCACGGCGTGCAATGAAATCCTTTAATTTTAAAGACGGCAACCTCCTTTTCTAAGTTGGAGTACAAACCAATCATTCGATTACAAGAGGTATTTTCAAGGATCTTTACTCCACGAGATCCATGTTCTATTTTCAGTTTTAAATGCATTCAAATCAAATCTCGAACGACGTTGTAAAAATATTAATTTTACGAGCCCTTTCTATTCCTATTTTTACGAAAAAAAATGCAATAAAATAAAAACTGTATGTACAGTAAGGAGTCTTAAAAATAGAAATAGTATGGGCTCGTAAAATAGGGATAATAAAGGCTCGTAAAAATAGGAATAGTAAGGGTTCAGGAAAAGAAGTAGTATGGGATTGTAAAAACAGGCATAGTAAGGGCTTGTAAAAATCGAAATAATAAGGAGTCGTAAAAATTAGGATAGTAAGGGCTCGTGCAATAGGGATGATAAGAGCTCGTGGAATAGGAATAGTGAGGAGTCGTAAAATAAGAATAGTAACGGTTTGTGAAAATAGAAAAAAGATTAGCCTGAAAAACTATTTATTAGGTAAATTTTAAATGTTATGCAAGCATTAAGTGTAATATAGAGATAAACTGGTAAAATTGTGGTAAGAATTCAAGAATGTAAGATAAAAATTTTGTTCAACTAATTTAATCTTTGCAGAAAAACTAAGTGTTATTTATTTACAGATGGTCACACTATTCCCAAAGGGTCCAATGTGCTGATCGACATGTACAACTTACACCATGATGTTGACCATTATCCGGAACCAGAAAAATTTGATCCTGATCGGTTTCTGAAAGAGAATGCCGAAAAGAGGCACCCATATGCATTTGTGCCTTTCAGTGCAGGTCCGAGAAATTGCTTAGGTAAGAACATATTGCTGGATAAATACAGGATCGCTGGAATATACGGACAGGGTTAATTATTTCTTGCGCTGCTATACCAGGTTTGATACTTTAATCCAAAAAAATACCGGTAGAATTTGAGATAAACCATGCCATAAAAGCAGTGTGTTAGTATATTTAAAATCTCCACAAAAAGACTGATTTGGCGAGATTCGATTGAAATAGGCAACTTTGTTTTCCTGTACAATTAGATTTCTTTACTCCAAAAGATTACTTTTTGAAATAATTGAGCGTTTCCATAACCTATTAGCGATCCTGTATATTTGTTTGATACCTCCTGATATCTTTAACGATTTTGGTGAAATTTAAGTCAATTGTGACATAAATGGCCATGAGTTAGAAAACTTTCTTTAACATAATGGAGTCAATGCATGCATTGTTTCGTTTGCTAGGGTTTTTTAAGTTTAAGTCCCATTTATTCATATAATAAAAAACAGGATGTTTTATTGAAAAAACATTTGGTTTTTCTCTGACTTTAGGACCAGTCCTAGATAATTATTTTCTATTTATCTTAATATCTTTTTAAAAAAAGCATAAACCTTTTCTATTTAGCAGTTTTATTATTCGGAATATTTGGACGTTTCCATACATAAATTACACCGATTTTGCTTTTATTTTCAGGTCAAAAATTCGCAATGAGGAATAGTAAGACAATACTATCGGCAATTTTGAGAAACTATGACATTAAGTGTCAAGAAAGGCCGGAGGAAGTCAAGTACTTCGTCGAAATAGTTTTGAGGCCGCAAAATGGAATACACATTGCCGTGGACTCACGGCTTTGATGTACTTACGTTAAAAGGATTCTCGATTCTCAGTCACAGTTAAAAATCAAAGATAGATATAAAATTTAACTGTAGAGATTTGCTTTACGAATGAACAGAAACTTGGACCAGTACACCTGATAAACCGGTTTTCAAATATAAGCTTACTATTATAAAAGCTAAAATATACATACAGTGTATCCGCCAATTAATTGTGCAAAATACAAGGTATCAGAAGTTTATTTTAGAATTTTTTAATATCTTTTTTGGACAAATTTGGTTAAATCTTAATATTTTCATATAAGGAATCTGTGGATTTGCTGTGTAGAGCAATTAATCGGACAACCTGTATATTTATTGTCTAGAATCTCTAGTAATATTAAAGTAGTAGTTTTCAGTTATAAACACTTTCAATGCAATACTAATAATATAACGGGTTTTAAAATGTCTTAGAAAATTATCTTTATAATATAAAAATATGAAGATACATCATTTTTATGTGTAAACTATCACCATTTTAAATATAAAAATATATATAAACTCTTCTAAATCAGCTTCCTGGAACGTAAATCCAAATTTAAAATTATTATTCTCATAAGTAGTCAAAAAATGCTTGTACGATTTTAGTATTAATATAATTAGACCATTCTTATATTTTTCAGATATTTTTTACAAAAATATTAAGAATATTTTTTAATTTATTTTTTTTTTCATACCTAGCAATAGCATGGTTGATAACTAAGAACGTTTGGCAGGTTGTTTGATAGTGATGTATGCTTATAGCTTTGTTTGTGCGATGAAAGTTACTAATTTATTTTTAATTAAACAATTAGTTTAGTGACATAATTAATGTTTCGAAAGTTATAATTTTGTACAACAAAATATATGTAAATATATATTTATAATAAAACCAGTAATTATTGTTTTTCTTTTTGCTAGGGTTGATTCAATACACAGACAATTTCCCTCAAGGAGTCTTTGAGGGTTTTTGAGCGAGCCACTTCAATTATGAAAGGCTTAATAGCGTTTACTGGGATATTCAAAGTGGTCTCTTTGCAGTTTTTCTTCTCTCTTTAATTTATCTGACAAGAACATGAAGAAAAGGCAAAAAGAAATTTTCATATTTTCTGATCCTAAAGTTAAATAGGACTAAAAGTCACGTAACTAAATTGCTGGCCATAAAATGGTGAATCAATTTTTTTAAGTCTAAAAATGGTTATTTCATTTGGGTCGATCTATTGAGTATGTGCTTGTACTTGCATAAATACATGTTCACATAAAAATTAATTAATACAGGGAGTGATATAAAACCGCTACATTTTTGTAAAAGTTTGTTAACACCTAAAATTCTCATTTTTTTAAATTTTGGATACCCCCGTACTATATGAGTAATGCCTTCGAAATAGCTATAATACGTTTCAGAAAAATCTGCTTTTAAATTCCGTATTCTGTTCTGAAACTTTTTGGTCTCTCAAATTTTTTCGATTTTATGCACCGTTTAGAACTTATTTAGGAAAATATCTATTCATGCGTGGTTATAGTATAAACGTGGAAAAAATGGTAACATTATTATGTTAACTTATTGTAACCTTACAGTTAGGTAGGCAAGAATCGACATTTTGTTAAATAATTTCTAAATGGTACAAAATATCTAAAAGAACGAAAAGTTACAGAACAGAATAAGAAGAAATAAAATTTTAGATGGTAAAAACATTGCGATTTGGGAAAAACTAACACCCTGTAAATTTTTTTAAATTGTATAATAGTCATTTCGAAGACAGTGCTAAGGGTACCAAATCTGAATGATTTATCTCTAGAAATGTACATACGTCTGATATAACTCCAAAAAAAAATTACAGTAAATTCTATAGAATACGTTAGGTTGGTGTTTGGTAAATTCTAAATTTTGTCACAGGCTGTATCCAAAATACTAATGATAATGGTATAACAACTGACCATAAAACAGGCGATAAAGATATGTTTCGTATACAAATTGTTAAGCTTAGGCTCGCTCCACTCGTATGAAAGTGTCAACGCTTTTGTAAAAAGGCTGTATACTGAAAAAATAAAATTATCCAAAAACTTTTTTTTTTTAATTTTATTAAAGATTATTTAGGTCAGAAGCAAATTAAAAATAAAATCTTGGGCATTTACAAACTTCTGCAAAAATATAGAGGTTTTGTTTCATGTCCCTATTTTTTAACGCGCATATTCAGTTATTTCAAATATTTAAAAATAAAAAGTGATCTATTATAGTATATTTTTCCCCATAGTCTTTTCAGGATAGTCTGTTGAGACCCTATGACACAGGTTTCTATATTTTTATACCTACCCTTTTATACTACCTCACTTTGTATCACTTATATAAAAAAAATCTCCCTTAACTTCTAAGAATGTTTCACCCAGCTAACCCTATTCCTGAGTTTAAATGTTTTTAAGATATTTAAAATTAAAATAGCTGTTTGGAAGTGCTGTACAATCTAAATTATTCGAATTACTTGTTAATCAGTGAGCATAAAATTTTTACCAAGGAATCTCCCGTAAGACGATAACTTCTGTTATTTGAAAGCGTTTTTAAGTTCTTATGATATTTGGGCGTTTTAAAAATTTGATAGGCGTTTGCTATCTAAATAATAAATCTATCAATACATTACCTAAGCTTTACATTATATCTAATTTGAGCAGTATTAATTGCCCAATCTTTGGAAGGAAACTAGTTTAATTGATTATCTTTTCGAAAAATTTTCTGGGCTACTTATGACAACACCTGTAAATTAAGCAATCTCGCAATATTAAATGAGCTCGTGAAACCCTTTCTAGTTGGCGCTAACCAGATTTATTCTTGTACTTCGTTCCCTGGTAAGAATAAAGTGCACGTTTTTATTCGGGAGCCTTTAGAAATGCAAATTTTCTTTTCCAGATTCATTCTTCTTCCTTTTGGGCCCCCTTAAATCCGCACTAATTTGTAAAACGTCCGAAACCGACTGCAGAAAATAAAACTCTGTTACACTATCATTCGACTTTTACTAGACTGTTTCAGCAACGAAAAGATATTTATACCGGTGTAGAGGCATTTTGCCTTGGATTCTTATCCCTCTAGGAATTAGAACAATTTAAAGTTTAACTTTGGAAAATAAATTCTTAATAGGTGCATTCTAATAATGTATTCCTACTTAAAAAAACTGGTAAATTTCCTTTAAACCGTTACGAATCTCTCCTTTCATTAGACATAGTAAAGTGTGGGTCAATTTAATTCGGAATATAGTCATTTATTGTACTGTGTTCACAAACGTTTTTTATTGGGCGCCATTCTGTTCCAACATATTGCAATCGTACCAATATTTTACCAGTTTCTACCTATATCACACTTATTTTTGGATATGATTTAAAATAAATTGAATAGGCAGATTTCACAATGATTTTTTTAAGACAGCCTTTTAGTATACAGGGTGTTAGGGGTTTAACGATAAATATTTTAACATAGAATAGTAACAACGATTTTAAGCAAAATATTCTTATAAACCAATGGTAAATTCTAAACTTTTTTCCAGATATTTAATTTTAAAATGTTTAATTTTGGAGAAGGTTGCAACTAGTTCCAACACAACATGGCAACATTGTTATTTGTTTGGACATCAATATGATGACAATCTTATCACCTGCGATTTATCAAAAAAGGAGTATAAAAAACCTGTAGATTTGAAAACGATTCCATTCTTTTGTAAGACATCATTCATCGGTTGTTAGTATGTTTAAAGTAAAATTTTCGTATTCTTGGTTTTTTCAGAGTAACCACCAATAAAATTCTGTTCTTCGTGATAAGTCCTCTAAAGTTAAAGCCTGTATTCGCTGCACGTGGTAAGGGTACAGAAGGTTTCCCCACGAAGGGTACGATGAATGGTCCAATTGGAAAATCCAACTTGTCGCGAGATTTCCCGAGTCCTCAAACCAGGGTTTACCTCCACTAGGACTAAAATAAGTTCGTCATTTTCGGGTGTTATTTGCCCCCGATTAGTTTGACTAACGTTTACATTACTTCCCGTATCGCGAAATCTTTGTAAACCGCCACAAATGTTCGGTTATTAGAACACTTCCTGTTAGAATATCTTTCCCGGTATGTTTGGGACATCAAATGAGCCTTCTATCTACACTCTTCTTAAATAAAAAAACATGTCTGCATACTTAATATTCGTATACATTTTTAAAGAGTTTTTAAATCTCGACTACGTATTAAAACGGTATGGAATTGCCTCATACGGCAGAAAAAATTAAGGTAAAAGAACTAAAAAACAAGACTGATATGTGTGCGAATTTTTATGTTGGCTGTTTTTCTCTACAGTGAGCAGTGCTGCCGTTTTCAAATAAGCATTCTATGGTAAAATAAATCGGACCTGCCTGGCTTTGGGATATATTCCCGAACGCTGGCGCAGGGTTCGAGTAGCGTTTATTTCTAAACCGGGTCGTAATTGCTACGAAACTGCTAAGGACTTTAGGCCCATCAGTCTATCCTCTTTTCTTTTGAAAACCATGGAGAAGATCGTGGATGCTTATATAAGAAACGGCGCACTGGGTAGAAATCCTATGCACCCATTCCAGCACGCTTACAGGACGGCCATGTCGACGGAGACGGCGCTTCATAGTCTAGTCAGTAGACTGGAGGTGGGGGTCTACTCCAGGGTGATGGCTCTGGGTGTGTTCTTGGATATCGAGGGGGCGTTTAACAACACCACCTTTGACTCCATTAGTGAGGCTGCTGAGAGTTTTGGCATGGATAGGGCTGTAACTAGGTGGGTTCGCGTCATGCTTGAAAGCAGAATCATAACATCTTCTCTTGGGAGCGTGACAGTATGCTCGTCCGTGGTCAAAGGATGTCCGCAGGGCGGAGTTCTTTCTCCGCTCTTGTGATGTCTGGTTGTGGATGGGTTGCTTCATACTCTCAACGAGAGAGGAGTTTATGCTCAAAGCTACGCTGATGATCTTGCCATTATAGTAATAGGCAAGTTCCCAAACACCATTATAAGGCTCATGCAGAGGGCTTTGGCCATGGTGGAAAAGTGGTGCCAAAAACACCGCGTGTCTGTTAATCCGGATAAGACCGAAATGGTACCATTTACCCATAAGAGAAAAGTGGACCTTGAGAGGCTCACCCTCTTTGGGAAAGAATTAAGACCTTCCGGGTCGGTAAAATATCTGGGTGTCTTAATAGACTCCTGACTGACCTGGAGGGATCATATTGAAAGGATCACAAAAAGGACTACAGCGTGTCTATGAGCGTGCAGACGGTCCTTCCGATCAACTTGGGGTTTAAAACCTCGTATTGTGCATTGGCTTTACACGTCGGTGATAAGACCAATGATCATTTATGGCGCTCTTGTGTGGTGGCCCGCCACTCGCAAGACCACATACAGAAGGATGCTTGACAAGCTCCAGAGACTGGCGTGTCTGGGCATAACTGGAGCCATAAGAACCACACCGACCGGATCTATGGAGGCTATTCTGGGACTAAGTCCTCTGCACTTGCTTGTAGAGGAAGAGGCTAGGAAAGCTTCTGTTCGTTTAAACGACTGGGGTCGTTGGATACACAGAGACTGGAATTTTGGGCATACGCGAGTTTGGACTGAACTGATCAGATCAGACCCTCTCCTAGCAAGGAGAGATGCCATTATTCCGGTCTCAATTGCCTCTAAAAGGTTTTGTGTAATTGTTCCTGAGAGAGAACAATGGAGGGATTCCTCCCCATCCTTCCTCAAACCGGAGGGCCTTGTCTGGTTTACAGATGGCTCTCTAATGAAGGAGGGATCTGGGACGGGAATTTATGGGCAGAGTCCCAGGGCAAGAATTAGTCTTGCTCTTGGACGGTATGCGACTGTATATCAGGCTGAGATTACAGCAATCTTGGACTGCGTACAGGAAAACCTTTCCAGAGGATACCACGACAAGCACATCTATATATGCTGTGATAGTCAAGCCGCGATTAAAGCTCTGTCCTCGAACAGGGTCAATTCGCTGCTAACACTTGAATGCAGGAGAGCTCTAGAGAGGCTGTGTGAGTCAAATAGGGTTAGCCTCATTTGGGTGCCTGGCCATCAGGGCATTGGGGGTAATGAAGGGGCGGATCAGCTGGCTCGGGAAGGTGGCAACACTGCTTTCACTGGGCCAGAACCTGCCCTTGGAATTGCTCCTTCAGCTGTCAAGGCTAGGATTAAGAATCGCACTGTCGAGGAATTCCGTGTTGAATGGCACGAGCTGGCAGGACTCAGACAGTCTAAGGTCTTCATATCAGGCCCTTATAGCCGTTCTGAGTCTAATAGACTTCTAAATCTAAACAGAAGTCAACTTAGAACTATTACCGGGGTCCTAACTGAACACTGGCTAGTGAAATATTACCTGCATAAGATTGGACTCGACAACGATCCATACTGCAGGTTTTGTGCTGAGGTAGATGAAACTACTGAGCATCTAGTCTGTCGATGTGACGCTTTAGTTAACGCCAGACTGCTTTGCTTGGGTGACACCTACGTGGAACCCGAGCTTGTGGGACGTGCGCGACCAGAAAGGGTCCTTTCTTTTCTAAAAGGGAGTGGGCTCTTGGCCTGACACGCCTATTTGGGGGGATAGTACAATGGGCCCCAGTGAGCCTAAGTGCTGGCCTTGTCGGGCTCCCCATCTATGTCTATGTATATGGTAAAATAAAACAATTTAATTGTTTTTAAATTTTTAGATTTAGATCGTTCACATATTTTACTAAGAAAAAAAATGTAGGCATTTTGTGGAGAACCATATAATTAATTGTTTTACATAATAAAATTAATAAATGTGTTAACGATGTGCTTAAAAATGAATAAAACAAAATGCAACCTTAAGGCCCTTTTTCTCAAAAATGGTAAGGAATTGACCCTATGTTATTAAAGAATTTTTAATCAAAATGGTCCATACAATCACGTGTTAAAATATTTATAGTCTCAACACCCTTGAGACATTATGAATTCGTACCAGTTAACTCCTGTGTCACATTCGATTTTGTTGCGAGATGGTAAGTCAACTGAATAAGAAAATTTTTTACATTAATTTTTTCAGACATTTTATTTAGCCGCCATTTTGTTTCGCCGTTCTGAGTTCGAACCACAATTTTACCAGTTTATTTTTATATCACACTTAATGCTTGCCCAAAATTTAAAATCAATTTAATAATTTTGACTGATTCTTTAAAATAATTTATTAGGCCATAATTTTGTTTTGCTGTCTTGGATTTGTAACAGAACATTACAGGTTGATCATTCGAATAAGTAGTCTTTAGCTACGCCGCAAACTGACAGACAGACAGACATAAAAAAATGGAATTGAGAAAACATATTTTTTAGCTAATAGGGATGCTACAGCGTAAAGATATGTAAAGCCTGAAATTTTGTTCATACTTCCAAACATTTCATTTCGCCGTCATTTTAATTATTGTCTTGAACTATTTTGCTTTACCATAACAAATTTTTGCCAAAATGTTACCGAGTCATTCCCATACGACTTTTATTTTTTAATCAAAATTCGAAGTCAATCAGGTAAGTAATTTTTCGCTATGCCGAGAAAAGCAGACAGATAGATAGACAGACATTCCGACGAATCTGAGAAAACATTTTTTCTGGCATTTAGAGATACCGAAACGTGTAGAACTGAAAGAATCTAGGAGGGTTTTTTTTCACGATTAGAATATTTCCACTTTACGAGGGAAGTAAAAAGTAAAGTATGTTATAATGTATATAAAATGTATTACGTTAATACCAAATAACTATATTAACTGTTCTCTCTGTATTTTTCTAGTCCCTCTCCTAGTAAAACAAATATTTGCAAAAAGCCATCTTAAGATATTGTGAGTGATACCACTTGTTGTACATAAGTTTGAAATGGAAGCGTATCGTAACGCTATTTAGCTGCTAAACATCCCTATTTTCGAGTATTCTGCGGCCATGTTGTAATTCTCGTCAGCACTATCGTCAAGAAAATAGTTTTTGTCTCCCCAAAACAACTCAATGCCATTTTGATGCCGTTCCTTTACAGTCTCTTTATTTATACGGTATTTCCTTTGTGTGTCTAGACAAGACACCCACCCATAGTTTAAAGGAAACATTTGACGAGTAGACACTCGATTTTTCTTTTAAAGTGATAAGACCTTAGCCAGAATGATTTTTTACTATTAAAAATCTAAGCACAGAGGAAAGTAAATATTGTATGCTGATTTAATTCTAGGTCTTCAGATTTTAGGGTTCGTGTATACATGTTTTGTCATTTTCGTCTTCAGTTCCTCTGAGGCATAGCTTAAAAACTACATATCCAAGTATCTTCAAATGTTTTCGCACGATGATGAACTGGTAGTATGGACTAAGAATAACATTTTTTATAAAAAATTGAAACTTACTTCAAATAAATGTACTAAAAAGTGAAAAAATTATATTTTATTCCACCTTAAAAATGTAATTCCATGGTGTAGACGCTAAACGTATTCTTAATTTGGTGTTTTGATTTCCAATGCTAGACGTATAAGATCTTATTGCCTTAATTAGTTGCGTGTCGCCTTCGCTGAAACAAAAATATTTTATACAATTTTTTTTGTTTTCTCAACCATTACAGAAATTGTCACGCTTGCTAGACTTAACCTCCAGAATCCGACCCAGGTAGAGAATTCCGCAATCTATCTTGTCAACTTATTGTTAGACCGACAGGAAGTTGGCCCCGAATCGAAAATTACGACGACCTTTTCACTTACCCTCGTTAAAACCGTGGCAATATCGGCAGGCGGCGGGCGCCACCTCGTTATCACACGTCAAATTTTACCTTGTTTTACCTCCCATCTCTTGCCCCATCAGACGGGGTTCATCTCTTTAACTCTTCCAACTCCGGGTGATGGAACAGGGTGACCTGGATTATATTCGGACCAAATTCCGGTTTGGGGTGGCTTGTGTGGTTTGCAGAACTATTTAATTATCTCCGTTATCATTTGATTTGCTACGCCATGACAGATACGGTTTTTTAGCAAAGAAAAACCCATCCAATTTGAGGTAATCGAATAAATAATATTCAAAAGGTTGTGTGTAACTATAACTTTTGTTGCATTTTTAAGAACGGAACGGAAAATGTTTTACGATTTTAAAAAATATATACAGCGTGTTCTATTTAAAATAACAAACTACCGTTTCTGCTACTGCTTCTCGTAGTCAAAATAAAATTTCTAATGAATTTAGTTAAGCACTCATTTAGTAGCGCATATACATATACAAATATTATTTTTTGAAGCAGTATTATTGCGAGCCATTTTGTTCGACCATACTGGGCTTGCACCAACATTTTACCAGTTTCTATCTTATGCGACAATTAATTTTTTGACGTAATTCAAGTGAGTGGTTTTAACATTGATTTATTTAATCGCTCTATTTTTTCCTTCATGTTGAATTCGTATCACTTTAATTTTTGTTAAAAATTTGAAGTCAATTAAATAAGAAAACTTTTTACGTTGACTTTTTAAACATTTTATTTGGTCGGCTTTTTGTTCGCTCATTTTACTAGCTTATCATCACACTTAATTAAATTTAAAATTAATCTAATAAGTAGTTTTTTAAGTTGGCCATCTTGGATTCATACCAAAATATTACTAGTTTATTTTTACGTAACATTTACCCAATTTGAGGCAGATATTGTGGGAAAGAAAATCCATATTCACTTCAAAAACATTTAATAAACTTCTCAACGCGTTTCGACAAAACAATGTCATTATCAAGTGAATTTGAAAGAAAAAGGGAGCATTCTAAGACTAAATAGTATTATTTTTGTATGTTTTGGTCTAATTTTGAAATGGTAAAATAAATTTTCAGATAATTAATTGTTATCTAAACAGATTACTTACAGTGATATAGACACAAAACAAGGTGCTAGTACAAATCTCATTATAAACAACCGATAAAATTTGTTCTTTACATAACAAAACAATTAATTATAAATAAATTAGTTTATGGTTCATCAGGATGTTAGTTGACATATTATTTGACATTATAGGTTTAAGACAAGGGTCTTTAACTTTTTTTAGTACAAGGGCCAAAAATAGATTTCACTTCGTCCGAAGGGTTACAATGGTCTACGTCACTTTACCACTATATCAATAAAATAAAAAAACATGTAATTTCAAAGCGTAATAATCTTTATTAGTTAAAGAGTTCAATCAATCAATACGATTTTTGACATGTATGTCGATATTTGGTTTGGTTTTTGTAGTTGCAACCCGCAATTTTCCTTCCAGATGTGAGTCTGTAACTCTCGACCTTGTCTTATACTTCACATTCTTCATACGAGAAAACAGCTGCTCACACACATATGTGCTCCCAAGCAGAGATATCATTTTCTGGGTATGTTTTTAAACCTCAGGAGACGAGCTTTGATCGACATATTGTAAATCAAGAAGATTCATGTCGAACTTGTCTTTCAGTGCCGAATTACACTGCAAATCGATAAGCTCCATCTGAAAATTTTCTGGCATGTCTTCAACGGATACACTGAATGGTCGTGCAAAGAAGTAATTTTCATTGTCTTTGAAGGCAGAAAACCTTGATTGGAACCTTTTTTAAATAAATCTAGTGCTGCGACATATGTCAAGTAGGTTGTTGATGAGATTTTCTTATCTTTGTAGTTTGGTGTTCAAGTTATTGATGTGCAGCGTGATGTCGGTAAGAAATTTAAGGCCGTGCTTTCAGTCGGTGTCACTAAATGGGATTCGCTTTGGTTTCCATGAAGGAGGCGATTTCCTTCCTGAGTAAAAATTTTTTGAATTCTTTTTGGTTGAGGAGTGATATTCTCGGGTGCGGCGAGATACAATATTTTCTCTAGCCTCTGAGTCCTTTGGTCTTTAAGATGTTGTCGATTACCGATATCACTTGAATAAATCTACAATACATGCTGCCTCTCGATAATGACTAGAAATTGGATCGTTTAAGAATCTGAGTGATGCATCCCGATCAATCTTAGCGATCTCTAGAGACTCCAAAGCATTCAGCCTGATACCCTTCGTTTCGTTTTGCACCATTTTAAAATTTTGTAATGTGTTACAATCATGTAAAGTTTCCTTAAGACGAAGGCTAAATAAGTGTTCTTTGATCCTGACTTTAAAACACCGACCTGGTTGGCCAACATTCATAATCCATTCTTGTCAATAGTTGGTATTTTATCTTTGTTTCTTGTAAAAAGTTTCCCTAAATTTGTAACTGACTGTTTTTTGTGAGTATTTACACGTTTGAAAATGTTACCCAACTTTAATGAAATTGGAATGAAAATCTGAAGTATCTGGCTGGTTGCCATGGATTAGGGTACCTCTCTTGATTAATTTTCGACCTAAGAATATTCCTAAACTTGAAGTAGTTTGGATAATTAGATTCTTAGTAATATTTTTTTACATTTCAAATGTTGTCATCCTATAATACTTTTCATTTTTGACCAAAATATGAAGTTAGTTAGGCAGTTTTTTAGCCATGCTTCAAACTGACAGACAGACGAAACTGACAAAAGATATTTTTGGGCATCTAGAAACTCTAAAATTGAAGCTATGTAAAATCTTGCGGTAGGGGGTATATTTTTCACGTTTTCAAACATTTAATTAGGTCGCCATTCTGTTCTGCCCTTTTGAATTCGTACTACAATTTTACCAGTTCATCTCTAAACCACATGTAATTCTTGCATAAAATTTGAAATTAATCTAATAAGTAGTTTTTGTATTGGATTCGTACCAAAATTTTACCTGTGGATTTCTATCTAATACTTGACTTGTGGGCACAAATTAGGGTAATTTTGATAAGTAGCTTTTTAGTAATAATTCAGTGTTCCGATCTAATGAAGTAAAGATCTCTGAACTTGACTCGTGCAATCGGAGGTGAAACGTCGGAAATTGATTCCATTTTGACACGGTCTAATCCCAGAACAATGATTTCTTAATTCACAACAGCTGTGAAAGCTTGACATCAACATGACGGAACAAAATGGCCCTGTGTGTCAATGTAAAAACTAAAACAAACGCAGCCCAATATAAATGTTTAAAAATATTAATATCTTTATTCTAATCTTTATTGTAATGTCACTTTCCAATTCAACATTAGTGTGGGATGCTCCATTAAAAAAATATCACTCATGTCGTTAGAAACCGGTACACCTTTAGTCCATTAGCACATTATGAGCGTTGCCTCGAGTAATACCATAAAGGGTCAGCCCAATTATGAAAAGGGCCCTTGAAACAATTTCGACCTGGCGGTTTGCCATATTCGATTAAACATCGCCCATCCAGACTCAATTTAAACCTGAAAATTTAATTTTGTCAGTGTATTATGACAAAGAAATATGACCTCGTCAATTGGTTCGGGCGATGTGTGAGCGACATTAGAGGGTTAGGTTTTATTATACCTTTTCGGCTTTGTAGGTAAAGGTATTTTGGAAACTATCAAAAAACGTATATTAGGCGAAATAAATTTGAATTTTTTTTATTAACTTGTAATAATTATATTATTTGTAGATGAATTATAAAATACGAATTTAAATACAATTCGGCAAAGACATAATATTTTTTTTAAGTAACCTAAAAAATAATTCTTTAAAGTTATTATAAGATATCTCGGTTATTTGTAAAGATAGAGGCTTATAGTTTTCCCGAAGTGCTACTTTTCGGGAAAGAGAAAGATAGATACTATGCATAAAACCTTACGAATCAGTTTTTACCTTCGCGATTAGTAACAGGATAACCATTGAAATTTTTTAAATTCACCCTGTTTGTCAAAATTCAAGAGGGCTATCACATCTTTCATTTCCTCAAAAACTGGCACCACTTCGTGAAAATCGCAAGTCCTTATCTCTACAAATTACCGAGATAGCTTATAATGACAAAGATTAGGGACACCCTTGTACTTAAACATATTTACTTATTATATAGAGTGTATATTAAACGAAACAGATTATACATTTTTAATTCCCTCATAAAAGGGAAGCTATGTAAACCTGAAAAAAATCTGCCTTTGAGATGTATTGAGATCTCTTCGTTTCAAGGTGATTTATGATAATTTACAAGCAACATTTTTAAGCTGGATTAAAATATTATTTTTTTACCTTGGTTCGTTCCCATTTTCTTTCTTTTATTTTACATTTTTATTTGGGAATTTTTATTTAAAATGAATTATAAAATTGATTAATTATAATTGGGAAATAGTTTAATATCTTAGGCTTAATTTACTTTTTCAACATATATATTTCAATACATTAAATTTTAGACTGCCCTGGTATAATAAAATATTATTTACTTTTACACACTAAAATTTCATTTTATAATAATTTCTTGACACGCTCAATACATTTCCTATATCCTTCTTTGTCTATTCCTTTGCGTATTTGACCCTTTTTTTTCCTCTACAAATTTATGGAGATTGAACGAGATACGGAGAGAAGAGGAAAGGGAGGAAGTCAAGCATAAAATTTACCGAAAACCGAATGACCAGTGTCTCGATAGTACTGACGGCACTCATTTACTAAAGTAATTTGGCTAGCCAATATTTTTTCGCGTTATTCGTACTTATAACGTGATATATAGTCATGCCCTAAAATTACTTCGCTACATACAGAATACTTAATTGGACAATTTGTTTCTACGGATTCCCCTTTTTCCATTCCGGAAATTATGAACCATTGAGGTAAGTTTCAGGACATTAAATAATATATATTTTTTTATATATAATTTACATTTAAATATTTAAACCAAGATCCAAAATTAGTATACAGACGTGGATCTAGATCAAACCAGCGTTCCCTCAAATTCACAGTCCACAACTGGGCCTAGCGTTGGTTTTCCCGAAGATTTTCTAAAAAGGAAAACCCACGTAAAACCCGCACAAAAACTTTTATACCTTTTAGTGCAATTTTTTAAAGTCGGTTTCATTTTTTCATAAAAATTTTAATTTCATCCTTTTTAATTTCATCTATTCAAGTTTTATTGTAAAATCCAGAGTTTAAAGATGATCCACTGCATAATATTTATTTCCTGATATAATGGTGATCGGGTAAAATCGAGACTCGAGAGTATAATATTAAAAAACTTCTTGCTATATATCTTGGGGCAAAATGGAACTACTCCAGTAATATCCTGAATATCCCCTGAAAATTGCATCTAAATTGGTCAAACCATCGCGGAGTAATTGATGTACAATCAAACAAAACAACACAATAGCCGTCATTCCGCCATTTTTAACATTTTTTTAAATATGCTTGCTATGGGACCACTCCGGCAATGTACTGAATGTTTCCTGAACATTTCATCCAAATTGGTCAAACCTTCGCGGAGTAATCGATGTATAAACATAAAAAACTAGGGATTCATTTTCATGGTCACCCTGTATACATAAAACTACCTAACAGAATAGCAAAAGAGATACCTTTTAGCAAATGAGGTTGTAAGTCACACCTCATTGCTTTAGTTTGAAAACGGTATTTAAAAAAATCTAAATTAAATTATAAAACGATAGCGGCTTATTGAAATGTAAAAAAAATAATTATTGAAAGTTTGAATATACAAGAAGAAAATTAAAAAGTTCACATTGTTTCTTGGCAACAAAACCGTTTTGGACCTATGTTTATGAGACATTATTGTCTTAATTTATGCCAAGCGATCTTCCATTAAACGAAGGCCTATGTTTTCTGAAATACTTTATTTGATGTAATTTTTATGTTTTGCTGTAATAAAAGATTTTTTTTTGTATTACTATATAATTTTGTAATTTACGAGCTTTAAAGAGTATATACGTCGCACCATTCAACTTTAAATCCAGAACAGCGCGTTACGAAATCCGATTTTAGCTTAACTGAAATTTACTAAGAAAATTGCACGTCCAACTGATCCGTACAAAGCGCATTAAATCGGGATATCTATTGCCTTTCCGAAACTTTCAAATCCGCCCTTTCAATGCAGAAAAGCACTGCAAACTCAGCGACTGCGGTCGGAAAACTTGAAAACTTTCTTGGAAATTGAATATCTCGTCCCACCCTCAAGTTTGCTGGATGAATTTTCTGTGGGAAATACGATTCGTCCATCTACTGTCGCAGTGACAATACTAAAGTGATTTAATTTACAATAAAAAAAAGTCGGTAAATTTCATTTACCCCGAACTTATCTCGATATGAAACTCAACTTTTTTTCGGAATGGTGAAGTATAACCCAATTTAGTTTTTATTGGGCGACATTTTGTTAAACCATATTGAATTCAAACCAATATTTTTCCAGTTTTTACACTGATTCTTTGAGACCGCTATTTTGCATTATTATGACGAGTTCGTATCAGTTAATTCCCATATTACATTCAATTGTGTTGTAAGTCCAGTCAATTTGAAAAGAAGATTTTTTAGCCATTTTATGTGGCCGCCCTTTTGTTTTGCCGTCTTAAATTCCTAGCACGGTTTTACTAATTTTTCCCTATATCACAATTAATGCTTGCCGAAAATTTGAAATTAATATAACAAAAGTTTTTCAGGCTTATTTTTGAAATAATTTACTAGGTCGAAATTTGTTTTTGCTGTCTGGGATTCGTACCACATATATATGGTTGATTTCCATGTAACACTTGATTTTTGTGCAAAATTTCAAATAAATTGGACAATTTTTTTTCTAGTGATATATCACCTGGCTGCCATTTTGTTCCACCATCTTACATTTGTACCACAGTTTTAACAATTATTCATCTCTATATGACAATTAATTTTTGCACAACATTTTGAAATCAGTCTGTGGGATATATTTTTTAAGGCTGAATTTTTAAATATTTTATTAAGCTACCATTTTGTTGATTCGTACCAAAATTTTACTGCAATTGGATAAGTAGTTTTTATTAATAATTTTTTATAACATTTGAAAATTTCATCGCCATATTGGATGTTTACCAAAATGTTACCAGGTCAGCCCGATAATGATTTTCAATTTTTAACAAAAGGGAAGTAGAAAACCAGTTTTTGGTACTCTCGGCAATTGTTTATGTATTTTCCATTATAACGTTCCGTTACTGGTTTTTTTATTCAACCAATAAGAAATATCTGTTTCAAATTAAAACTTTAGTATTCGTCATAGAATATCCGGCCAGGTTTGGTGAGCGTTCTATCGACTCACAGATGGCGCCACCGGACTTTTCCTTTAAAATACTGATTTCTATTTATTTTTTAAGCGAACATTTTGCAGATATTTTAATTCTTAATATTTTCCTGTTTAAAATATTCTTTCAACTATAGTTTAATGTTAACTCTGGTTTGTTGTTAATGATTGGATATAATATCTGATTCGTGATATAATGGGTTTTTTTATAATTTCGACATAAATGTAGTAAAGAAGGGGGCACAGAGGACCGCTGGGGCACAAAGGTCCGCTCGATTTATTCTGTTATACGTGGCGCCATCTTTTAAATGTTGTTAAAAATAGCAAGCTAGCGGTGTATTTGTATATTTCTGACAGTTACAGCAATGTTCGTGCAGTGTGCAGGTCGCAGCAAACAAAACTGGTTTTTAAGGTAAGCCATGCTTTGTCAAGTGTGATTATTGCGTTATTATGCGTGTATTGTTATTTCTTATTATAACCCACTAAAACACAACTTTTTTACTTAAAAACAAATTGGTTAACTTAGGTGTAAACAAACATTCAGTGGAGTGGCGGGAAATTTAAATTTATTTTCTGCAACTGGGGCACAAAGGACCGCTTATGGTCATCTGTGCCCCAAAGCAGTATGTTGTGGCTTAAATATAAATTTAAGAATCTTAGAATTAATTCAATTATGTGATGTGTGTATAATATCATAAAAAAATATTGTTTTTAGATGGGACGTAACTACGTAAAGAAAAAACCCGAGCCTTCGTGGGCAGAAGAAGACATGACCAGGGCACTGGAAATGATCGGTTGATCATTTCCAGTTTGACAAGCAGTTCAACGTTTTAAGATACCTAAGACCTGTATTTTGCGCTGAAAAAATAATGAAATGATGCCAAAGACACCAAGAAATGATCATTTTAAACAAGTGTTTACTGACCAACAAGAAACTGAACTAGTGGAGCATATTCTAGACCTAGAAAAGCGATTTTAGTAGTGACTGGTTGGCGGGGTTTAAAAAACGAAATCCTCAACTTTCTATTAAAGTTCCCGAAGCCATAAGCATAGCACGAGCTGCAAGATTTAATAAGCCCCAGGTTCAAAAGTTTTTTGATGTTGTTACGATCAGTTTTAGAGAAGAGCAATATTCAACCAGGCCAAATATATAATATTGATGAGACTGGGATTAATTCAGTGCCTGTACCCAGAAAAAATCTAGCTAAAAAAGGAAAAAAGCAGGTTGGGCGGATAGTGAGCACTGAACGTGGGTTTAATGTAACTGCAGTTTGTGGGATTTCAGCTGTAGGATCTTAAGTCCCTCCGTTTTTTCTTTTTCCTCGACAGCGAATGAACCCATTATTTATGAAAGGATGTTCGCCGGGTGCAGATGGCTATGCAAATGGTTCTGGATGGATGGATTCTGATCATTTCGTCAAGTATTTAGATCACTTTATTAACCATGTGGAACCCGGTCCCGATAAGAAAATATTATTAATTCTTGACAATCACAATAATCATAGGACGCTTGCCGCAATAAATAAAGCAAGAGAAAATAATATTTACTGTGTTTGGGTCCTTAAACCATCAGTATGCAAATGAGTGTGACTTATAGTACACTCATAACCCTGGATCTCGTGTGTCATTATATGATATCGTAGAAATATTTTCAAAGGCATTTCTTCATGCTGCCACCTTGGAAAAAGCCATAAAGGGTTTTCAAACGACAGGAATGTATCCATTCAACAATGAAATATTTCCTGACGAATGTTTTCTGCTCGCTGAAGTTACAGACGTCCCGGTACAGCAAGAAACCGAGAGGCCTATCGCTGCCGAAAATGTTTCAGATGAGGATGATCACCAACCTGAACCTCAAAGCTTATTCAAAGAACCACAAACGAGTTGCAGTTACACTTCCTTCAAAGATGCTATCCTAAAAATTTCTCCAAAGCCAAAGTCAGATGCCCGTAAAAACAAAACTCAAAACCCACAGAAGGCACGCAGAGCTCAGCATGCTGAAGAATTAACAAGTTCCCCATTTAAGGACCAGCTTATGGCCAAAGAAACAGAAAAAAATAAAATACCAAAAGTGTGAAAAGAAAACTTACTAAAAATGTAGAAGAAAAGTCCAATATTAAAAAAAAGAAAACCGCGCAAAAAAAGTGGTGGAAGTTTCAAGTAGCGATAGTGAAGAAGAAGACACTAACACCATATGCATTTATTGTCCGAGTAGGTATGGTGAATCAAGGGAAGTGGAGGGATGGATTCAATGTCAGAATTGCAAAGGTTGGGCACATGACGCTTGCTCAGGAGTGTCAGAAGACGATGCAGAATTTATTTGTCTGAAATGTTCTTAAATATCTTATTAAAAATAATATTTTTTGTTAGCTGTTAAGCTGCTATAAACGATTTTTGCAACCCATCAGTCTTTTTGTAAAAATGAGTTTTTTAATAATTCTCGTTTTCATTAGTATTTTTATTTTATCAAATATTCACTTTTCATAACCTCGTGTTAAGATGTGTTTGGTACTAAAGTCCTTGTTTGATTTTTTTTAGGCAATCCAGTACTTTCTATTACTTCTATCATGACTACACTGATTAGTAATTATTAAGTAGTTAAATCATCAAGTTATTGTGTTGTTAACTCCTTGATATCTTTATTTTTTTTGGAATTCTCAGTTTATCAGTGGCTTATTGAGTTGATGTGGACAAATATATAAGTTCCAACTCAGATGTACATGGACTGAAAGGGCTTATATACACATGAAAGAACCCGCACGTAGGTGAAAGGCAAGAAAGAACCACCCCTATAAATAGCAACAACGTAGAGCTGCATACGTCATATATCTCAAGGCCTAAGCTTAACATTAATAAATAACATTATATTATACTATAATTATTTTTTAGATGGTTTTAAAAAAATACTATCATCTAAATGCACATAAACAACACGTCTAGTCAGTGTCAATATATTATAAATGATTTTTATAGTATTTTCCTTGAATAATAGGTTTATTAAAAATGACTGATGACTGGAAAATCAGTTTGCTTTCTTTTTGGACCGTTTATAAGTGCATTTACCTCGGTAAAAGATGGACCAATTCCAAACAATACATCTTTAACGTATAAATGTTCAGAAAACTCCGTCTCATAATAACCAATGAACGGCTCGTAAATGCAAGTTTACTGCGCCAGAGCTACGGTGGATTATTGGAAAAATTGCGACGTCGTTTGCAGGCGGATAGAACCTCATAGAAGTTAATATTTTATTGTTACTTGATTCTAAAATATTGTTGAAAAATGCCTTTGTTTTCGCTCTATAGGTTGTTTATATGGTTACATTTTATAAAAGGTATTATTCGGGAATCTCTTCCACAACAAAGAATTGAACATAGTTTACATTATTATAACTTGTCTTTGCATATTATTTCACTTTGCCATTTTTATCTAGGTTTTTTTTTGTGCGGTGTGTGTTTAATTTATCGTAGGTAAATTAGTTTACATGTTGAGTCTGTTACTCCAATAAATTCGTTAAAATACGTTTTTCATTTTTTAAACTTTTTACTTCCCTTGTAATCGTGAAAATACCACCTTCGGATGTTTTTTGATCTCTACGTTTTAAGGTCCTAGATGCCGAAAAATATGTTTTCTCAATTCCGTCTTCCAATTTTGTCGGTCTGTCTGTGGTCTAACTGCTCGCGGCTTAGATAAAAACCACTTACCCGATTAACTTTAAATTTTGATAAAAACTTAAGGGTCATATGGGGATGACCTGATAACATTTTGGTAAAAGGCCAATATGGCAAAACAAAATGTATAGTGAAATGTTAAAACATTCTTACTAAAACACCACTTACTCAGTACTACTTATGACAGAGTTAACTGGCAAAGTTTTGGTATGAATCCAAGATGACGAAGAAAATGGCGGATTAATAAAATATTTAAAAATTCAGCCTAAATACCAAACACAATGGACTGATTTCTTCACTAATGACTAAACTAGAAATAAGACACAAAGTCTCGGTCTCAGTCAAAAAGAGTATAATGCGGTTACACGTGTTTCGCCTTTTCAGGCATCATCAGACCTTCGACATTAACTAAAATCACAAGAACGAATCAAACAACTATAACGTCACATGTTAAAATACACACCATATGGTGACCGAGACTTTGTGTCTTATTTCTAGTTTAGTCATTTGAAACTTGGTCTCTTAGAGAATATGGACGCTTTCTTACAGTTTCTTCACTAATGAATGTGGTATAAAGATGAACTAGTAAAACTGTGGTACTAAGTCAAGATGTCGGAGCAAAATGGCGGCCAAATAAAATATTTGTGATTGGAAAAAAACACCCTCTCAGCTTTTACATAGTTTCAGGATCTAATTCCCTTAGATAAATATTCAAAAAAATATTTTTATCAATTCCGTCGATCTGTCTGTCAGTTCGCGGTATAGCTGAAAATCTGCGCATCAGATTGACTTCAAATTTTAGTCAAAAATTAAGATTAATATGGGGATGACCTGGTAATGTTTTGATACAAATCCATGAACCGACATGACCAAGATGCGACCTAGTGAAACTTAAAAAAATAATACTATAAAACTAATTACCCAATTTTTTCAAATTTTGCACAAAATTTAAGTATTTCATAGAAATGAACTGGCAACATTTTGATATGAATAAAAGATAGCAAAACAAAATGCCAGCCTAATAAAATATTTAAAAAATCAGTCTGAATAATTCTCATTAAATTAATAAATTCAAGTTTTCTACAAGCATTATGTGTGATATAAAGATAAGCTGGTACAGTTGTGGTATGAATTGACGATGGTGGAACGAAATGACAGATACATTTCTTCGATAATCACTGTAAAAAAATGAATATTTGTTTGTATGTCAATGTAAAAATTACTTATTGAATTTATTTTAAATTAAGCTCAAAAATCAAGTGTGGCATAGGCAGAAAGACACAGGTAAAATATTGGTAGTAATCCGATAGAATGTATGTGTTACTACATCACTATGTAGTGAACTAAGTTGATTCATACTTCTCAATTTCTAATAAATGGAAAGACTCATAACGAGGTAAGATTATTTTAGAAATCTCTACAAAGTTGTTTTAGAACAGTCGACAATTTCTTTTTCTCTTTATAGTGCCGCCCAAAGATGGATACTTTTTTCCACATATTATGTTATATAACTTCTCTTATATTTTCTAGGTTATGTTCTTTTACAACACAGCTAATGCCACAATCGTTCTGGTCCTCTCTCGTTTTTAGTTAATTTCTTAAAGGGCTATAAACGGCCGTTCTGGAGTTTTTGGTTAGAAATGTAATCTATTAATTGGCATCTGTTTTACATATTTTTTTTGAAAGTTCTTCATAAACTTTTAAACTATTTTCTGTGCATCTTTGCTTAATGTCTTTGCTCTTGAACTGGCCGGAGTCCTATTAGTTTTTTCCACATATACGTTTTGTATTTGTGTACATTTTCATTGAAATACTGTTTTGTGAAAGCCAGGATTGCCATACTTTAAAGTCCTAAAGTAAAAGATTCCAATGTTATTTTCAAACTGATTAAAACCTAACCTAATTTATTCTTACGTGTCGATCGGAATTAATAATAGGAAATTAGTCCACAACAACACGTCTAATCTAATTTAGCTGGAGCTAAACACAATTTCGCTTAATACCTGGAATTGAAAATTTTAATTTTTGTCGTGTCTCAAAAATTACGGATAATTTGTAATGAAATGTAGTTGAAAGGATCGTTATCACGAGTGTTTTAAAAATATATCGAATTTTTATTGTTGACTCTGGGGGAATAAATGAATGTAATTTAATAAACAATTAGCATTGGTAGTTACTGACAACATTTACATATAATTATAAATAAATTATATGCGCGTAAGCTAGCAGAATTTTAAATCGGCAGTGTCTGCGAACTTTGAGTGTATTTGTATTTGCTTTTATCACTTTGGGTAAAATGTCCAAAAGAAACTAGCAGACTAAACCATAAAAATTTCCCCCGAAAATATAAGTTTATATAGTTGCTTGAAGATTTTCTTAGGATCAAATTAGTTAGTCGATTCGATTTTTTCCTATAAAATTATATTATTGATGCGTTTTATTATAAGTAGGTTAGGTTAGGAGTAGGTTAAATTTGAGTGGATCAAACCAACCCTCCACTGCGACTCTGTGGTTTATTGTGACTCACACCTATGTCTACACTTCCTCAAGCAACTCTAAATCATCAATGAGTCTTATCATTGCATTTGGGGAGGTATTCTTTAAGTCCTCGGGCAGCAGGATATCTCTACCGAAAATAAAGAACCTGATCCTGGCAGGCGCTCTTGTCATCCTCCATACATAGGCTGCACTCAGATTCGTCCTTAAGCCCCATCCTGTGCATGTGATGTCTTAGATCACAATGGCCAATGTATAGGCCTACTGCTGTTTTGAACTTAATTCTATTCATATTTAACAGACTCTCTGTTATCCTCTTCTTCATAGGAAAGGGGATAAATGCCTTTGCATGGGACAGGCCTGGCAGGCCAAGCCAAAAGAGAATAGCTTTTTTCCTCAACCAAGTCCAAAATTGCGTGCTTGGTGGGTTCATGGGCTACTCCTAATGCTGGTTCAGGTACCACGAATCTTGTCCCTGCTCCTTTCTTTGCTAGAAGGTCCGCAGACTCATTTCCCTCCAAACCTACATGTCCTGGTAACCAGATAAAAGCGATTTTATTGTCGCTCCACAGGCCAACAAGGGCCTTTTGGCAGTTTCAAACTGTTTTGGATGTACAACGACTCGCTTCAAATGCTTCAAGGGCCGCTTGACTATCACACAATTCGATAGTATGGACTTCTGCTTGCGATATTGAGGTGTTATTGACAGATCAACCTTCGGTCTTACCCCGTGGATTCCAGCTCGTACACATTTATTGCTTTTGGAGCCATCTGTGAATAGGCACAGCTCTCCTTTAAGTAGATCAGATTTTATTCTGATCTCACTCCTCTCTCGCTGGGAGTATGGTTGCTATGAGGTTTTGGTAGCCGGTATAACATTTTCAAATTTACGTATAATTAATTATTTAGTTTATAGTAACAGTGAGGCAACTACTAAATTTGGCTAGTTATATAGTTACTGATTTTCACACAGTGTTCTATCACCATCCTGTCGAATAACTCTACGAGTTGGATTTTTCCAAATTTACATATCATACACTTTATAAAATAAAGTTAATAGAATCTTTATTAATAGGGTGTTACTATTGAAAGTGACATATTTTGAAGATATAATCAGTTTTAGTTCATAAGATACTGGCCTTCTTTATTAATGAAAGTAACAATTTTTTCATTTACAATAAAATATTCTGTTTTTTGAACACATGAATTATGATTAACATATTTACTTTCTTTTTTCATGTAAATATCAATTTAACACTTTGAGAACACTTGAACTATTAGAAAGTGTCAGTTTACATAACTTTCTGTTTCCATTTATCCAAGTTGCTTTTCTTTATGTTTGCTTGGTATGGAATGTTAAACAGACATTTTGCTGATAGTTTTTCATTATTTTAAGCCCATTAGTAATCTGAAACAAAATTGAACATTACAATTTGCAGTTAAATATAATCTTTAAAATATCAAGACTTTTATGTAAATTACATTTTACATACCTCAATATGTTTTATTCATAATTCATTGGATTACATTTTGTAAAGTATTTTCAACTTCTCCTCTAAATTAAAACAACAGAAATTTGTTTTTGTTTTGTTTACAAATATTCGGAATTTGCCTGCCTTTCTCTTCTGTCACTATGGTTTCATTGGATTCTTATTTTTCGGCATCCAGCCAGCTTTGATAATGTCTGGTTTTTGTATTTCAGTTACGATTTTGGTTCTGCTCAGGGGCAGTTCGCCAGCTCTATTCGGGGGACACGGAATATTATCGGGTTGTTACTCCCTTATATTAGTGGCGCCAGCAGTGGACTCCACTGTAACTATTATTTTATTTTATGGCATTAGGTTGGCATAAGTCTGAAGTGAGGAAGAATGATGGAGGGGAATGTCAAACTTCTCTGAATTTTCTGGAGCTGATTTTCTCGTCCCTTTCTATTGGCTCTCCTTAGAGGTGCAACATGTGTCCGGCTTTATAAAAGTGCCTTAATGGACCAATTTTTTAAAGTACTGAAAGTATGTCGTAATTTATTTTAAAGTGCAGTACCGTTGAAAGCCTAAGGCCTATTTATGGACGTCATAAGTTTTGGTCCCGTTTTGTTTGGTTCCGCATTTGATCAACCACGTGGGATTTTCAATTTAGTTTCCTGTTGTGAGCTAATTCGCAATTATATTTTATAAACAGAATGGCATCCTGAATTTTGTTTTTGGCTGTCGGTCCTCGAGAAGCCTTTCTAGATGTCTGGAAATTCTCTTTATTGGTTACCGTTGACGTCGAAGGAGCCCTCTAGATGACTAAAGGGTTTCAGGTTAAGAATTCAAGATATGGTTTTGGGATATAGTTACAAGTTTATAGTGTAATTTTTGGGGTACTTAAACCAAGAGTTCTATAATGGGTTTGGAGTTCCTTCCTGTAAGAGTACGAGGAATTAATTCTTAATTTTTATGTTTATAAATTTTATATAAGGTAGCAGAAAGGAAGTAATAACCTATTTTTTGTAAAACAGCCTTGGCGAAATACATTATACTTTTATAACTTTTTCCTTGCGGCAGTGTGGTAAAAGAAAATTCATGAATTTTTGATTTCCTGTGAGCTATTTAATTTAATTTTCATATTTACATATTTGTGTCATGACATTTCGCCAGATGTTCACAGGTTGTTGATATAATGGCAATAACGTTCTATCACATTTCACATATTTGATATATTTTATATATATTTTACATTTTCTTGATTTATTTTTTTATATCTTAATGTCAATTGAATTTTTGAATGTAAACTAAATTTCATATGTCAAAAATTATTTTATAAAACAACTCTTAAAAAAAAGAAACGAAAGTTCAAGGTGATCATTAAAATTTGACAGTCTGTACTTTATATAGGGTTTTATTAAAAAGCCCTCCAAATCTTTATTTTGTTTGCATTTAAATATCAATTTAGGTTTCTTCCTAATTGAGTCACAGTCAATTAGGTGGTGCCCCTTTTAATTTCGAAAGGTGTACCCGAGAACCTTCAACCTACAGCTCTCTGAAAAGATGACTGGCTGCCGTTCGCATGTATTGGTAAGTTCATAGGGACTTTACGCCATAAGGTTCGAAGGCGTTCCTAACATGTAATGGTTTTTCACAACTTTCAGCATGTTGGATGATTTCATGTGACTTGTGCTATCCACCATGCTGTTGGTAACACAGTGGAGTCTGTATGTTCCCCTCATTGCTTCCCCTTCCACAAAATAGGTGAAGTGGTGGAAATGTTCCATGGCTGCTGTCGGAGTGGAGCGAATCGCTTCTGTAATTGAAAAGGAAGCCTGTCTCTGCAGTCCACTCAGTTTGACTTGGGCAACACTTTATTGTCTTTTGCTCCACCAGGCTACAGAACCATAGGATATTAATGGTCTTATGACCGTCAGGTACAGCCAATATGGCTTATAACTATATATTATTTATATTGATGAGTCAAACGCCAAATTATAGAGGACATTTCTCTGGTGGTCCCATATATTTTGATTTCAAATCCGTACATCTGTTTTTTTGTAATATTAATATTTAAAAAACACGGGAATCAAGTTTTATAATTAGATTTAATTTTTTTTAAATATTCTTTTCAATTTAAAGCGTTATCTTACTGTCTTTATTAGTTATTAGGCTTACTGCCTTTATTAGATTGACGCCGAATTCACGGAGTAAAAATTTCAAGGTGGAAGAAACAATTATTTTTCATTTTTTATTGCACTTTTTTGAAGTCGGTTATAAAGATTTTTATTTTTGCTGTAAAAATAATATAAACTATGGTTTTGTACAAAAATAACAAAATCATTGCTTTGCTTTATAACAAAATACAACTTCGAGGCAATTTCTCTCATCTAATGTTATATAAAATATAAAAGTTAATGGGGTAAGTACTTTTTTAGCTATGCTGTGAACAGGCAGACCGACGGAATTGAAGTCATTCGGACAAGTAGTTGTTAAGCTTTTCAGCATCTTGGAACCCTAAACGTAAAGCTCTCGGAGGGTGTACCGTTTTATTAAATGCTAGCCCGTTTCATAACGGGTTAGCATTTAATAAAAAAAAAATCATTTTCGTAGCCTATAAAGAACGGTCGAAAAAACACGACACTCCGCGCTAAAGCCTTTTTATCGCGCCGAGTATTTTTTAAATCGGATTTCAAGTCTCGTCTTATTTTCATTTATCTTTTGGCATCTTTGGCAATCCCTCCGAAAAATAATCCGTCCGAAGGAAGTGGGTCGCTTTTTATGTTTACTTTGATAGTCTCGCTGCAAAAAGTCACCACTGAGACTTATTACACGCCTTAAAAACTGTCAGTGACGTTGGCGTTGCGTTAGATGGCGAAAGAAAAATATGTTTAGCTACGCTGTAAAACTAAATAGAATATTTCAATTCAAAACTCAGAGGCAGAGTGTAAGTTTAGAGGTTCGTATTTAACATCCTAACCCCAACTTTTTATTTGGCAATCTATGTCTTTTGAAGGCTCTTTAAAAAATGTATAAAAAACTAAATACATCTAAAAGACCACTTCACGACCATGAGGTCCCCGTATGGTCTTTCATCATTTGGTATCGTTGAGCCATATTTTTTCCAAGAAGATAATGAAACTGTCACAGTTAACATTACGTTCATATGTTTGAGACCTCAATTACGCAGACGTCGGCAAATTTCATATTGTACGGCAGACTAGAATTATATTCCAAGGAACGTGTTCCGGCCGCTTGGTACGTCCAACTTTTCTGATTTGACGGTCTTGAGTAGATAATACGTCCCCTTGGACGAGTGCGAAAACTCCCCATTTTTATTATATTACGACAGGAATGGGGGGTGTTTTTAATAGCACGCAATTTAGATATTATTATTTGAGCCCACTTGGAAAAACAAGTACAAAACATTCGGTACATTCTATGAACTCCTTCTAAATCAATTTATTCTAATACCACAATATCCCAATGAATAGTAAGTTTTTATTATCTTACATCTCTTTCTAATATATTTATTTTTCAAAATACTCGGTATTAGATACTAAACTGTGTACGTTGCGACGACAAAAAGGTAATGGGAATGAATGCTTGTGCCTCCTTGGGACAGGCGAATATTGTTTCTTCAGCTAAATTAAAAATAATGTTAGTAAAGGTGGAGTAATTTACGACATATATAAAGGGTTTTTCAATTGGGACGTGTCGATGTTGACAGTCTAAGGCGGCCTTGATGTTTTGACGGCATCTCTCTAATTTGTTGTTTACTATTCAGTCACTGATGCCAAATCACCATGGCAAGTTACACGATTGAGCAGCATGTTCAAATGATAAAAGTTTATTATCAAAATGAGTGTTCGTTTGTGCGTAGCGGCCATTTTACGGCAGACGCGGTTGCCCTTCAAAGTTAACTCTCCAAAGTTTGACGACTGGTTCAGTAAACAATTAGCCAACATCCGTACGTGTAAAAAATGCTAGATCTGCCGAAAACATCGCCACTGTCCGTGAAAGTGTGCAAGAGAACCCGAGGTAGTCAATTCCTCGCCGTGCACAAGAACTCGGCTTTTTCCAGGCTTCCACTTGGCGAATTTTGCGTCGGAACTTGGGCCTGCACCCGTAGAAGATCCAACTGACTCCGTAGCTGAAAGTTAATGATCATAGACGTATATTCGCCAAGTGGGCTTCGGAGCGCTCGGAAGAGGACCCCAATTTTGGCCGAAAAACTCATCTTTAGCGACGAGGCGCATTTTTGGATGAACGGCTATGTTAACAAACAAAATTGCCGTATATGGGAGCACACCAATCCATACGAGGTACATCAGGTAGCAATGCATCCACAAAGAGTTACTGTTTGGTGCGGATTTTGGGCCGGCGGCGTCATTGGTCCGTACTTTTTTGAGAACGACCTTGGTCAAGCCGTCACCGTCAACGGCCAGCGCTACAGAACGATTATAATGGATTTCTTTTGCCCCAAATTGGACGATATGGACGTGGACGATACGGACATGCCACACAGCGGACGCCTCGATGAATTGGCCACAAAGATCGTGCGTCTTAACTCCGCCAGATTTCTTTTTGTGGGGTTTTCTGAAATCGCAGGTCTATTCCAATAGACCGCAATCGACCGATGCCCTTAAAGTCAATATATCCCAGGCCAGCGCTCAAATTCAGCCAAATCTATGCAGCAGAATCATTAATCCATACATAATGGCAAACACAGGCCTTTCAAATAAAAAAAAAATTCTTTAATACCTCACACAAAGCTTGTTTTATTCCATTTCAAAATCGACCCGTACAAATTGAAAAACCCTTTATATATTATAGATGTAGTGTTTTCATGTTTTATATAATATAGGTTATATGAGAAATGAAAACCAGAATATTAAAGCAAATACTCTAAATATAACAAAAATCATGTTGTTTCCAGAAAACTTAAACCTTAATGATACCGCACTTATTGACATCAATCT
Source organism: Kuschelorhynchus macadamiae (assembly GCA_030620095.1). Lineage (NCBI taxonomy): Eukaryota > Metazoa > Arthropoda > Insecta > Coleoptera > Curculionidae > Kuschelorhynchus > Kuschelorhynchus macadamiae. The sequence continues at coordinate 213,493 of JAUTXW010002480.1, forward strand.
TTAAAATGTGTCATTACGACAAAATGGGGAGTTTTCGCACTATTCCAAGGTGACGTTTTACCTACTCGCTTGATTTATTTCTGTGGAGATACCTTAAGCAAGACACGGGACACGACACCCATATAATTCAAGAATTTAAAATTTGAATTTTCAATGAAACAGGGAATATTAAAGCAGAAATGTTGGGGATTTCATAATTGCCAGACAATGAAGGCGTTACTGTGTTTATGTACTCCAGTTTAATCAGGTAGGAGTTATTGGATGATATACCCGCCACGCTGACCTGGACAGTGGACAAGTGAAATATTGGTTTGTATTTCCTGTAATGTAGATCCGACGGTTACACCGCTCTACCTCGGTGGTCAGAGCCTCTTCTGTTTTCTAACAAAATGCACTACGAGAAGGTCAGGTTTACATCTAGACGGGTGCCTTCACCCCTTACACACCTAGTTGTTCGTTACATTCGTAGATGCTTTCTGATCCGTCTGGACCAGAGGCCAATCACTCTATCCTGAAGCGGACTTTTTTTTAACAAAGTTCTTTCGCCTTACTTTTCCTGCAGATGATCCTTTGTGAAACGTCGTGTGTCACGCTCGTGGATGCTGCCTGATCTTTCTTCTCTCTTCAAGGATCATTACTCCTACTTGTCCACTATCACCAGCAGGTCGTCACCGTGAATCCGGAAGAGATGTTACTACTTTAACAGCTCGAGTTCAACTACCTAAAGTTCACAACTGACCTTTATTTATAGGCGGATATCGTGACAACATTTCACGTAAAGTAGTTTTTTTTAGTAATAATGTTTATATTATTACTATTTATTATAAGATTTTTACCAAAATGTAAACGTTTCATCAACTTTTGACATTAAATTTTTGACCAAAATTTGAAGTCAATCGGATAAGTAGTTTTTCAGCTATGCCGCATACAAACAGACCGACGTAATTAAGAAAATGTCAGGTTTTTAACACTTCGAAATCTCAATTACAACTGAATCAAAATGAGGCCTCGCGGCGCGCTTATATAGCCTTTAGAAAAGGATGGAATGATCTAGAAAATTCTAGAATAATCTAAATAGTACAGGGTGAGATGAATTAAGCCTAACAGAACTTTCGAGAACGATTTTTGATACTAACATAGTCGTTACATGGATAAAAATTAAGGTAAGTCTACTTCAATAAAATAACAAACAATAAATAAATTCATCTAAATCTTAACAAATCTATGACTAAGGCTAAATTCGCGACAATATGTTTTCCGCCTTTAGAACCCTAAAAGGCGAAGATCTGTAAAAACCTGGAAGGGTAATTTTTTCACGATTACTGTACTTCTCTTTTACGAGTTCACCAAAAACTAACTTTTTTAGACTTTTGTCAGTTTTATATTTATTCTGAAGCAGTGTGCGTCGCTTATAAAGGAAAATATTATTTAAAATTTATATATATACACACATTTTTAATAAATTAAAAAAATTTATATATATACACACATATTGTTACGCGCAGCTTAGAAGCACCCTTCTCGTAAGCCCGGTTTGTCGGAAAAGAATCCGTTTCATACCGCATAGTGATCTAATAAAGAAACACGAGATTTAGGGGCCAAATCTTTTTTCCAGCATTGCGTACATTTTAAATCGAATTTCAAGTCCCGTATTATTTGCGTTTATCTGTCGTCATCTTTGGCAAGAGCCTCCGGAAAATCAGCCATCCGTAGGAAGTGGGTCACTTTTTATGTTTACGTCTTGCATTTCAGGCTATAAAAACCCACATTGAGACTTATTAAAAGTCCCGGGGCCGATTGCCAGCGACGTGGACGCTCCATTTGGCGATCCAGTTGAAAAAGATTCTTTAGATAATATTTTCTGACATTTGCGAAACTTCTATGACTCTATTTTAAATAAAGAGCCCGGAACTACATAGTACATATAAGAGCCATATTTTTCATAAATCTGTATAATGAAACTGACTGTACAAATTGATATACCATTTGGAAAATAATTGGGAGAAACTTTTGTCTTAAATTCCGAAAATTGTTTTTTTTACAAAATAGTATTAAAGTGCATTTATTTGGATATTCTAAATGACTCAATTTTTCGCACTAGGGCGATACAAATTTTATCACACTCCTTTTTCGCATTTATTCATTCTGTAAGAAATAACGTGAAAAACGCATTAGTAATTGTTAAAACTGCCTATTTTTTATAAATATTAATTACACAATTACAAAGCATTATCAAAATCAGCGTGTAGAAGTTAATAACTATGTATACACGTGTATCGTACATTTTATCTACGAGTTATAATATAATTAACATTTTCGTGAAAAGATTACCTATAGCAAATAGCAATAGCAACCAAGTTACCTTTGGTTTTTATTAGGAAACACTAGAAAATGCTGTCAAACAATTTGTAATTTGTCACAAAGTTCGGAACGAGTTTCATACATTTTCAACATGAGCGATTCAAATCTTCCACCCGAAAAATATGAGTTGACCTACTTCCGGTATCACAAATGGTGTGAAGAAAAGAACACAGAATACTATAATGAGAAGGCATTGTTAGCTTATTTTAATAATCTATCCAAAATTCAAAAACCATCCTAGTTGCAAAAATAACTATTTACTTCATTACTAAATGAGGTAGTTCTACCTCATAATTAGTTGTTACTTCCCTCGTGAGATTTTTTCAGATCTATACGTTTAAGAGTCCCTGGATGCCGGAAAACATGTTTTCTCAATTCCGTCTGTCTGTCCGACAGCCTGTCTGTTTGCGACAAAGCTAAAACACTACTTTTAAAAACTGGATACGCTGACTTGCTATATGTGGCAACTCGCATAAAAGTCTTCGATTACAGTCCTTTTTATATCGAAAACCCAACATATTTAATTTTGACAACGATTTTAGTCCAATTTCCAATATGCCTCGATTTTATTAGTTTTTGATGTGTATAAATCGTAAATTGGATTACGAACATCATTTTTTACGATGTTACTTAAGCCTCTTCGCTTTTTTCGTGTACATTTCTTGATCTTAGTATCGGTAGTAAATTATACTTTTTTTCATGCACAATTTTCTGCCCAGTCCTCATACCGCTTCCCAGAGCTTTTGCTACTGTCTTCTGGATATTGGCCAGTAAATTTTCATTTTCGTAATATTTAATTAGTTTTTATACCATTTTTTTCCATTGTAGATGCAAAAAACTCGAAAATTGTTTTCTATTACTCGTTTTGTCACTGACTTGTCAATCTGACTTTGAAGTGACATCGCTCAAAGATTTTTGCAACTGCTGGTATTTATATGTTTATCCTCTTTTTTCATATGAAAATATCATAGATCTATCTAATTCATCTTCCGGATTTTATACGGAGGATATGATTACACGTAATAAAAGAAAACCAAACTTAAAAAGTTTGTCGTTGATAAATCGTATGACCTGCACGTTAACACTGCTTTTGACTATATTACAAAATTTTTGCGGTTTTTTGTCACAATCTCTTGGACTATTAGTCTCCGAGAGTATCGCGAAATACTCTTTATAACGTGCTTTTCTTTAAATATCAATGACTAATGCAATGTGCTACATGTACACTTGAAACTGCATTCAAATATAGCCCACGTGATTTGAATGCAACATATTGACTTCATTTGTTAACGAGTTATGGAAATTTCTTTATCCTGCGAGACATTGTTGAAACAACAATTCTGCGGCAAACGAAAGCAGACAGAGAGCTCTACGGAACTTAATTTTGTTTGATTTATACTACAACTTGAAAAAAAATAATAATTTTTTCTCAATTTCATTCTTTAATAAAACAAAAAATCTATAACGTTTTCGACTTGACATACGAGAAACTGGAATTTTTCTGTTTATTTAAAAAATAAAGACTCAAATTTTTACGTCCTTCGTATTATGTTCGTGAAAAATTCACCCTCCGAAATTTTTACGTTTTATGGTCCTTAGATCCCGAAAAGCATGTTTTCTAATTCCGTCTGCCAATAGCAAAAAAACTACCCGATTGACTTCAAAATGTTGGTCAAAAATTAAGTGTCGTAATAATATGGGGATGACTTGGTAACAGAAGTGGAAACTGGTAAAAAACTAATAGGAATCCAATACGATGGAACAAAATGGCGCACAACAAAGAGAGTACATATCTGTTTTTAGATGACTATGTACTGAACTAAATTGAGTCAAACTTCGCTATTCCTAATAATAGGATGATTTATAAGGAGGGAAACTCCTTGTAAAGGAAATTTATCTATTTTTTCTTTTTGATTCACTGTCGCTCTGATTAATAGCAAACATTAGGACCTGAAACTGTGTAAATATGCCATTTAGGCTTTATCCACAGTGCACCTTAATCAAAAGTTTTAACAACTTTCATGTTGTTGTTATAAACAAATGAATTACTGTCGTTTAGCAACGCCCACCTTGTCGCTTTAGGTTTTTTTGACTAGTGGATTAAATTGCAGTTTGTTTATTAAATTTCCCTACCAAACTGTTAGTTCAATTAGAAAGTACTACATTTAGAAATGATGGTGTAATAATAAATTTTATTAAATAAAAAAAAGCTCGCGAATCGTAGTGGGAAATCATAGGTGTCGGGAGATAAAAGTGAGCACGACCCTGAAAAAAGAATCACTCAGTAGTTTATTCTAAATTATAATTAGGTATTTCTTTTTATGGGTACTAGTCACAGCACTACACGTGCCAACCTTCGAGCAAGTATGTTTCATAAAAAAAAAACAGAAGCGGATTTTACATAAAATTACTATTGAAAAATTATATAGGATTGCAGTGGATGCGTAAAAATATGTTCTTCTACGGCAAAACCGTGCGTCATGCGAAAGTAAGTCTTGTTTATTTGCTCCAAATTAAACGGGAATTAAAAAATTAAATAATTTAATAGAACATTTAAAAAACACGATTTTATGACTTGAACTAAAACTTTATATATTTTGAACCACAGATGTATAATAAAAGCTTCGAATGCCAGTGAAGTGAATAGTACATGTGATATTTTTTCTTACTGTCCCTATTAATTATATTAGTCAACATTTTAAATAGCTTTTTTTTTAGTGAAAAAAATCTGTACGTCTGTAGTCTAATATTTATTAATATAAGTTTTTGATAAAAAAAACGTTTTAAGATAAACACGAAAAAGCTGTAGCTATTTATAGCACTATTGGAACTCTGCGGAAAAATCACTTTGTTCGCGTATGGCGATAATTTTTAAAAATCTTAAAATATGTAAAAAAGTTAAACCAAATACACGTGTTCAAACGTTTTTTCCGAAAAACTAACCGTTTTTTAAAAATATATTGCAATATTTAAGGGGCGGTTTCACCCCCGTAGAATTTGAGTTTTGAAAAATATCTTCTTGTCGAACCTTTACACCCTACACTCAACCTATATCGCAAAATTCAACTTTTTGCGTCAAGCGGTTTGAGCAGAATCGCGATTAATCAGTGACCCGATTTATTGAAACACCCCGTATAAATATAATTTTTTTTTTAATTTGTAAAAAAATAATTAAAAATTAAATAAAAAAACGTTGTAATATTTAAGGAGCGGTTTCGCCCCCTTGGAATTTGACTTTTAAAAAACCTTTTCTTATCGAACCTCTACACTCTACAATGAACCCGTATGCCAAAATTTAGCTTTTTACGTTAAGTGGTTTGAGCAAGATCATGATTACAGAGTAATCCGATTTTTTGGAACACCCTGTATAAATGTTTAAGAAATCCTCAAATATGTAAAAAGATAAAATAAAATACACGTATTCAAGCGTGTTTCCGAAGAACTAACTGTTTTTTAAATAAAAAATGTACTATTTAAGGGGATGTTTCACCCCGTTGGAATTTGAGTTTTGAAAAATCCCTTATCGAACTTCTACATTCTACGCTCAACCTGTATGCCAGAATTCAGCCTTTTACCTTAAGCGGTTTGAGCTGGGGCGTGATGAGAGAGTCAATCAGTCAACTAAGGATTTTATTATTAGTATAGGTATATAAACCATATTATATAAACTGCGGTTTGCAGTTCACCTCCTCATATCTGTAATTAAATTTAATTTTTTAACTTTTCAGTTTACTTCATATAAAATGTTTTAGTATATATTATTTATTAGTGCGGAACGTATATTGGTTCGGATCTTGCCTAACACCACAGATTTTTCATTTCTTACTGCTCCTTTGCCGCAACAAGACGCTCCCACTGCAATGGATAAACTAAAATAAAGTATTTCCTCTACGGATAAAATATCAATTTAATTCCCTAAAATAGCGTCTTTGCCCTTCCTGCTTAGATGATTAAAATTTGATATGATTGTAAATCACAGTGACGACTCTCTTTCCCCTACACATTGTAACAATTTTCAAGACACAAAATTAATTAAATCTTCATTTGCAGGTGTCAGGCAAAATTTTTGTTTAAGGATACAATCCAAATTAGATTCATACGGTTGTCCGCCCTTTTCCTTCCATTTAAACAGATTGACAAATAAAGAAAACGTTTCGAGCATCCAATTGGCCTTTCGAGTGTTTATGGTTATAAATAATAATTATAATATTATGTTAGATGTAAAATATTGGATTCCTGCCAATATTTTACCATTTTCTACCTACTTCACACTTAGTTTTTTTGAACATAATTTAAAATAAATTAAATAAGTAGTTTTAAAAAACTGGATTGATTCGGCCGAAAGATAGATGGCACTATGCAAAAAAACAATTTTTACTTAAAACTTTTCATACGATAAAGACAAAGTGTTGCGAAACATGTCATGAGTTTGATTTGTTTAATATAGAAGAAATTTTAAATAAAAATTGTTTTTTTCCACTTAATGCCATATATCTTAAGTAGTTTTTTTACGTTGATTCATTTAATATTCTATTTGACCGCAATTTTGTTTCCCCATCTTGAATTGGTAGTACAGCTTCACTAGTTTATCTCTTTATCACACAATGCTTGCACCAAATTTGAAATAAGTTAGATAATTAGTTTTTCACTAATATTTTTTTACCCTTTCACCAGGACACTTTGACCAAAATTTGAAGTCAATCGGGTAAGTAATTTTGAAACGCGAACTGACAGAGTGACAAATATAAAGACAGGCCTGTAGAAAAACATTCAACATATTTAATACATATATTTTTTGGCATCTTGGGACGCTAAAACGTGAAGATATGTAAAATCTGGTAATTTTTTCACGATAAAAAGCATTTTATGAGGCCGCCATTTTAAAATTTTATGATAATTTTACCAGTTCATGTCTATATTAAAATTAATTATTGCAGAAAATTAGAAATCAACCCATTAAGTATTTTTCCAGACTATTTAAATATTTTATTAAGCCGTCATTTTGTTTCACCATCTTAGATTCATATGAAAATTTTACCAGTAAGTTGATTTTCTCATAATACTTTATTTTTGTGCACAGTTGTAGATATATTGGATAAGCAGTCTCTTATTAATAGATTTTTATTAACATATTACTCGACAGATTGGTTACCAGAACATCCTCTTAGGTCACTTAATTTTTGACTGAAATTTAAGTCCATCGGATTAATAATTTTTTAGTTATATCGCAAATAGACAGACTAAAAGACCGAAAGACAGACAGACAGACCGACGGAACTAAGAAAACATGTTTTTCGGCATCTAGGAAACGTAAAGATCTGAAAAAATCTTTGAGGGCGAATTTTTTTCACGATTACAATACCTCCCTTTACGAGGGAAGTAAAAATAAAAATTATAAATTATTTTTTCCATAATTTCTGTTTAAATCTAAGTGAAATGTTTCACTAAATAACAGTTACATCTGAAACAAACAAAGATCAGAAGTAAATTTCTTTTTATCCGCATGTAATACAATTAGAATTTTATCAGTAATATAAAAAATTGGAGCTTTTACGGACTAATTATAAAATTAACCTAATGCTGTAAAAATGTGTTTACCAGGGGTGAAACGACCGGAGCGATTAATAAACATTTTTAAATGTTTGAGTTTCTTTATTTGTAAAGGTTCCATTATATTCAATGTGTAGGCCCTTACTTTTCTTTGTGTAAATTTTAAAATTGTTATCAAAAGGATACTCAGTTTCAATTAAGGGATTTTCTTAATTGGATTGAGTTCTTTCTCTAATTAGGCATTTATAGGGTTTGTTTCTTCTTTTGCCAGAACCTCTGCCTGTTTGACCTTTGTAGGCTTTGCCACAATCTCTTGAAATTAATTTTCAAGAAAATGTATAATAGAGGAATAAACTATTGGCATTTTAAATACCGTAAAATTGGGACAAAATATCAAATAACATATCGTTGAAAAAGTTGACTACTTCCAAAGATGTCCGCAAAAAAGGAAAAATCTTTTTACTTTTCTCAGGCTGCATTTGAAGAGATGTTACAAAATAAATAATACATTTTTTTAGTCACGGTTTCTCCACTACAGGGTGATGCATTCATATTTAAAACTTGACGTTTCGTATTCTAGGTCTCATCAGCAACTTCACTTTTTTAAATACGGACCTGGATATTATATTCCATTTTTAACAAGCCCTTGATCTTTCGAAATCAATGATGTAATGCACTGATTCATTTAGAGAATTTAAAATTCGCAAATTCTGGTTTTCCGTCTCTCTCTCTCTCTGACACATTGCCTCTGGTGGCTAAATTTTAAATCATCTGTCATTAATTTGTGAAACATCTTTGGTTTTGGGAGGTCGAATCCTTGATAAAATAAAAAAATTTAAAAAAAAATTAAACCGACTTTAAAAAAAATTCGCTAAAAATATATATTTTATTTATTCCTTAAATATAGATGCTCAAAGCAGCCTTACCCAGCAATTATGAAATATAGTTGAAGTATTTTATATTACATTACATATAAACCAAATATATAGCTAGCTTTATATCTTTTTAAACGGATGCCCGAATGACTTGCTCTTAAGGTCCTTTTGTGAAACTGTGCAAGCGCAAACTGCTATTACCATCAATGCGCTGAGCCCAAAGTCAAATGGCAATATTGAGTTCCTATAGACATTTATAAACAGATTAATAACGAATCCGCATGTCGAGACATGCGCAGAAATATTTCCGGGGTCTTACAACTGTTGGCAGGTGAGTGCATAAAGATTTTATTGACGGCCGTATTATAGAAGATACACCTAGGTAAACTAAATGTAAATTATAAAGCAACTTTCTCACTTTTTAGTGTTTTTAGTTACATTTTTAAGAATATTATAATTTGTAGTATATTTATGCCTAATTGTATTTAACATAATACAAAAAATGACGAATAGAGAAGTGAACGACACTATTAAAATTAGATTTTATAATATATACTTAAGAAGAATAACTGAAATAATTTAAATATTAATATTTAATTAATTAAATTACTGTTACAGGTTTCTTTTGCCGCCACCTGTATACATACATAAAAATTATAATGACGGTAGTCGGTTAATAATCTATACCGAATGTTCATTTTTCGAAAATTTTAAGTAAAATACTTAATTTTGAGGTTGCACAACTTCATGGTAACTCTGTATACATAAAATTACATAAAAAAATAGCAAAAGAAATACCTTTTAGTAAATTGGGTTCTATGTCTATTACACACCTCAATGCTTTAGTTTGAAAAAGTATTTACAAAAATGTAAATTTAATTATAAAACTCGCTACCGTTATCGCTCTTATATTTGCCTTTTTTTGTACTATTATTACAAAAAACAGATTTCAAATCAATATATATGGGCCCAACAGAAAAACGTTCTCTATAGTTTGGCACTTGACTCATCAAAATAGTCAAGCCGTTTAATGCACGGACAAACATAAAAAGAAAAAATACATACAGGTAGCATTAGGAACCTTCTCCTTTTTGAAGTCGATTAAAAATATTAACACGGCATGACTTTGAAAGCACAGTGAAATTTGACCAAAAGTAGACACGTGTTTCTGATTTAAAGCTTCATCAGTACAGTTAACTAGCTGAGAGGGAAAATAAATGGATTAAGTATAGCATTTAAAATTAAAATCAATCCTAAGTAATGCTAGAAAATCCAGTTGCCAGTCTAAAGAAACCGATGTGATGATTGTGATTGGTCAAAGCGAGCCGACATAATAAGTTTGTAAGAGGTACATTTAATATACATTGAAAATATAGGCATTAATTGTTAGTCGTAAAAAAAACACAGCAAGCAACATCGTTAGCCACCAAGGCGTATCAATCGTCATCATACATATCCAGAAAAAATAACGTCTGAAATAAACATGGAATGTATCCGAATCGGTTCAAATAAACGACCAACTCGGAAAGCGCGATCCGCAAATTTATTACTTATCCAGACCGTACGGTAATTTATCGATATTCCGACTATTGTGGATATCTCGGTCCAGAACGACGGGACGATCCAGTATGTGGAAGGATGTTAAGAAAATGGAAAATGGCACGCCTCGAAAATCTTCGGAATGCACGCGATGCCTTTTATGTCCGACATTTTCCAACTAATGCTGCTTTCGACGCCCGGCATCGATGTCCTCTTATTGCATTTTCTTGCCGCATAGAACAAGAAATTCGTCTATTTTTACTTCAGAAATTCTATCTCCTCGATGGATTCCTGCAAATTGTTTTAAAATTTGAATATAAGTATGTAGCTTTTTTTTTCGAGAAATTGTACTTCCTGCGTGAGATAGAAATATTATAACAGATATATTACAGTCTAACAGGGTTTTCTGTTAGAGACGGCCAAGCAAGGCCAGAAAAATTTAGTAGGGAACTCGTTTCTAAATTATATGATAATTGAGGTGATAAAAGGCAGAGATCTTATTAATTAAAAAAAATATTTTTAAATAACTTTAATTATATCAAAACAATATGTAAAAACATCAACGTATATCTAAAAATTTAGGCAACTAAAAAGAGAGATTAAAATACAATACAGCACAACTTGTTACGTTCTGGACGCGTGTTTCGCTAACTAAGTTAGCATTATCAGCAGATGATATTATCCTAACCGAGACTATTTATAGATAAATGTGGTCACACTTGGTTGCACCCGACTGCATCGTTATCAAATAAACAATAGAGGGGACTATAGGGAATAGGCCCTCTGTCTTTACTTAGTGCTTTCTTAACACATTTAACTATTTCTATACTCTCAAATGCATCCAATAATCTATTTTTAGTTACATTTTTAGTCAACTTAATATTATTTATTCCTATTTGGTGATTGTTTTCCAAAGCATGTTGGGCAACGCTTGACTTTTCTGTTCTTCTGTATCTTAAATGTGCCATGTGTTCTTTAACACGAATGTTTATTGAACTTTTAGTTTGAACAACATATTTCAGATCGCAGTCATTACAGCTAATTTCATAGATACCAACACCTTCAAGTCGACTTTGTCTTTAGGGTTTTCAAGGAGATTTTTCAAACTGTTCTCCGTTTTGTAGGCTACTCTAAAACTTACGTTTTTAAACACTTTTTCTAGACCTCTCGTATATCTGTGATCATATGGAATTACTATGAACTTATTGGGAGTCTCAGGTGCTTGAAGAATAGTGACATCTTTTAACATTTTCTTATGCTTACGTCTACTAATTTATGTACACAATTATCATTATATCCATTACTTTTAGCTATATTTTTAATCCGATTCATTTCATTGTTAAAACGTTCTTTACTTAATGGAAAATTGACTAACCTGTGAGTTGAGAAATGAAATGCTGCCATATTGTGTTGATGGCAATGAAATGAGTCGGATGTTATCAGTATTACTAAATTTCCTATAAATATCAAATTCTAATTTATCGCTATTTCTAATAAGTAACGTGTCGAGAAAAGTTAATTGACCATTGTTCTCCTTTTCGCTCGTAAAATTAATGGAAGGATATTTATTGTTTAATGTTTCTAAGAAAGTGTCCAAATTTTCTGTTTTAGTATCAAAAATAGCAAATATATCGTCTACGTATCTATACTACATCTTTAGGAAATACTTGAGTTTTTTTTGGCATTGGGTTTCTGATTTACCCATAAATAAATTTTTGAGGAAGGGAGATAAGCAATTGCCCATTACAGTTCCCTCAAAATGTTTATAATATTTATTGTTGAACTGAAAAAAAATTTTGATTCATACATAATTTTGTGAGAAGCAAATATTCATCAATAATTCCTTTCTTCAAATTATCGATTTCATGTAGTTCCTTTAGCTACTCTAAGCTAGTGGTATGGGTACACTAAAAAACAATGAGTTTACATCAAAATATATTAAAATTTCACCTTATTTTAAGTGAACATTCTCAATTTCATCTAAGAATTCCAACGAGTTAGTAACCTCAAAGTTATCGTACGAGATATTTAATTTGCTGAAGGAAGTAAGAAGAGTATTATACTTAAAGCAGTAAAATTCTCCTGTTATTATAATTCTTAGGAAAAGTATCAACAATATTGTCTAGATTAATATTTTTAATTCGATCATTTTGCCTATTGTGTCGAAAAAAAATAGAGACACAGACTGAGGAAAATGGGAAACTATATTTTTTTGGCATCTAAAGACCCTAAAATATAAAAACATGGGAGAGCGATTTTTTTTACGATTGCAATACGAACAATGTAAAAACAAAAGAGCTTTCATTTACATCTTGACACCTAGTTAGAACTTTATCTATAGAGGATGCAAGAAAACTTAGTAGATATAATTTGTTGGAATTTTCTTTTAAGAGTATGTGTCCAATATTTTTAAAAAATATTAAAAAGTTCAAAAATATAATCAATAATTTTTTAGATTTAAACAACCTGTATATTATTATTATTAAATGCACTTTTTTCCATCGATTATAAATATACGAAGTTTGGTACCTTTAGCTTCAAAGACAACCGAGAAAATTGGGAAAAACCTTGTTATAGGACGCAATGTGTTAGAGTTTATAAATAAAAGCATCAAACTTGGCATATTTATAATTAATTAGTATAGGGGCATTTAATGAAATACAGGTTGCCCCATTTAAAAAAATATAGTTTTTTTTATATTATTTATATATTTTCCAAATTTCTGAGGAAAATACAAAAAAATGTACTGCTACTAATTTTTAAATTTAAAGGCTTTTGTATGACCCTATGTCATTTATTTTCAAAAATTCAGTCTAGGGCTGAAAATTACTATATTCCAGTAACTGTAAGGTAAATAACAACTTCAGGATGTGCAATTTGAATTTTGAGAATTATATTTCCCAAATGTGCTCCCTAAACCTCTACAAATTGTTTTAATTTGGTATTTTACATAACTCGTTTTAACATTTCTGCACCAATATTCCCTATTTCTTCGGGAATTCAAATTTTTAGTTTTTGAATTTATAGTATAAGTTAGTTTGTTCAAATTTTTTAAGTTAACATAACATGTTTGAGAAAAAAAAATATAGGGAAACGGGAATTTCTAAAAAATATCCCTTCTAGCTTTTTCAAGGAAATATGCTGAATAAACTGCAAATATTGATGCAAATAAATGTGTCAGTATAACTTTCAATAGCAAAATATTATTTCCATACATTACAGATGATACCAGATGCCTAATCCGTCATAAACTACACTCTTCAAACAAAGTTATTAAAGCTTCGCGACATGAAATTTAAACCACTTGGGAGTGCAATAATAAGCCCGGCCTGACATAACGTAAGTTATATTTATTTGATTAAGTAAAATTGCCATTGTAAAGCCTGCTCTTCCTTAACAAGGGAGCGGTTATTTCAAGAAGCTGGATTAGGAACATTGCCCTGGGGAGCTCAAAGAATCGTATTCTTTACCGCACTCGAAAACTGGGGAAAACATTTTACTCTTAGCTACTCGGGACACGAAGTTTAAGGTAGATTAAAAACTATCAAGAAGTTTTTCTAAGGATGGTCTATTTAGAGATTAGCTCTTACAAATATTATTGCGTTTTAAAAATTAAAAAGTAGTAAATAAATAGGACTTTAAAAAAGTTTTTAAAATCAAGTATTTATTTTAATAATTTACTTTTATATTTAATATTTATTCTGTAAATATTTCTTATTTATTTATTTACACTATTCCATAGGGCAATTGCCACTATTATTGGGCAGGATAAACAGCAAATATTAGGTTATGCAGAAGGAAAAAATATACATATATCCAGCAGTGTCAATTTATCAACTATCTAACATATATAATTATAAATAATTAAAACTAACAGATTTAATTTTTTTGCAATCGTAATGGAAAATATCCAAATAATCCTTCAAGCGATAGTGAAGTTAACACATAATACGCAGTGGTGAGAATTTTAAAACGTTCGTTCTAGACTTTGGTAGATAAAATAATGGTGATGACCGAGTTGGTCTAGCGGGCACGTGAAAGGTAACCTGAGATAATACAATAGGAGCAGAAATTTTATTATTTGAAATGTGAGCAGAAAATATTGTCTTTCGTCAAGGATATCCTATTTAAATCTCAAAGTAGACTTTGCCGGGAAGTATCAAAAGGTGAGTAAAAAAAAACCAAAAAGGAGATTAAAAACCCACCTCCTCTGCCTCACCGTTGTTTGACCATGAGTATGATCGAAAACGGTACATGAAATTAATTTTAATTTTATTTAAATTGTTCATTTACTTATTTACTGATTTTTAGTTATTTAAATGGAATAAAATTTATTTGTTTTAAGTGTAATTTAAGAGAAAGCAAATTTTTAACTAGTTTTAAGATTTGATTAGAGAACTTTTAAAGTAATTAATTTAGTTATATTTATTATATCTCCTTCTTGGTTTGAACACCATATGCCATTTTAATGTGAAATAAATTATACGCGGATTCTCCTTTGATATGGACTTTTGTCCGGGAGGTACCTGATACCCTCCTATAAGCTAAAGTATTATTTCTTGATTTACTAAAATGCAAAGTTTTTTCGAGTTTTAAACAAATGGCATATCTTGCTCTTGTTATTTTCTTTTAACTTTATTTATTGTACTTGTAATACAGTTTTCTAATAACAAATTTTAAGGTTATATTATTGTTAACTTATACCTATGCAGATTAACTTAAAATTTATTCTTTTAAATTGTTCACCGGATCTATATTCCTTCTAGACGTCCTTCTACGAATGCTGTGATATTATCCACTGCCTCTTTACAACCAAAAGCCATTATTAATGGTAGATTCCTTTCTATTAAATGTTGGCCCTCCCAGTGAAGTTCTTCATCTAGTAGTCTGTAGTTCAAGGGTATGTCCTCTTTCTTTCTCTCGTACCAGTTCCTGAAGTTTAGTTTATTTATAAGATTGTTTCTTTCTTGATTATATGCTTGGCAATGTAATAGCCTATGTATTGGATCGTCGTTCGCTGCTATATCTCCACATCCTCTGCATGCTGGTTTGTTTGTTTTGCCTATTCTTTTGTAGTGTGTGTAGAATTGTCCATGACCAGTTAGCATCTGAGTAAGTTTCCTATTTGTTTTTATTTCAATTAACTGTCTAAAGTTTACGCTAGGGATCATAGTGTAAGTTGTTCTTCCTGTATGTGCCGCCTGCCACTGATTATTCCATATTGTATTTGTTCTGCTTTTTAATAGAGTTTTTAATTTTCATTTGCTTTTCCTAGGTAAGGGATCTATGTGTGTTCCGTTTCTATTGATAATTATTCCATTCTTATGCCTTTTATGGCTGCTGCCTTAGTTGAAGTCAAGCAGTAAGCTCCAGCTATAGTTTTTGCTACCTCTCCTCTGAGGGAATTGAGTTGTAATTTGAATCTTGCTTGATTTAGTTTATTTTCGAATAGTGATGAACAATAGTTTAATCTTGGCATAATAGCCCCACTGAAAATTCTGCTTAGAGATTCTGGAATCTGAAATAATCTGGAAATTGTTCTTCTTAGTTGTTGAAAGGTGTTCTTGCAGATTTTAACTATTTCTTTTATATGCGGTAGAAAAGTTAGCTTTTTATCTAGGTATATTCCTAAGTATTTGAAGACTTTTGTTCTCGTGATTCTTCCTTCCTCCATTCTAAACGAAGGATTTCTACTTAGTTTCGAGTTGTAGTTCAGCCACTTGCATTTATCTATTGAGAATTTTAGCTTATTTATTTTACTCCAGTTATTTAATCTGTCCAACGTGAGGTTTATCAGTTCTTGTAATCTTATTGTGTTGTTTGCATTAATTGCTATTGCCAAGTCATCCGCATATGCTGTTAACGAGATATTATTTACGTTATTGAATTCATCCAGCAAGGGGTCCATCACGAAATTCCACAAGTCCGGTCCCAGTTTTGAGCCTTGAGGACATCCCTTCGAGAGTGTTTTGCTTGAGTTATAATTTCCGACATTTTTAAGGATATTTCTCTGTTTTGTAGATAATTGATTCAGATTGATATAGTGTTTCTTGAGGTGTTCTTATTTTTAAGTGTTTCTATTACTTTGGGCCACCATACATTATTGAAGGCTCCCTTTATGTCCATGAATATTGCCATATTGTATTTGAGTTCTGAGTTTAAATCTGTTATTAGTTTTTTTACTACTGCTTCTGTGCTCTTGCCTGCTACAAATACAAATTGTTTTTCATGATGAATGTTTATATTTTCATTTAAGAGCTGTTTTGCTAATGTAATGTTCGAGCAATTTTCCCAGAGATGGCAGCAGAGTGATAGGTCTCAGAGAGCCTATCTCTCCGTCTGGTTTGTTGGATTTTGGAATCGTTATTAGTTTGCCCTTCTTCCAGATATTAGGGAAGTATGATTTCTGCATGCAGAGTCATTTAGTATTCTTGCGAGATAGTCCGAGATGACGACCGACACGGTTCTTAGTGTTATTCCCAGGATACCATTTGGTCCTGGTGCCTTCCTTATGTTCAATTTGACGAGATAATCTTCTATATCTTCTTTAGTTTCGCGTAGTCCTACCAATATTTTAGATTGATCTCTTATCAAATTTTGTTCTATGGTGTCTTCGTTGGGATCGTCATCTCCAATCATCTCACCCAGTATATATTCTGCTGTGTCTTCGAAGTCCGTAGTAGTGTTTCCGTCTTGTGTCTAGTGATTTTGTTTCTTTGTAATTTTTCCATTTGCCAATTTATATGGTAAGCTCCAGGGAAGTTATCTCTTGCAAAATTGTCCCAAGATTTGTTTTTGGATTTTAGAATTTTCTTTTTTAATTTTTCGCTTAGTGTTAAATATTGTTCTTTTAAATTTTCCCTTTGTTCACTTCCTGGATTGCTTCTCTGATATTCTCTTCTTTTTCTATTGGTATCTTGTTTTAGTGTTTCTATTTGATCGTTCCACCAGACTGGTTTGTTTAGATAAATTCGCTTCTTGGGTATTGTGCTTTCATTAATTTCTATTAGAAGTTTTGTTAATGCTTCTGCTCTTAATTCGATATTTTCAGTTGTTGGTTCCCCAACTATTTCTCTTTCTAATCTATTCATTCCTACTATGGCCATATCCATTGCTTTGTTTGTGTTGATCTTTGTTTTAAAGTATGTGTTAATCGTTTCAATCTCCGTCTGTATTAATTTTACTTCGAATGTTATTATTCTGTGATCACTTAGTGAAAACGGATGAACCTTCCAGTTTGCAATGATTTCTGATGTTTGAAAGCTGCCAAGTGATAAATCTATGTTTGAGTCTCCATGTATGCTGCTGTACGTGCTTAGTTCTTCTTCTTGATTATTATGTATGACAATTTGGTTTTCTGATATAAAATTGGACAACAGATTACCTCTGTTGTCCATGGTGTTACATTTCCCATCTGGATGGTGAGCGTTTGTATCTATGCCTAGTATAGTTATATTGTTTAGTTCTAAGATTTCTCTAAATTTTTGAAGTTCTAATTCTATTTGGAATTCTCTAGTTGGGAGCCAGTACATAGATCCCAATATTATTTTATTATTATGCCAGTCGATTTTAATTATTATTGAAAGTGAGTTACAAAATTGTTTAAGCTTGATTGATTTAATCTCGTTTTGGAAGTGAATCTTTGTTTCTGCTATTAGGTCAGCCCTTACTGTGGATATCGGGAGAATGAATTTATCTTTTATTTTATGTACGTAAGGATCCTGTAAGAGTAATACATCTACTTGGTTTTTTATTGCGAAATTTACACATTCTATGGTGGCGTTAAAGCTGTGATGCAAATTTTGTTGTAGTATTTTTAAATTATTCATCAGTATTGAAGTTAATGTTGGCTACTAGTTGTTCAATTTTTCTTTTATATGCTATGCATTTGTTGTCTCTTGGCTTATGTTTAATGTCCTCTAGTTTGGCTTGCATGCATAGTATGCATTTGTGCGTTTCCGGTTTTTCTTTATTAGGGCAGCCTCTTGTGTCATGCTTTTCGGCACATATTCCGCACGCTACTGTACTATTGCATTTCGTTGCTGTATGTCCATAGCCTTGGCAGTTGAAACACTTAGTGATATATATTTTTTCCTCAAGGTTGCAAGAATGCCAGTCCAAAGCTCAAGAAGTTTTTTCCTTATGTTGGGACTCACTTCGAATACCCAGTGTACGTAGTGTTTTTCTCTAGGACCAAATTTATATATTGTTATAATAAGCGAATCCGTAGGTAAATTGTTTTGTCTTATGATCTCTTTGCTTAGTATCTCCGTGTTTATATTACTTGGTATATTGTATATTGTTATCCTCGGGTTTAGTTTATTTAGAGATTTTACTTCTAATTTCATGTCTTTTATTTGCTTGAAGCTCTTTAATTTGTTGTGGCATTCTTATTTTGATTCAATGATTATATTGTTCTTTTTATTTATGTATAGATTTTTGTTGGTCTAAATCCAACATCAGTAGGCTTAATTTGAGAAGTTAGTTTATTTTTCACGTCTGCTACGTTATCATTAGTGGTTAGTGATATTTCAGTTTTAAAAGTTTTGCTAGTTGTAACTGGTTTTCTAATTCCTGCTACTTTTACCATTGATTCTGTGTCCCTTGCAGAAGATGTGGAGGGTGCTGATTCGACCAATTTGGCGTAAGTGTTTTTCTCCTGTTTATAAATGACTTCCTGATTTTTTTGTAATGTGTCGAGCTTTCGTGCTTGCTCAGCTATTGTTTCTTTATTAATGTCTTTGAGATAGATTTCTAGGTTTATTTTTCCTTTTAGGATTTCTATATTTGTGCTGATTTTGTTTTGTATCTCCTTTAAGTTGTTGAGTTCTTTGTCATATTGTTTTCTTGAGTCTTTGTCTATTTTTGTGTTAGTGGATAGAGTTTTTATGACATTATTTAGTAGTTCTAGGCTATTATTAATTTCTGTAAAATTGCTTACAGAGCTTTGGCCCCTTTCGGAGCCAGTTGTGTCGTATTCTAATCTCTTCCTTTTCTTTTTGATTTTTAATGAGCCTCCATCTCTAATTCACTGTTTTCCTCGCTATCAGAGTCCATCTGAAGGGATTCAGGTCCGGCGGAGCTTTGGGCTTCCCTGCCGCCCTACCCAGTTGGGGGGTTACCAATCCCCCAACAGCACCTCTTGGCCGTATATACGATCTTATTGCGTCTAATCTGCTAAGTCCGGCTTATTGCGTATAAGTCGTTGCCCGCCAGAAGCCCACGTGGAGGGGGGTGCACGCCTTAACCAACAATAGTGCTTATACACTTTTGACAAAAATACGTCTTCTGGTAATAATCGCACCTCGGATAAACCTCATTGGTTACGATAATGCCACTGCGCAAAGCTAAAAGGTGGGTAAGACCCATCAATTTTAAAACTCGTGAATCTTAAAATTTTATACTGTACCCTCTCCAATTTGTCAATGTGCACTTGATAATTAGGAGGCCAATAAAGGAAACATACTCTAACCTACTACGAATTAGAGAGTATAAGGTTTTAGGTGACTTGAACTCCCAACTAGACAGTATAAGAAATCCCAAATTCCGATAAGACTTGGCAACAAAAACCTGCAATCAAATATGACTCCCAAGTCTCTAAAATATTCAAACCGTTTTAGAGCAACACCGTCCATACGATAATCATACTGCATAGGAATTGTACTTCTACTGAATGATAAATTATTACATTTATGAATGTTAAGGGGCAGTTTGTTTTTTACACCATTGACTAAGTGTAACAAAATCAAGCCTCAAGTTTCGGCAATCATCAATACAGTCAATTGCGCGTAGTATTTTTAAATCGTCAGCATAAAGTAAACAATTATTATTCATACCGATAACGATGTCATTTATAAAGATGTTAAAAAATATTTAAAACTTTAAAAAAACAAATTACAAGGCATTCTTAAGTATAACTGCTTGTGTGCTTTTTATAAGCCTAATCTTAAATCTGCCCTTTTGGCGCCTAAATGCAAAAGCCTCAGAATCGCTATTAATGCAAAACATATTTATCAATTCAAAACAGACTTTTGTCAAACACTAAGATATAAATATAAAAATACAAAAGGTATTTTTAAAAGCCTCTGGACAACATAATCTTTCTAAAATATCATTTAAATAATGAATTTAATTACTTTAAAAAAAGATCATATGCATTTAACTCTTTATCCTCTAAAGAAATGGAATTTAAAAAATTCAGAAAAAGATTTTTAGATGATTATTTTTGAAAGCCACGACGAAAGGATCAGATTAAAAATTTCTTTTTTGGTAACAAATTTTAAAGCTTTTGACAAAAAGTTATACTAAAATCTCCAAATGACATTTAAACAAAATAAAAAAAATTTTCAACCCCTTAATGTTGATGGAAATCAATTTTTAGATAAATATTTTTGAAACTTATTATAAAAAAATTGTATTTAAATTCAATTTGGTTTGTTATATTGTAAAAAAAACTAAATATCTATTTTACTTCCTTTCACCCACATAAAAGCGAAATATTGAGATCTACAGAGGCCAGTATTTGAATTATTATTTTCGTAAAAAAGTAAAATCTTATTTAACTCCTTTTTTTGCGAATTTTTTTCGAAAGGTTCTAGCGCTTTTAAAACTAACTCTCAAGACAATGTTTATATGTACTTTTTTTTATTTGAAAGGGTACTACCAGTTTCCAAAGTTTGTTATATTATTTTTTAAAACCTTTGTATGGACAGAAATCGGTACTGAATAATTTTTCGTGAACTTATTCGGTGAAACGTAAAAAAAATTCTTGTGTACGAAAGACAAAATTATTTATTTATAATTCATAATAAAACCAAATGAGCATTTATTTATTATTTTTCCCCCTGTAAAGGAGGGGTAAAAGCTCTACTAGAAATGTCAAATTATCTTACTTTTCTCGAAGAAAGGCGAGGCAAAAAATGAGTTAACAGTTACAAACGAATATTTTGACACAACATGTCGATATATGACGACCCAACGATAAAGAAGGAGCGATGTACCGATTATTATGGGTGTCATTCCTCTAATTATTTCTCCCACTGCCCACGAGTGGTCTCCTTAAGCTTCTCTCCAAACAAAACAGTTATTGACTCCCGAGAATTTCCCAAGGGAATGAGATTTCAGATCCTTTTATAAGCATTTGGTTTGAATACGAATGTCCAGTCAATTAGTTCAGGTATCTGAAACAAGGACTACTTGAAAAAAATATGTTGTATTTAAAACAAAATAAAAATATTACTCTCTCTTACTCTTTAAGATGACGGAATTAGTATGCAGAGTTAGGACAAAACCTTTCTACATAAGTTTTAGTGCGGATACTTAAACTGTAGCAAATTGCTCGGACTGTCTGTTTTTTGTTAAAGGAGCGTAGGTATTTTTAAGTTAAGTTTATCAATTTAACTTCCACCTCTTTTATATCTATACTAGTACCGATTATCTTAAATTAAAACTTAATATTTTTACACAGCACTTCGAGATATGACGACCCAATAATAAAAAAGGAGCGATGCTGATTGTTTTTCTCACTGTTAACGGTCTTCTTAAGCTGCTCCAAACAAAACAAAAGTTATTGAATCCCAAGATAGTGAGATGTTGGGTTATTTTATAGGTATGTGATTTGAATACGAATGACCGATTAATTAATTCAGGTATCTGCGACAAAGACGGTTTGAAATAAATTTGTTGTATTTAGAACAGAATACAGATAATACTCACTTTGACTCTCCCTCTACTCTCTAAGAGAAGGACATCGGAAATTTTCTACGTAAGTTTTATTGCGGATACTAAAAATGTAGGAAAAGGCTCGGTTCTGTCTGTTCCTTATTAAATAATAGAGATATTTTAGGGATACTTTTATC
Source organism: Kuschelorhynchus macadamiae (assembly GCA_030620095.1). Lineage (NCBI taxonomy): Eukaryota > Metazoa > Arthropoda > Insecta > Coleoptera > Curculionidae > Kuschelorhynchus > Kuschelorhynchus macadamiae. Next base: position 235,676 of record JAUTXW010002480.1, read on the forward strand.
AATTTAACTTTTGTTTCGGTTTGTGTCTTCACTAGTGCTGAATATCTAACCAATATTTTTAAACAACTCGGCGAAATATGATGACCCAGTTATAAAAAGAGAGCGGTTTATCGACTGTGAGTATTATTTCCTCTGTTTGTGACCGGTTTCCTTAAGTTTCACGTCAGAATTCTAAACAGAACAATAATAACTGACTCCAGAGAATTTCCCGAGGGAATAATATTTCGGGGCCTTTTAAAGATGTCTGTTTTGAATACGAGTGGCCGGATAATTAGCTCAGGTATACAAACCTTTAAAGGCATTTAGCTGGGTTGAAAAATTTTTTTAAATAAATAACCCTACAAAATAATTCAAATGGAGTTAATTGGGGCAGAGAACGGGCCACTTAGTGTAATTTCTTTTACCGATTCATCTCATTGGAAAAGTTCTATTGAACAATTGTCTTGTTGAAATGGCGGCGTTGGTTGGAGGGAGGTACACGTCCTTTTGAAAGTCAAATTTTCTACGTGGTATCCGACTGCATAAATGGAACAACTCTAGGTACACAGAACCAAAACGAGCTAAAAGCCGGTTTAAATGATATTTATTTGATTTAAAAAATTGGCTACAGCAAATCTTGCTTTTCTTTAGCAAGGGAACGTTTATCTTAAGAAGCTGGGTTGGAAAGCTACCCTGGGGAACTATAAAAATCCTAGTCCTTCCTACACTGAAAGCCCGAAAAATATTTTATTTTAACCTACTTGCGGAGTCCAGAGTATATCTAAAAATGTCGATAAGTTTTTGTAGAGATGACATCCTGCATCAAATCAAACATGTTTAAAGATACCTGGCAGGACCAAATTTAAATAAAATTGTTTGAGTGATTCTAGAGACAGTTGGTGGACTCCAGACTTCTGTTATAGTATTTTTGTGCGATATAAGAAAGTGATAATGAGATGTTACAAAAACATTAAATAACTCTTAGATTTTTCCTAAGTATCTTGCCGTAATAGGATTGTATTTGATAGTACAGCTTCCGTCTATTCTACTGTGAAACAGGTAGAAAGATATTATACCTCCCTTTCAGTTTGATATTTTATTAACGACTTTATGTTTAATATAAAGAACTCTAAGAAATAATTTTCATTTTATCTCTAGCCTTATTTAATTAAAATGTGTATTATAAAGTTCAGTATTCCCTTAAAATGTCCGCAACCCTTTCTGTTAAATCCGCAAATGTTTGCCCATTGAAGCAAAAACGGTAGTTAAAAGCATTTATTTCAAGTTAGTGGAGCGAGTTCACGAAAAGTACTCATGAGTTTGAATAAGCATCCCTGAAAGTACAGTTTGGAAACTTGTAAACCGTTAGTCCGATAGAGGCTACAAAAATTATAAAATTAATATAATAATAAATAAAGATATAAATCTTGACATAAAAATGAAACAAAGAAAGAGAGAAAAGAAAAGGGAACACAAATATTGCAGAGACCTACTAGATGAGGCATGGTATGACACCCACGACACTCCCAGTAAAGGATGGATTGATAATTTAAAAAATGCTACATCAAGACTCCCTCAAATAAAGGTAAAAAGGTTATTATTTTGCATGCGGGGAGAATAAGACTGGATACTAGAATGTATATTTTTTACACCCAAGAAAAATCGAAAAAAGTGTGCAAAAGTAAAAATTAAGGAACCCGTTTTGTTTTTTCCGTAAATGAAGAGGCAAGTTAAAATTTCCACCCTGTACAAAGGTATAGTAGTGTGCGCCATTTCGATTCAGACATAATTCATTCTATAAATTTGGAGTGATTAGTTCTATCAAAAAATTCGTTTTAACCTTTTAAAACAAAAATTCATTCCTTGAAACAAGGTCACTTTTCAAAATATGTTTGTTTCAACAAAACAAAGATGCCCATACAAATCCACGTTGGCCGAAGTTTTCCCCTTCTTGCATCTAATTTTATTAAGCTAATACCTATTATCCAATTTAGGAACCAACTTCCGAGAATTTCCCAAGAGAATGCGATTTCGGGCCCTTTTAGAGGTATCTGGTTTGAATACAAATGACCGGTAAATCATTTCGGATATCTGCAACATGGCCTATTTGAAACAAATATGAAGTATTCAAAACAAAATACTGTATTTTTTTTTAGATGACGAACTGATAATACAGGAAGGCCTATCCTATAAAAACTTTTTGAGTTTTAATGCGTTTGCTAAAAAAATCGTAACTATTCTTTACCCGGAACTTCTTTATGAATCTTTCCTTTCGTTAGGAATCGTAAACTCAATTTAGTTCCGGACATAGTCATTTAATATATTGTCTTTTCAAACATTTTTATTGTGCGCCATTTTGTTCCACCATATCGAAATCGCACCAATATTTTTTACTACCTATGCTACACTTATTCTTTGAGCATGATTCGAAAATATAAGATATTTTTACCCTGATTTATTAAGATCGCCATTTTCTATATTCATTTTCAATTTGTGTCAGTTGATCTCAGTATCATATTCAATTTTGCTATAAGGTGTTAACTCAATTCAATAACAAGATTTTTTACATTACAATTATTTTAGATACTTTATTAGGCAGGTATTTTGTTTCTCCATCTTGAATTCGTATTACAATTTTACCAATTAATTTATATATCACACTTAATAGATGTCCAAAATTTAAAATTTATCTAATAAGCAGTCTTTTTCAGAATGATTTTTTAAAAATAATTTTTTAGGTCGGCATTTTGTTTTGCTGTCTTGGATTCATACCAAAATATTACAGGTAACATTACATATTCCTTGGTTTTTGTGCAAAATTTGACATAAATTGGTTAATAGGTTTTTTAGTAATAATTTTTTTAAGATTTCACTCGGCTGCCACTTTGTTCCGGCATATTGGATTTTTACCAATCGGGTAAGTAGTTTTTAGCCACGATGCAAACTGATAGACAGACAGACCGGCAGAAAGACAAATGGAATTGAGAAAATATATTTTTCGCCATCTATACAGGGTGTCCGAAAAGGTCCTACCAATAATTTAGTAATAACAATACGCCTTTAATTTTGATGTAACTTTTAGAGGGCGCTAGGATAGCTACTTTTTGTATTTAAAAATGTTCTAACTTTGAATATAAAATTAGGAAGTTTTGTATAGAAGAAAATATTTTCTATTATCTTTTCTTCACAAAAAAAGCTATACTTTACAAACCTACCTAAATTTTACCGTTTTCAAAATATTTGATGTTTTATTACTTGAAACAGACCCCTATACTCACCATTTAGGATATTCGAGTTTTATCAATTGGAATTAACGCATCTGTCGCAAAGAAACATATTAGCTTAATTTCTAAACGATTTATTAAAATTTCTCTTTTATAAAAATGATAAAACTTATAATATGGTAAATGATGAGTACGGCTGCATCATTAAGTATTAAAACAGCAAATATCTCGTAATTGGTAAACTTTAGCTAGATTTATAAAGTATAGCTTTTTTTGGGAGAAAAGACAGTAGAACCTATTTTTTTTATACAAAGTTCCATAACTTTGTATATAAAAAAGTTACAACATTTTTAGGAGCGAAAAGTAGCGCTAGTAGCGCCGTTTATAAGTTACATTAAAATTGAAGGCGTATTATTATTACTGGCTATAAAAAATCGGTTGTCAACAATTTTCACTTTAATATCACAAAAACTAGGGATATTATTTTAAAAAATCGAAAATAAAATTTTAACTTAATCACCCTGTATCTTTTTTAATATTAACTTTTGGATAAAGGCAAGTATGCCTAAATCGCGATATTTTAATCAAATCTATGTATTCCTAAATTAATGGTTGGACCTTTTGGGACACCCTGTATATAAAATATATGTAAAACCAGCAATTTTTTTGACGATTGCAAACATTTCATTTGGCCGTCATTTTGTTCCGCTATCTTGAATTGTGGTACAATTTTACCAGTTCATTTCTATGTCACAGTTTATTATTGCACAGAATTTGAAATCAATCTGAAATTTTACTAGTTAATTTCTAAGACTTGATTTTTTGCAAAATTTGAGGTAAACTGGATAAGTAATTTTTTAGTATTAGTATTTTTAACATTTGACAAGGCCGTCATTTTTTTTTTCGCCATATTGGATTTTTATTAAAATATGACCAAGAAATTTCCATATGACTTTTAATTTTTAATCAAAATTTGAATTCAATCGGGTAAGTAGTTTTTTAGCTATGCCGCGAACAGACAGACTGACATGTTTTCCGGTACCTAGGGACTCCGAAACGTGAAGATCTGAAAACGAGTTTTGTCAGGGAAGTAAAAAAAGAAAGACGTTCAGATCAGTCATTTTTTTTATTTTAGAATAACACATATCTAAGGTATTTCTATTATTTATTAAATTTGCATCTCCTAGCAAAGGTGTCAATCACTCTGAAAACCTTAAAATGAAAGGCATGTCGGCATAACACCTATACATTTTTTAAAATTGATTAAAATTTGCATTAACCAACTTTTTTAGTCCAATTAATGTTAGAAGCCTCAGTAGACAAATAAAGTACCTACCTATTAAGAACGTTGTCGTATATTCTGAAGTATTTATGATATTATTTGCCTTCTAAGGTATTTGACTGGACCGAAGCATTTTTGACTTAAATGGCCCTCCAGGAAAGTCGAGTGGAGTTAAAATGGGATAGCTTAATATGATATCTTCTTAATTATTTCCTTCGATAGTAATCGTTGTTTCTAGTACAATGTCGGATTAAAACCTTCCGTAAACTGCACGTTTGAAACACTTATTAAAGCCCTCCAACACGGAATTAAAACGAAGTAGAAAGGTAATAAGCGAAGGCAGTATAAATTATTTTTATTTAATTCAGTAAAATTGTTATTGTAGAGCCGGCTCTTCCTTAACAAGAGAACGTTTATTTCAAAAATCTGGATTAGGAACATTACCCTGGGGAGCTCTAAGAATCCTATTCCTTGCTGCACTGGAAAACCGGGAAAACAATTTGCTGTTAGCTACTCGGGGCTTTAGTATAGATTAAAAAGTGTAAAGAAATTTTTATAAGGGTAGTCTAATTAGGAATTAGCTTCTTTTAATTCTGTGGTTCTTTATATTTTGACATGCGTTTTCGATCTTTATTGTTTAAAATACCAAACATGTGGATGTTGATCTGGAATACCTTTCAGCGATATGACAAAAAACAAAAGAGCATCGAAAACGCGAAAATTAATTGATAAATGAAATTTGGGTTTTTTTAATGATTTTCCTAAGAGGAAAATATTGTTATCTTGAAAAAAAAATCATTCTGCGAGATTTTTAAAGATCTTTGGGTTTTCAGATCCCTGGGTCCCTGGGTCCCGAGACACAATTTTTTTTAATATAAATACATTTTTTCGCAATAACGGAGCAACTTTATGCGTACGAACTGTCCTTAAAAAATTAAATAAGTTTTATATCTTTTATCTCTGTGTGCATAAATTATTTTTTCACTATACAAGCCAGCCCTAGCCTTTTAAAACACAAATATTTTTATTTCCATAAGAATTATTAAAAAAAATCATTAATCATTTATTTTTAAAAAAAAATTATTAATCATTTATTTTTTTAAAAGCAGCCATGTATGACCCAGTTTTCCCCCTGACCCCCTATTCTCTGAAATATTTTTATTGGGCGTCGTTTTATTCCACCATATTGGTTCGTACCAATATTTTACCAGTTTCCACCTTAGTCACACCTGATTTTTGGTCATAATTTAGGATAAATTGAATAAATAATTTTTTCATTGACACATACACCGCCATTTTGTTCTGTCATGTTGAATTCGTACAGAAACTTTACGAATTTATTTCTTAATCACACTTAATGCTCACACAAAATTTGAAATTAATATAATGGTTTCTTCAGCCTAATTTGTTTTTTAATTTATGAGGTCATCATTTTGTTTTGATGTCTTGGATTTGTGTCAAATGTTACCAGTTCTTTGTGCAAAATTTGATAATTAGTTTTTTATTAATAATTATAGTATAAAAAAATTGACATCTAGGGATGTTAAAAAAAACCTAAAACCTGAAGATTTTTTCAGGATTAAAACATTTTATTTAGCCACCATTTAGTTCCGCCATCTTGAATTCATACCGCAATATTCCTCAGTTCTATCAAATTATTGTACAGTTTGAAAACAATTCATTAAGTAGTGTTTCAGACTAAATTTTTTTTTATAGTTTATTAAGCCGTCATTTTGTTTCGCTATCTTGGGTTAATGCCAAAATTTTAACAGTTTATTTTCTCGTAATACTTGATTTTTGTGCAAAATTTGACATAAATTGGATAATTAATTTTTTAGTAATAATTTTTTTTACTAGGCAACTATTTTTAAAAATTTTACATTTTTACCAAAATGGTATCAGTTCATCCCCATATGACTTTTAATTTTTTACTAAAATTGAAGCTATTCCGCGAACAGGCAGACCGACAAACAGACAGACAGACTGACAGAATTGAGAAAACTTATTTTTAGGCATCTGAAACGTAAGATCTGCAGAAATCTTGGAGGGTGATTTTTTTATAATTACAATACTTCCCTTTTACGAGAGAAGTAAAAAGGAAATCATAGTGGGTTAAGGCACTGAAAAGTATAAAATAATGTATTATTCGTTTTTGAAAATTTAATCTTTTGAAAATGGGCGTCAATTGAACCTCTAGACACTCAAAAAATACATATTTACACTGTGGTGGACTTAACAAATAATAATAGTTAAGAACGACCTCAGAAAGTTAACTTTTTAAGATGAAATAAAGCGTTATTTATTACTGATTCCTTTCGAAATCGATTGTGCTACTTTTTTGTGGAACAAACTTCATTGCTAACTTACAGGAATCTGCAAAATAATTGATATTACAATATATACATAATTTGTGCTATTAATTATAGGAACGTTAAAAAAAATGTGGTTATATTTATTTTATTATTAGCAATTGGTCAAATATTTTGTCTGTATTTAGCAGATAATGCCACTCAAATGCCCTATTTCACAAAATACGAACCGCTGAGTTGTTAGAAATATCCACCCAACTTTTGAATAATAAAATTATTAATGCAAATTATTAAACCATTGTTAGTTATTATAATTTTGAGTATATAAATATTAATGATTGCAGTGGTTATAAATGAAAAGTGGTTTTCATTTTATTTAGCAGCACGTATTAATTATAAAAAATAGGTAATAATACTCGTAGCCCATAATTTTTTTTTCTCGGGAGCTGTATTTTATTACTTAATAACATTACATAGTTTAATGCAACAACATTAAGATTACAAGTCGGAATAGTGTGTTCAAATTATTAATTTCTGATATGGTTCCTAAAAATTACCCTACATTACTTCTTTAAATAGCCAAATTAATTATTTTAACCAAGAAAGAAGTTGTTTTTGGTTTATGAGTTAAAGAAAGATTGTACAGCCAATTTATTTAATATCGTTTTTTGCGTCTTCTTTATGGTAAAATATCTAATTCGCCTTAGTCATGGGGTAGTCTAGAAGTGATAATTTTATCTTTATTTTATTTATCATATTGATTTTTTTCTTAAATTTATTTTATCTTTTTACTTTTTGGTTAAAAAAGTAAGTGATAGAGGACATTTTCCCTCGCCCGAATTCGGCATCACAATTAACAAAAAAAAATTGCTAAAAATTAAAAAATGATATTTTATTTATTCCTTATATATAGACATTTTGAAGTGACGCCCAAAGCAGCCTCACCCAGCCATTATAAATTATAGTTGATGTATTTTATATTAAATTACATATAAACCAAATATATAGCTAGCTTTATATCTTTTAAAACTGATGCGCGAATCACTTGCTCTTTGGGCCCATTTGTGGAACTTCGCAAGCACAAACTCCTATTTCTATCCAATCGCTGAGCCCAAAGTCAAATGGTAATATTGACTTCCTATAGGACATCTATAATTGTCCAAACAGACCAATAACTTGGATGCCGACTTCAGAATATATTTAAGGAACAAATAAAATATTATTTATTACTTTCTAGCGATTTTTTTTGAAGTCGGTTTTATTTTTTTCTCACTTTTCAATGATTTCAAATCACATTTTTAAGATTATAATTTGTAGTATACGTATATACCAGGGACATGCAGTCCATGAAAGCAAGGGAAGCAGTGCTTCCCCAGAAAAAATTACAAAACATCTTCTAAAATGTAATTTTTGAAATAGGAAACCATTAATTTAGTTTATTTTAAAAATGCTAATTATCTTAATTATCGAGCCCATAATAAATGCGGCCCTGACTCCGACCCGTCACAATAGAAAATCGAATAGAACTTATGCGGACTGCTAGCTTCTCTGCAGCCAAGTCCTGTGTGCTTGATTTCCTGTGAATTGAGCCAGAGGTTATTGAATTTTCTACCGGCTATTTGCGATTTTTGCATTTCAGTAGCTTGCTTTAAGTTGTGGCGTAAGCTATCGTTGGAGTAGATTCTTTGTTTGAACGGCTATCCGTGTGTTGTGTGATACGTAGGTCGCGTCGTGCATGGTACGATATGGAAGACGAATAATACGGACGTGGATATGCAAATACCGTCAACTTCGGCTGTCGGTAATAACGTTGAAAATGTTGGAGAATTTAGTAAGAAGAGTGTGTGTCTTAATAATAAAGAAATTTTCAACATTAAACTTCGCTGATAAGCTTCAAATAATTTTCAAAGGAAGGGCAAAACCGCCTACGAAAAATGTGGTTAAATGAAAAACTGTATTAGACATTTTTATCCGGAAAAACAATACGAACAATTTAAATGGCTAACAGGGTGTGAAAATATAAGTAAATAGTTTTGTTGGCCATGTTTACTTTTTGAAAATGAAAAAGGTCTCTGGAATAAAACTGGTTTTTCCGATTTAAACAATTTCCATAAAGCTGTAAAAAGACACATTATGTCCAAAGCGCATTTACAGGCCGTCATAAAAGAAAAAGTCTTCGACAAAACCAGAATTGAACACGCCCTTAATAGACAGTTGGAAATTAGTCACCGCCAACACAATGAACTAGTCGATAAAAATAGGCAAATATTAAGAAGACTTATCGATGTTGTTTGTTTTCTCTGACAGCACGAATTGGGATTTAGAGGTCATGACGAAACAAGAGTTCCTTCAAATAGAGGAAATTTTTAAGATTTACTTAGTTTAATGGCTAAATATGCCGATTGCTTAAAAAATCATTTAGAGCAGCCTAGCGTTTTTCGCGGAACGTCGAATCGAATCCAGAATGATTTAATGCCTGCTGTTGCAACCATTATTCTAAAAATAATTAAGCGGGAGACTGGCGAACTGCGGTTTATTGCTATTGTTCTGGACGAAACAACTGATATTACTAATTTTAGCTAATTATGTATAGTAATACGCTGCGTTCAAACAGACGGAAGTATTCAAGAACGATTTGTAGGTTTTAAGAATGTGCCCGAAAATCGTACAGCAGATGCATTATGTATCGTAGTTTATAACGTTACTAAAGAAATTAATGGAGAGAAAAAATTAGTTGCTCAAAGCTATGATGAAGCTGCAGTGATGGCAGGACAATTAGGGGGTCTGCAAGCTAAAGCTCGAGAAACTTTCTCAAGTGCTGTGTTTGTCCATTGTTTTGCTTATAAATTAAATTTAGTTTTATCTCATTCCATCAATCACATTAAAGATTGTAAAGTATTTTTCGTTACTTTAAGTGGCATGGCTGCTTTTTTTCCGAGTCATCAAAACGTACACAAGCTTTGGACTCCATTGTCCGCAAACGATTGCCCAAAGTAGCTCCTACTAGTTGGAACTAAATGGAAGACTTGTGTTAACAGTATCTGAAAATCGTGAATCAATGATTGAACTATTTAAAAATATAATAGAAAATAATGAAACACGGGACTCAGAAGCAATAAATAGTTCGAGGGGGTTTTGGACTGTTTGAAACGAGATTTTAGTTTTAATTATTTGTTGAACATATTTTCAGAAATATTTCCATTCTCGGACAATCTTTTTAATATATTATAAACTAAAACTAATGGTATTGCTTTTTGCCTAAAAAAAGTGGATGATTTTAAGTCCATGTTAAGCCAAAAAAGAGATGACTTTGACCTATTTTGGGAGAAAACGATGACGTTAAATTTAGAGCCACAAGCCAAGCGTCTTCCTACAGACAAGTTGGAAGATGTTCAAACACCATACAGACGCCTCTTTTATGAAATAATCGATCAAATTCAGCAACAAATAAACTATATATTTAACGGTTTAAATGATTTTAAATTCCTCGAGCTCTGCAATTTTGATGCACTTAAAGGAAAAACTTTTCCAGAAGATGCGTTTAAATCTCTTCTTCTTCATTATGGCCAGTTCTTCCACCGAGTGTTACTGCGATTTGAACTAAAAGTGATTTACGAAACTGATGACATTAGCGCAAAAAATAACGCTAAGGAACCAATTCAATTTTTAAAAGACAAGGAGCTGGAAGATGCCTACACCGAAGTGTCGAAATTGTGTGAATTAGTATTGACAATACCTGCCACAAGTTCATCAGTAGAACGCAATTTTTCAATACTTAAACGTATAAAAAATTTCGTGAGAAATTCAACCGGGCAGGAGAGACTTTCGCATACATCGCTGTTGTCCATTGAAAATAAACTTCTCCAAAATATGTCGGATCATCTACCTTTTTTTGATGACGTCATTGACGAATTTGCAGAAAATGATCAAAGAATCGAATTACATTACAAATAGGTAGGTTTCTAAAAATTGCTTCCCTTTCTTAAAATTTCACCGCATGCCTCTGGTATATACAATTGTATAGAACATAATATAATATATAATATATACGAATAGAGAAATAAACGAAACTATTAAAATTAGATAGATAATAAACTATTTTTGACAGCTACGTTTATGAGTTAAAAATATTGAATACTTTTAATTTTTAATTTTCGTTAACAATTATGATAATGATAATAATACATGTGTACCTAAACCTAATTTAACTCGTACTCAACAAGGGGTTGTATGCCTATTACACCCCTCAATGCTTTAGATTGAAAAGGGTATTTAGATAATATATGTCTTTTTTTTAATATAATTATTATTACAAAAAATCTACCTCTACAATAATACGAGCGAACAAAATAAAAAAAATAGATACCTACAGGTCGAATCGACAACCTTCTTTTTCAAGCCGGTTAAAAATGCAGAAAACAGATTTAACATTTCCAAGAAGAATATTACAAACGGCGATGCTAGAAGCATTTGTATAAATGTTTATCAGGATTGTAAATTATTTTAGCTCCACTGAAAGCAAGCAGATATTAATTTTATGCGAATGCGATATTTCACAAATTACGTTTCGGAAATCAACCTACCGAATTTTGAATAGTTTCAGTTATGTTTGCAAATAACTAATCCGATACGTTTATTGTAATAATTACGTGGATGCGGCGTGAAGATTATTGTTTGTTATAGTTGTAAATGGAAATAATTTTGCGCTTTATTTGAGTGCAATTACGTATGGAAAATTCAGTGTAAATAATAATAAACAACCTAAAACTAAAGCAAATAAGTTATATATATTAGCAAATAAAAAAATCGGTAGATTTTACTTCGACACACTGTGACACACACAGTTGAATGAAGTTTTTACATTTATTTTGCCCCCATTTTATTTCGCCATCTTGAATTCGTCCCACAACTTTACGAGTTTATCTTTACATCTTACTTAATGTTCCTACAAAAAAATATTTCTTTTTAATTTTATAGTAAATTTACAAAAAAATAACAAAAAAAAACGTATAAAAATAATAAATTCGGAGTTCATAAATTAAACTGTTGATCATTCCTATAAGTGTATATAGGCCAGACTAGGAGACGAGATCATAAAAGAAGTTTTATTAATACTTTGACTGCCACGTGTATCGCTAGCCATACACATGAATGCAAATCTCAGACCGGGTGTATCGTTAGGGATACACCGAGTAGTTCATGTTTATCATGTCAATGTATCTTTAGAGCCCACTATATCATTACTTTGATATGCAATTCTAACCAGTTTGGCCTGTACGAATACACCTTTATATAGAACTTTGGCCTGACTGGTTCGATTTTTTGAGATTCATGATTTTTCCGTATACCGGAATTACAGAAGTAAAAAAAATAAGATTTTCCACTTTATTTATTCAAATGTAAAAGGAGCCCTTAAAAAAATTATTGAAAAAGAAACAACCAAACTTGAAAAATGTAGGTATAAGGTAAAAACATAAAATATATTCTTAGAAAACGAAACTAAAAATCTAAAAAAATGCAATCAATGCTTCTCATTCAAACAAACTTCCAAAATTGTGGATTTCCTTCACATTCATCACAAATAGTAATAACTTGAGATGCAATTTCTGCATGCAATTTTTCCTTCAAGAATTAGGCCTAGTTTGTCATATTTTTGATGACAGCTTGCACATCGAGCTCTCTTTTTTTTTGCATGAGTAATTAAATGATGGCTAACGGTACTTTTTCTCTTTTTGTCAGAAGTTGTATTTTCTAATAGCGCTTCTGAGGGCAGTGTTGTAGGAAGCCAATTGGTCACTTACATCTACTAGAGGCTTTCCATTATCGTAGTCTACGATGCATTTGGGCTTGACTTTTTCTATTTGTCGTCTGTTCTTGGTAATAACTGTGTCCGCGTCCAAATGACGTTGTTAGCATCCTTATATCTCTTTGGTCATGCCACTTCAAGATCCTTTGGCAATGATTAGACCCTTAGTGAATTTAGGGTCCCTAATTATTTGCGGAATGTATTTTCTATTCGCTCCTAAAGTTCGCACTAAGTGAGTTTTTTTATCCAGTAATTATGCTAGAGGCACACTTGTGTAGAAGTTATCGACGTAGAGCGTGCGTCCTTCATTTAGTAGGTCTTATAAGATCCAAAACAACATTCTCAGAAGCCGACTGTGAGGGGTTGCTTGCTAAATCTTTTCCTACGTATATGGTTGCATACCATATATAACCCTTATATGTACCCAGTTTGTACAATCTTATTCCATATCGGTGTCGTTTTGATAAGATATATTGATAAAAGCTCAACCGGGGAACCAAGGTTTCGTCAATGCATACCATCTCTCCTGGTGTATAGGCATTTTTGAAATTTTTAATGAAAATGTTAAATCCTTTCTTTACTTTACGGGTACGATCGCCAGGTACCGCTTCATCGTTATTGGCAAAATGCTAAAATCTCAATAAAATTTCAAACCGATTCCTCGGCATAATATTTTTTGGAAAGGAAAAGAAAATATTTTATTAGTGGACCAATAGACTGGAAGTTCCGGCAGTTTCACGACCCCCATCCATCCGATCAGGCCCACAAACTGTTTCATTTCAGCTGCGTCAGTTGGTTTCCAATCATGTAAACGTGAAGAAGGCGTAATATCATCAGTTTTTTCAAGCTTTTGGGTGCGAACTAATTGGTTTCGTCTACCATTAAATTTAATATTTCATTTGTGAAAAAAACGAAAAATAATCAATCGCTTCAGCTAGAGCTAGTATTCCAGCGATGGTTGGATATATGCCACTGTTCCGGAAAATAGAAAGTCTTGTTGTCTTCCCGACGGGGCGACCCAAAAAATATTCGCAAATTTATCTGTCGCAGCAACTGGTACGGGAGATTGGCTCAAGGAACGTCTCCGAGATAGTGATAGATTTGATGGAGACAGGCTCACTTAAACTACGCCGAGTTGGTGATGACACTGGATTCTGACATGATGAGCGGCGCCGCCTTCGTAAGGACTCTAAAGACAGGCTTGATGATCTGCGCCGAGTTGGAGATGATATTGGAGTCCGACTTGTTGAGCGGCGTCAAAAATGTGCTGGCGATACTCCAGCGAGTGGCGCGAAGTTGAGGACTCTGGCGATAGGCGCGAAGCTGAGGGCACTGGCGATAGGTGCGGCATTTTTGACAATGATAAAGCAAAAAGCTTTCTCACTTTAATTGACGAAAGTATACCAATATTGCAATCTCTATCACTTTCACTACCTGAGGGGTTGTAGTTAGGATCATCAGCTGAGTCCAAGTCTGCATCACTCATGTCAATTGAATCACTATCACTAATTTCTTCTTGTCCCTGTTCTTTTATTATATCGTCCATTGCGGCGGCTAATTCAGGGGAATTCAGGTATTTTCTAGGCATCGTTTAAAATTTTAATCGAATAATCACTTTATAATCCTTTCTCTCTCACGAAGTCCTATTTACTTCTAATGTCTTTTCTCACTTATCAGTCAATCTAATAACTCATTCTCACTACTAATGCCCTTTCCATTTTTCATAACTGACTATCACACATGGATATCTGGAAAAAAAATAAGGTTAGGTTTTGGTGTATCGCTAGAGGTACATCTGGCTTGATATGAAAAAAAACTGTACCGACCCAGGTGTATCGCTAGAGATACACCAGTAAAAATATATAGAAAAAATGTAAAAATATGTCTGCTACGCAATAGTTTTGAATAATTTTGCCCTAAAGCGCAATATTTTGAGAAAAAAATATTTGGCCTCTGGGAAAAAAATGTCGAATACGTGTTGGAAGTCAATGTATTAAAAATAAAACAGATTTAACATACGACGAACATTTGCTAGATAATAATCATGCTTTTGGATGAAAAGTTTGAAATAATACATACAATAAAGGAAAGTAAAAAAATTGTCACTTTTAGACTTAATGGAAATTAATAAACGTAAAAACACCTAGTATCTCTTAAACGACCATTTATATATGAATAATTCACCTTTTTTAAACCTATTTTGTTGAAAATTTCCGTTCAGATGTTACTTAGGACCCTCATAGGCCAATGTTTTTCGGCATCTAGGGACGTAAAAAGCTGAAAAAATCTCGGAGGGTGAATTTTTCATGATTAAAATACTTCCCTTTTACGAGGGAAGTTACATAACGATATTGTAATTAGCAAAAAGCAAAGGCAAAGCGACGAAACCGTTATCATTCGAACAGGATTCGGAACAAGCGATATCTGGAAAATGGTCTGTCCCGAACGGCAGCCAAAATTAATAAAGATAAAGCCTGAAATTTATGGCCCGATAGTCGAAACAATAGTTTTCGAGACTCTGCTGGTGTGCGGCGGGTTTATAACTGATTGTTTCTTGCGAGAATGGGTTTTAGTCACTGTGATTAATTGTTTATTGAGCGCCCGGAGACCTAGCAAAAACCTCGAAAGGAGAATCGAGATTGTAAAGAAATTATCAATCAGGATTTGGCCTGAGCCAGAAAAAATTACGCAGGTCATTTGTTTTTGGTAACCGTTTTCACTATATTCCTTTTATTAACATTTAAAAACCGGGATTTGTAAACTTCTGTATTGAAATTGGAAAGTGACTTATTAGAATTACTTTATTTAGACTTAATGACCCTGCGCAGCACGTCGCACGAAAATGTCTTATTCTTACACATAAGCAGGAATCCCGCCGCTTGCCGAGTCTTGGTTGAAATATTTTTTGTTGTTGGCACAAAAAAAATTGTGTTTTAAAAAGTTGATGCTTTTAGGTAAGCTCTGATTAGGTTTTTTTTTAGGAACAGAGTTATAACTTATAAAAAAATCAAATAAGAAAATAAAGTTCCAGTCAAAATGAAAATTAGAAAAACTCTCGCCCACCGGTGAAATGCATTTCGTTGTTACAAAAATGTATTCAAAATGGTGATCATTTCTACGGTCAGTGCGAAGTCTTGTTCGGCGTACCCATAAAGCACTACAGGCTTCAAAAATAAAATCCCGGTGTCCTCGAATAACATCACAAGAGTTTTCGATGCGTTCTTGTAATTCTTGTACAGTATCTGTTTCTCCATTTTGATAAACCTACTGTTTTAAATCGCCTCAGAGGAAAAAATCACAGGGCGATAAATCCGGGGAGCGTGCAGGCCAAGAAATGGATCCATTGCATCCTATCTATTTATTCGAAAACTCATTATTTAATGTTCTTAAGATATATGATGTTAGATAAAGGCAGAGCACGCAGTAGTTATTTGCTAAACTGGATTTTTACAATAAAACTAGTATAAACAGAATATGGATGAAATGAAAAAATTTATAAAATAATGAAATTTTTTTTATAATATATTTTATCTAAGTAACGTCTTCAGACTAATATTTTAGTGACTTGTTAAAATACATTCGTTCATTCATTATCTCTTTAACTTTTTAAGAAAGTGCGAGGTTAGGGTGCATTTCAATTGGCGGGACATGGTTCCCTAGAGTAATGACGTAAAAGACCAAGGCGGGTATAAAATATAAGTAAAAGCTTTAAAAAAAATTAACCTTTCAGATTATGACAAATAATAAATTAAAAGTGAGTTAATTTATTTTCCTTGTTCTGCATGTATTTCTCCCGAATAGCTAGTTTTTTGGTAGTAATATTTTTTGCACCACAATTGATTACTGAAATAAAAAATATCATTCTAATTAGTAGATTTATATGGCTCAATCCCATTCTGCAATGGTTTAATTGATACTTTTGGAAGGCAACACAAAGAAAGGAGCTCGACGAGCTTGTAATTATACACTAAAGTCCCAGATAGGAAAGCCCTCATCAATTAGCCCTAGAAACATAGTTAGAGTCTAGATTCGAAATGGAAATGGAATATCTCGCGTTGGTAATAATAAAGATAAGCGGACAAATTTATAGACTGTTCCGCATAACAATAGTTTTTCGGCTGGGCGCCCGATAACTGAATTTTGATTAATGTTCTCCAAAAGACAATATTATCGGTTTTATTTCGACCCAATAATCTATCAAAATAGCCACGATTCTCAGGATTCATGTTTGTTTTAGTAACATAATTTTTCTTAATTGGCCTTTCTGCACAGGTGGTGACAGGATATGAAACTTAAGGATAACTATGTAAATAAAATGAAACAGAGCTAAGCACTTTTTATATTAAAAAGAAAACTATACCTTGTGTATTGTACTGGGTGTCCAATTAGGAATGGTTTCCGCCCATAACTCGGTAACTGTTGACCACACAATCAGGGGAAAAATTTGCCAAAAAAAATAGCTAGAAATTATTTTCAAATTCGAAAAATGGTCGCTAGGAGGCGTAACAGCAACTCAAAAATGGAAATGTCAATTTTCTCTGGAATTTTCCTAATTAGGGTTTGCCGTTATTATTAAGCGTTATATTATTCAGGCAATTATGTAACTTTTTGCCATTTATATTTTTTCTTATTTTTAATATTAAAGTGATGGGGGAAGGTCAAACTTTTTTCTTTCAAACGTTCATATCTCTGTTTTGGATGAACCGATTACATTGAACTCGGTGTCAAAAAAAGCGCCTTTTTTTGATCTTTACGTAGAGCTATTAACTGTACCGCAATGATTCTATTAGCGGTCATCAGATGGCGTTTTTTCGTAATTCTTCAAATAATATGGATTTTCTCAAAATAATCAAATATGATATGACTTTTTCGTCACAGTTTAATTAAAAGTTATAAAAGGAATCCAATTATGAAATAAAAAAATACAGGTTCGTAATCAAACTAAAAAAGTTGATGATGGTCGCCCGAATCCGAAACGTCTTATTGTTGAAGAAATTTAAACGAAAATAAGTACGAAGTAATTATAAATGCACTGGAACGCCAAAAAAAATTACGATAAATGTGACGATGTAAATGAGGGGGCATTTTATTTAGGCTAGAAATTATAGATTTTATTTATTTTCTTGTTTAATGTTATTACTATGTTTATTTGAATTTGTACCGTGTTATTTCTAAATAGGGGTTCACGAGACCGAGACCGAGACTTGAAAAAGTATTTCGAGACCGAGACCTAGACTTGGTGTTCGAGACCAAGACCGGTACCGAGACTCTCGGTCTCGATTTCAAAGTGAAGTAGCAAAATAACTAATGTTCGTAAATTATTTGTTTTGATAAAATAATTCAAAAAATATATTTTTGCTGGCAAATTAATGGATGTAAAAAATAATTTTTCTATAATCAATTATGTTATACTAGCATTGTATATATTCTTATAACAATGGTACTAGTGAAATAGACATTTAAAAAACGATATAAATAACCATAAAAATTCCACTTCACTTCATGTCAAAAACCGTGAATTGCTACCTGTTCTCAAAGAGAGACACTTTATCACAACTATACTATATAGGATTTTGATATTGTGTTCTTTATAAATCTATAATCGCTTTTTATGTTTACTTATTGAGAGTAACTAAAATCCAAAAATTGTTTGTTTTTTTGGTTCGATAATTAATAACTAATAGAACTGTAACAACTAAAAACATCGCAATATCATATTCTTATATAGTATAGATAAGGTAAAGACTCCAACAGACGAAGTAATTGTGGTGATTTTTGTTTAAAAATTTTCCGACTCAAAATAAACAACAAATTTGTTAAAAAAAATCAGTGAAAATTTTTCTTAACGTTTTCTTCTTTAATCGCTTCGATGGCTTCCTAATTAAAGACGGTACGTGTTTTGTAAAACAATATTTTTATATTGATTTTGTTTGTATTTGAAAATAATGGACGATATAAAATATTTAACTATATGTGTATGATAAAAATAATACATATACATACGGACAAGATTTTCAACAAACAAAACATAAAGTAGAATTTGGCTTAGAATTTTAAATAGATGATCAATAAAGCTAATTTAACTATAACGCTTAAAAAATGACGAACTGTTCTAATAACAAAGTAAAAATTTAAATTTCTAAACATACATTATAAGCATACTTTTAGATTTTATTTCAACCTATATAATAAACCTAAAAATATTACAGAAAATTTAAACTAATATTTTATAATTTCATTTTTCAAGTTACTTGTATTATATTATGAATACATAATAAGTATTTGAAGTTTCATTTAACATGCTTCTTAGTTTTGTATTAATTAACCCTGCTTGTGAAAAAAAACGCTCTACTGGTACGGAGGTCGCCTGTATAGACAAAATATCTTTTGCCATTTTGGCTAAATTTGGAAATTGTTTCTCGTGTGCTTTCCACCTAAATTCTTCTGAAACATCTGTACCCTTTGGAGCGGGCTTTAGTTGTAAATATTCTATTATTTCTTTTCTCCAATTTTCGGAATCACTTTTTTTTCAAGTCGATGTCATAGTTATCATCGCTTAAGGAACTTGATGTTACTGGTGATTCAGCAGGCACAATATAATATTTATCCCTGTACATTTTCTAAAAAAAGGCCATATATTGATCTTTCACGCGAAAATTTGAACAAGTAGATATTTGTTTAATAAATAAATTTACTTCTAAAATCTACTCCACTTTTAAAATTTATAGTTAACTTACCAAATAACAAAAATAGTTGATTCACAAGTAGTATTATGAACCACAGCCGCCATTGTGCAAGCACAACGTGCAGACCCCTAAGAACGTTCCTGGTTAAGAAAGTAAATATGCATGAAAGTAATAAAAGTTTGGTTCAAAATAGCAAAGTTTACAGAATACTTAAGGGTACTTTACTTGGCCATGGATCGTTTTCTACCTATTAAATTTTAACGTCTGTCCCTGGAATGCCCAGCACGTTGCTTGCATGAGTTCGGCAGCATTATACAGTGTGTCCTTATTTTGTGTTTAGTATATCTTATTCCATTTGTATATCTTTCAAAATGTCAAATAATTATTATTCTGTGGATGGTTGTTTAAGTAACTCTAGTCTCGTGTGGCCTTTCTGTTGATGTTCAAAGAACAAGGGATATGTGACATTTATTTTGATACACCTACTATTGTCCGTATATCTTCCTTTACTGATTCCATCTGTTGGCAACATCATTTCGAATTATAGATTTTTGGAGTAATTTTTTATATAAATATATTTACATTTTTTCTACTTTACTGAAATTTTTAAACATTGGGTTTTTTTACATTAAATTTTTAAGATCGGAAATACTCTGGGTTGTCTAAATAAACTCTTGGCGAACAATTATTATTTTTAAAATTTTGTTTTCGAGACCGATACCGAGACTAAGTAGGTCTCGGCCTCGCTCTCGGTCTCGAAGCATCGAAACCGATACCGAGACCGAGACCGAGACTATTTCTAAATTTAGTAAATAAAATTTAAAATCTTAAAATTATGATAATCTAAATATATTGTAGAATATTAGAATAAAATAAAAATGAGCCTACTAGAACTACTGAAACTAGAAACATAATTGTCATGATATTCGAAAAATAATTCTTTATCTACAGGCAGCAGCCGGTATGTAAATAGGTAAGTAGTTATATCCCAAAAATCGTTGTATTTCGTAATTTTAAAACCTTTCATATTTCGAAAAACCGTTAATTTTTGATACAGGGTATAATATACAGAAGATAAGAAGAATTTAATATAAAACTCAGAACCATTTAAAAAGTCGTTACTTGCATTGCTTTTTTGAAACACACTGTATATCATAAAAATATAAGCATATGAAAAAGTAGATGTAATCAAACAACTTTTGTCTGGAACATCTTTTTCGAATTTTAAAAATAACCTAGATAACTGTGTTTAAAGAGTTATCTGGACCCCTCTGCACAGTAAATGTAAACTAAATCATCAGTTTAATCACCCGAAGTTAAAATTCTGTATGCGTTATTCAAAAATCTCCACTCCTAAGTTAACTTTAGCGAAGCTGAACCTAGGGTTTTGTAACGGGTCACGACTTCCCGTTTATAATATCGTCGACATCAAAGTTTCATAGACTTTGTATTACTTCCAGTTGCAGAATCGCGGGTTCTAGAAATGAATTCATTAAAAATTTGTCGTTATGACGATTTGGTTACCTCGCGTTTCCGGTTATGTTTATACGCCGCACCCTGGAAGTAGGAAAGTTGGGTAATTTTTTAGGAAAGGAAGAATTTGACCTTATATAACAAGCATATTAAAAATATTTTAAAAATGGCAGAATAGCGCTGTGTTTAACATTTTCCACAATGTTATATTGAGCAGTATATGCGTTCGCTAATGGGTTCACCATTTTGTCAGGAACTACGTTACCATTACACAATGATGTTATATAATACATAATACGATGTGGACCCAGTGGTGTATAAGTAGACCTCAAAAAAATACACCAGATCACGGTTCGGTAAACTCAGGTCAGGTATAAAAAGCCGACTTAAATTTTTCTGTGCTAATTCACTGTTCAGATCTCATGAAGTAAAGTTCTCTGAACATGCCTATTCAATTGAGAGCGAAATATTGGTAAGTAATTCCATTTCGAAACAATTTAATACCAAGATCCACGATTTCTTAATTTACCAAGGGCAAGAAAGATTCTTTTCTATATTAACTAAAAAATTTAAACGCTTCACTTTTAATTTTCTGTTTACTAAATCATTATTATTTAATTATCTGATATTTCTAAGAAAGTAACCCTATTTTAAATCCCAGTCGGTAGTTAAAGCAAAATGTAAACCGACTCGTAATATTTAACGAAACTGTTGATAAATCTCCATAACGACCTAAGAAATTAACCAATATAAACTGGCGAACGAGTTTTAGACAGACCCTAAACACCCGAACTAGGAACGTGCGTGTCTAGATTCCAATCGGAGCCCTTGTTTATTCCAGTTTTTGTTGTAGGAAATAAATTTCGACTTCCGTCGCGGCTTTGGATTATTTTTATTGTAATTAATATGCGTTGTAAAAGCTCTAAACTATTTCGCGTGACTTGCTAAGGGTTTAACTTTTTTTTGTTTGAGTTTTTTATACTTTGTCACCTATTAAACAGTTCGTCTGATTTTTTATTAAGATAGGTACACCATAGGGAATACATTAATAGCTACTCAACATTTCTGTAGGGTTCTTCTTAGATTATAATTTAAAATGTTATCAAATATAATTGTATATAAACTAACAGGTGGTTTATTTAAATAAAAGATTTTTTTTAAAGAACTTAAACACCTGTTTACAAAAATAAAACATGAGAAATACTGTACAATAAGTAATACTTCAAATTAATAACAAAAAATGATTTAACCTAATTTAGAATCTAGAAAATGATGCTCTTAAAATCCCTGATCTTATAACAAAAAAAAAAAGAAAATAAAAATCTTCGTTTAAACCATAAATTTAACTCTTGAAAATACGTAAAAATTACTCTCGAAATGAACATTAGAATCAAAATGAAATATTTGATAATTCCTCAACTTTGACAACTCACTGTATATGTAAAGCCCCATAAACCACCACAAAAGAAAAATTTAAAATCAACTGTAACTACTAGAACTTAGACACAGACTAATTTCCTGTTTTAGAAATCAGAACTGCTGCTTATTGGTTGAAATTCGAAAAATATCTCAGCGTCGTCGGCGTCGTGACAGAGTTGGACTTTATGTGAGAATTGAATGAACTGAAATGTAAGGACATTTCCGTCTGAATAAAATAAAGTCTCTTCTACATAAATATATATATATAAAATATTCTATTGTATTTTTAACGTAGTAAATTGACAATTTATTAGAACTGAATCGAACCAAATGAAATGATTCAGTTATTATTAGCCTTAACTTAAATTAAAGTGGGCAAAGAAAGCTTCCCACAAGAAAGGGCCATATGATAACCTTAAACTTTTAAAAGGGATGTATCGTCGAATGCAACCTGGTTTATATAAGTCTGCACAATCTAAAAGATAGCGTTTGAGATAAGTGTTATTTATTATTTTGTTTAACTTTTAAATACTTTCAAAACTAATATTAGATACTCTTACTTTAACGACTTCTTTGAAATACGCATGTAACATTTTAAAATAAATTAAAAACTCTATCCCATTACTGCAGTCTATTCAGTTACAGTTGATAATATTGAACAAAATTTAATGTCAGTTGAATAAATTTTTTTTGTTACTCCATCCCTATTGCATGTGATTTTTGTGCAAAATTTTAAGACAATTAATTAATAGTTTTTTATATTGATTTTTATACTTTTAGTAGACAGGCATTTTGCGCCGCCTTATTCCATTTGTACCAAAGTTCTACCAGTTTATCTGTGTCTGACTTGACTTTTGTGCAATATTTGAAATCAATGGAAATGGCAGTTTCTTCTTTCGGATTATTTTTTATACATTTTATTAGGCCGCCATTTCGAATTCGTTTAAAAATTTACCAGTTTAGTCAATTGAATAAATACTTTTTTACAATGATTTTTAAAGGATTTGTTAAGCTGTTTTTGTATTTAATTAGGAAATATTAAATTAATCGGCTACGGAATTAATTAATATTAAAATTAAGATTATTAATTAAGTGCTACACTTAATTAATAATCTTAATTTTACCAAATTTTATTTGCTGATTGTAATGTACCAATTTTTATGATTTTTTTTGAAGTGAGCGTCTGGTTAGCGAGACCTTTCATCACTATTTTTTATATTGTTTTATTGCATATTTTTTCAGTGAAAAATGTTTTCCTTCAATAATATTTCTGGACGATATGATGAATGCGCCCCATATTTCTATAATTATCCTGGAAACTTATCGCGCCATCTAACGAAAAAAACAAAGTTGATGGACGTAAAGCTATTGTATTTCCATTAAGCCTATATGCATGCGAAAATTTCAAATAGGTTCTAAATACAAATCTGGAAATATGCTCTCGAAATTAATATACCCATTCTCTCAAATATTATCAAATAATTACTATTTAAAGCCATCAGAAAATAACAATTAGGTTGAAGCTTTTGGATTTTAAATAAAGGAAACAAATTTTTCTTATTATTTTATAGACCTCAAAGAAATAATATAAATTTTTAATACGGAGAATACTTTTAAAAAGCGTAAAAATTGACAGTCCAGCCTGGTATCTCAAGACGACCATATCTCAGCGCAAGCAGACGGTCAAAGAAATAATTCAGGGAGTTTCAACGGTTGTTAAGTGTGAAATATGAGCGGGCAAAAGCGGAGATGTGGCCTGCATTCATTTCAGTTTAGCGGCGCTTTTTGTTACACTTTTGAAAAGATTTAAGGCGTTACCTCGTGTTATTTGTTCGGGGATGGCACGATGCTTCTGCCGTTTACCGCGCGAAGATGAATAATCACGTTTAAGATTAAAAAGGTTTATTCGTTATGCTTGTCGACATTCTTAAAATTTTGTAGTGGGCGCGAATATTGTGAACGAGGAAAAATAGCTTAAAATTAAAAAAATTAGAATGTATGAATTCAGCATAAGATATATTGTATTCGAGTCTGCGAGAATATTGTCTATTTGTTTCCTTGTCAATAATTTCGACTTTTTCGATCGACAGCCTCCACCTTTTCACTATTAAAAAACAACGAGCTTGCAATATCTGCTTATGTCCCGATTATTTATGTTTATCATCGCCTTTAACATAGAGTTATTTTTTTAATTTTTTTTAATTTATTTATTTATAGCTGACCCTTAATCAGTGATGAACAACTGGTATCAGGGCCTAAAAGTTACAATATTAGTATACAAACAATGTGTGATTAAGTACATAGGCAATTATCCAATTTATCACAAAACATTTTTACAGCAATTTTTTTCGCGATTCATATCCTTGATCACTTTCCATAGAGAAAGAATACATGATTACTTATTTGATTTTGCTTGTCAACAAAGGAAAATCAACAAATTCGTTTTTGTATCTTACCAACATATTTCATCCAAAAGAAGAAAGGGATACTACGCTTTCAGCGTCCTACTGCAAACATCCCTTCCCAAAAAACTCGTATCATAAATAGCTATTGTTTTCTATTACCGTTATTCTGTCTCTTTTTAAAACTGACTGTAACGGAATAGACTATATCAATAAAACAGAGTATATAAAATCTTATTTTATTTTTTCTCATCACATTTGCTAAACATGAGTATTTCAATGAAGCCTTTAAAGTAAAACCATTTAATAATAGTTTTGAGAATTTTTAAAATTTAAACAAAATAATAAATAACACTTATCTCAAACGCTATCTTTTAGATTGTGCAGACGTAAATCTTTCAAGTTGCATTAGACGCGCAACGATACATCCCCTTTAAGATTTCTTTGCCCGCTTTCATTTAAGTTACAACTAATAATAATTGAAATATTTCATTTGATTCTATTCAATTATAGAAGATTGTCAATTTACAATGTTAAAAATCCAGTAGAATAAATAGAAGGTGTTTCCAAAAATTCCATGTTTTTTTGGAAAGCATTGTTTTTGTGTGATTTTCTTTGTAATTATATTTCAATTTCTTAAAGTAGAACTTTAGGCGACACCTATGAAGGATTTATTAATTAAGAGTTCAGGGTGCGTCTATGACGATACATTGCGTTTCAGCCAATAAAAGTTTTGTTTGATACAGTTGTTTCAAATCTTCTTTTGTGATGGTTTATGGGGCTTTTCATATACAGTGGGTTGTAAAAGTTAAGGGACTATCAAAGATTAAATCTTATTCTTGTATAGTAGTTTCACATGCGTTATTTTTACTAATAGATGTTTAAGTTGTTTTTAAAAACCAAATCTTTTATTTAAATAAAACACTTGTTTGTTAAAATATCTGGATTCAAGAAGAGATACCAACGTTGTTGCAGTTTGCTGTTGTTCGCGATATATGAATCCGCTGAATTGGTAAGATAAGATGCTTAATTAAATTTATACTAACAATTATATTTGACAACCAATTGAAACCTACGTAGTACTTTTGATTTTACGTATTATATTAGTCAATTTCAGTAATTTTATAGGGTTGCCCGCAATGTCTCAAATAAATAATTTAAATTTTATAACCCTCTTAAATGTTAAATTCGTACACCTTTTTTCCTGTATATAAACTTTTTATACATCATTATCCTCTTGGAATTTCGTTCGTATTATTATTCGAAAGAGGAAAAATTTCGTTCTGAACACGACATTAAAAAAGATAAATGACCGATTTCCTTTTTACTTTCAATTTCTACGGATTCCACAATTTGCGCCACTTGCTATTCGTTAGGTGTATTTTATAGGAACCCGCGATGGGATCGAATATGATTTATACTGATTTATGCCATTTTTTACCTCCCGTCGGCCTATAATTCTGCCACTCTGGCAGCCAAACGGCAGTAAATCATTTTGAAATCGCACGAGGCTGTTCCTATTTTAAAGCAATATATTTGTTCATGGCAATTAAGTAACAAAGCATTGTTGAATATCGCATCGTATAAATAAATTAAAATAAGAGTTTAGTTTTGAATCATCATTAAATGCAGGTCTCATCAATTTTCAAGATAAGTATATTTTTTCTATGTTGTGAAATATTGCAGCATTTTGATTAAAATTGATTCTTGTTCTAGCCTTTGTGTTATGAAAATCATGGATCTTGGGTTTAGACTGTGTCAAAATAGAAATACTATCCAACGTTTCGTCTTCGACTGCACTAGGCATCTTCAAAGACCTTTCCTCCAGGAGACCAGAACACTGAATGAGCTCGGAGAGATTCAGGCGGGCTTTTATACCCAGGTTATGCTCGTTGAATCGTGACCCTGTGTTCTCACGTGTGATGTAGACCGTAACACACATCTCTATTGAAGTTTTTTGTGTGTTTAAAAATTTCAACATATTCTCTAATTTTTTTGTGTATAAAATCCTGAAACCGATGCTAGAACCTTGGTTTCTTTTACATTTTTAATATGGCCAGTGGTATGCTGGTGTTCAGCTACCGCAGATTGAACAATTTGTTTCTTTTTAATACATCGTTCATGTTCCTTAAGGCTAGTGGATATTAAGCATCTTGTTTTTCTGTTTTGCCGTCGAAGCCGCTAACCGAAACAGAACGTTCCGTTCTTTCTATACGCCAAAGTTTCGCAATAGCATCGAGTAACATTCTTGTATAATACATAGTATTCTCCATTAAAGCCGCAATTAAGATTACGAGTGGGTCAAGGCGATAAAGTCAGATATGAAACAGCGAAGATCATTAAGAATTCAAAACCACCAAAATCGAATCTCTCCGCAGCCGAAAAAACAGTGATGAAATCCAGACATTTTGTCTTTCCAGCAAATAATCATATAATCGCTAGAATCGTTATGGAGAGAACTCAATATGTGGAAAAGGTAACTCAACTTTTGGACAACAACACCTATAAGGTTATGTAGGCAGACCCTGCAAGTAGATAAGAAAAATGTATCACCAATCTGATTAATGCATCCAGTCAACCACCGGTTTTCCCAAAATACACAAAAACAATGTACGACTTCGGCCGATGGTCAGTGCAATAGACTCGTCCACATACAAACAAAGTAAATAACTTTCAAATTTTCTTATCCATTTACTGGAAAAACTAATTCTGTTTATATATAGGATATTGCTTTAACATCCGCTCTATTGAAACCAAAACACTGTTTCAGATATGTAGATGATACATTTGTTGTTTAACTTCATGGATAGGATAATCTTCACATATTTCTGGATCACCTTAATCAACAACATCAACATGGAAATTGAATATAAGGGAACGATTCCCTTTATCGATGTATTTGTTTGGTTGAAGGAAAAAGGTACAGACAATTTGTGTATAGAAAAACCAACGCATACAAATAGATACTTAAATACAAATTCCCACCACCATTCTGCCCAAAAGAAATCGGATATTAACTCACTAATATTTAGAGCCATTTCGATTTCTGATCAAGATTCCCAAACATTGGAAACATCAAAACTGACCAAAACTCTGAGAGTGGATGGTTATTGCACTGAAAATATTACGCGTTCAATTAAAATTTATAGCGCGAAAGAAGGATGATAAGTAGTGTTGTTTTTCTCTACATACATGACACTACAAAGTAGGACGATTACTTCGATGTACCAACTTACGTGCAATCTTCAATAAACATAAAAAGATAATTGTACCTTTTAAAACAGAAGTATATGAAAGTCCTTACTCCTGCAGAGAAGTGAACATGGGAGAAATAGGATGCTCAATATCAACTAGACTTAAGGAACATGAGCAATGTATTAAAAAAAAACAAATCATTCAATCTGCTGTAGCTAAACACCAGCATACCATTGGCTATATTATAAATGTAAAAGACACCAATGTTGTAGCATGGGTTCCAGGATTTTATAAACGAAAATTTAGAGAATATATTAAAATTTTTAAACATACAAAAAACTTCAATAGTGAAGAAACCGATCTTAACAGAGGGTCACGATTCGGTGAGCACAAGTCGGATATAAAAGCCCGCCTGAATCTC
Source organism: Kuschelorhynchus macadamiae (assembly GCA_030620095.1). Classification (NCBI taxonomy): domain Eukaryota; kingdom Metazoa; phylum Arthropoda; class Insecta; order Coleoptera; family Curculionidae; genus Kuschelorhynchus; species Kuschelorhynchus macadamiae. The sequence continues at coordinate 263,872 of JAUTXW010002480.1, forward strand.
TTCGAGCTCATTCAGTATTAAGATCTCGTGCAGTAAAGGCACCTGAAGATGCATCGTACAATCGAAGGCGAAACGTCGAATAGTAATTCCAATTTGGCACGGTCTAATCCCAAGAACCATGATTTCTTAATTTGTGTTATATTATTATCCAGTGTAAGTATAAACGGTACAAAACATCAATATCTAATTTTAGACTATATCAAAATATTCTCAATTCTCAATCCGCCTTCCTTGGCAGTTCAAGTGGTGCAAGTAATTTTAATTTTTTCTATGGAATTTCTTACATACAGAATTCGTTTAATTAATATTTATTTTCTGTCCTATTTTTTGTTTTAACTGATCGAAATTGTTGTTGTTTACAAACTACTTCTTTTAGGTTTCGTCATAAAAAGTCCAGTAGTGCCAATTCAGGACTACTGGCAGGCCATGTTACTGTTCCGTGTTTCACTATCCATGTATTAAATCTATCATTTAAAAAGTTGATTACAGCTCTCATAGCTCACGTAGCGCTATCCTGCTGGAATATTGTACCTATCCGTTTAAATATATATAAATTTATATCTCCTGTATGAGTCATTTATCACAAAAACGCTGGATCACGTAAAGTGGTTTAATTGGTAGTTCAACTTTGGATAATATTTTTCCCCCTCCCTGCAACCCTTTAACATTTATTTTAAATAGCAACCTAGGTCATGCGGGGGCTGTATGAGAAGGTTTTCTAAAACTAGCAACAAATTAGGGGTCTGCTCATTTCGTTACAGTAAAGTGAGTTGGGAAAAATTCATTAAATTATTTGGCGGTATTTATTATTGTCCCATACGTTAACAAGCAACTTCCTAATATCACAAATTTTTACATTGCACAAGGAAGGTAAAAAGGTACCCAGATTCTTGAAATTCCAGGACAGTTTTTTCCCCCATTTGGTTGTTTATTTAGCAAGTACAGTACACACAAAATAATAAATTTAGTTAACCTTTCAATTTGATCATCGAATTGAAATTAAGTGTTAGTATTTTGGAACTCTAACACTTTTCAATTATGGTGCTCTCAAAAAGGCAGCGTATTAATATTTTGATATTATTGCAGTTGTTGAGACGAAGTATGGAGCCAGGATAAAGTGTGTTTTGTTCAATGAAAAGTACGTATACCAGAATACAATTACACGGTCAAGTGTCAGTAGGATATTTCACAAATATGCAGAGCATGGCATGGGATAGTTAGGGATTTGCCTAAAACGAGCTGGCCACCCGCTTAAACGGAAGACAAAAACTTGATATACTTCTTTCAGTATAAGAAAATTCACTTTCTTAAACTAATACCTTAACGCTAAATAACGATTTCAGTAGAGCTGCTGTACAGAGTTTATTAAAGAGTCGGAAGTATCACCCGTATAAAGCACATGTGGTTGAGGAACTTCTTAAATATATCTACGATAAGAGATTACAATTCTGTAAAGAAATGATGAAAAGATATAATGACAATAACATATTTTTTCAAAATGTTATCTACTCCGATAAGGGTAAATTTTATTTAAAGACTATCGATTCTAGTCTGATTAAACTCCACAGTGGAGACGTGGAGGACATACACAACATCACCAAAAAGTCAATGTGTATACTTGCATAGTGAAAGGTCGAATTTAAAGACTATTTCTTTGAAGAAAATCTTTCTGATGAGCGTCACTTAGATTTTCTGCATAAGCAGAAAAGAAGCATGAAAGAATATGGTTTCAACAAGACGGCGTATCACCGCATTTTGATATAAATGTTCGATAGTACTTGGACGAAATATTTCAAATTCGGTGGATAGGATGACGATGTTCCATTGAATGGCAACCAAGCTCTCCGGACCTTACACCACTGGATTTATTTCTATGGGGGTATTTGAAGGAGATAATGTTTAAAAATAGACCAAACAACGTTGAGGACCTACAAGATGGAATAAGGATGGAGGTTACTAATTTACCAGAGCAGTTGACATTATTTATACACAGACTCGATGCATGTCAAGTAGAAGTTGGGGATCCATTTCAGCATTTGTTACATTAGCTGAATTAGGTGAGTACTAAGGATCTCCTTCGACTATTAATTTTTGAGCAGAGAATTTATTGCTAGTATCGGATTTAGTTTTAGAAGACCTTCTCATAGAGTCCCCACATAACCTAGGTTACCATTTGAAAAAAAAAATAAGTTGGGGTGCAGAAAGAGGGCTGAAAATATTACAAAAGGACGAACAACCGGTTAAACCAGATCACATTCGGCGTTTTTTTTGTGAAAAATTACTCAAACAGGTGATGTGAATTTTGTGCGTTGTACTGATTTATGCCATTTTTTACCCCCCGTCAGCCTATAATTCTGCCACTCTAAGGGCAGTAAATCATTCTGAAATCGCACGCGGCTATTTTAAAGCAATATATTTCTTTATGGCAATTACGTAGCAAAGCATTGTTGAATATCCCATAAGTAAACGTTTAGTTTTGAAAATGACAGAAAATCAATCATAATTATCTGCCGGTCTCACCAATTTAGATTTGTGATATTCATTTGTTTATTATGATTAAAATCCTGACAGTTCCGGCAAAAATCTACAACTCTTACATTTAAAGTGGTTTTTCGGTTTGTAAAAATAAAAGTTGTAGCGAGGCGGTTCTGAGGAATGTGATGTTCATTAAGATAAAAAATCGTTGCGCTTTGTGAAAACCTTACAACTTTTATGCTTAGAGTTTATCTCTAAAAATATAAGCCGTAAGAAGGCGCAAGCTTAAAATTTTAAATATTAGTTTAATTTTCTTTAAATATGATTTGTAATAATATATGATAATTTTGTATCTCTCATCGGCCTTAAATTCTGCCACTCTAGCAGTCAAAGGGCACTAAATCATTTTGGAATTGCACGCCTATTTTATCGCCATATATTATTTGTTCATGGTAATTACGCAACAAAGCAATGTTAATATGTACGAAGTTTAGTGAAATATAATGCCAATTTTGCATTGTAATATCTATTCAACCATGTAGGCTCTAGCAATAATTAACAGTCGAAGAATGTTATTTATAACAAAGAACCAAAAAGGCTTATTTTACATTCACCGCTGTTATATCTAAGAACACTTAATGCTCAAAGATTTCTTATTTTCGTAAACAGAAGTGATAACGCTATCAAGTTTCCTCTTAACAGGTAATTATTATCTGTAACCAATACGAGAACGCTACCACCGTCGAAATAACTTAATAAATCTCGTTCTAGAAGAACTTCATATTTACAGGGCCACTAATAACTTGCAGACCTTGTTAGTCTAAAAAGATTTTTAATAGGAAAGAAACCTAAGGGGCACAAACAACTAAAAACAAAGCAGTACAATGTGAAGAAAGAATAATACAAAGTCAAAACATCAAGCCGTGTATACAGGGTGGTCCTTTTAAAGTGTTACAAAGCGATATTGAGAAAACGGCTGATTGAAAATAAATGAAATTTCTAGGGATGCAATGGGTCGTTGGGGGACATTTTTTGACGGAGTAAGTAATGTTTTAACCCTTTCCACTATTTAGGGGTGGGGGGTAACTCTTAAATGTTAAATGGAAAGGTGCAGTTTTTTTCTAGATTCGTAATCTCCAGAAAAACTACGTTATAATCAACGAATAATTTAATGTCAATGTCACTACGCTAAATTCAACAAAATTAAAAAGAAAATCAACAGAAGAAAAAACTGATGTTAAGTACATGATTTTATTTTATCAGATATTCAAAATGACGAGCATTTTGTCCTAACCTTTATCAACTCTCTTTCGAAAAGAATTCCGCACTCTGAATAACATATCTGGGGTGAGTTCACAAACTAGAAGCGTAATCCTTTCTCTCATGTCTTCGGCTGTAGTTGGAGCAGTCACCACTTTTTAGGGGTGGGGGGGTCTTTTAAATGTTAAATGGAAAGGTGCAGTTTTCTTTCCAGATTCGTATTCTCCAGAAAAAACTACGTTATAATCAATGAATAATTTATTGTCAAAAATTAAAAAGAAATTCAACAGAAGAAAAAAACTGATATTAGCTACATGATTTTATTATAATAGGCGTTCGAAATGAAAACCATTTTGTTCAGAAGCATTGTCGTTCTTTTTTCTACATCCTCCGAGAATTACCATGTCAACTGAGTAAAAAGATACGATATTTTAGTTAGATTATGTAGTTAATTATTTTTTCCTTATTTTTTTGGGAGTTTTGCGGCACTGCAGCGATGATTCACCAGCCGCCACTATTGAACGACTTTGTTGCTTAAATTATCTTCGAGTTTAAAGTCTTTAGTTTAAGCGTCTTGTTAAAATAAGTGTTCATTGTGTTCGCTTATTGTTTTTTTTTAAGTTCTGTTCGTTTATTATTTAGCTATGTTATTTCTGTTCGTATTTTATAATCTTAGTTGAGATTCTAGCTACCTATCCTTAAAACGAATGAATTCGACTGCCAAGTTGGCATGTTATTACTTCTCGGAGAATGCAGAAAAAACTATCGCAATTCTTCTGAACTTTGGGCGGTAAGATTTCCTCACTTACCACCAAAATCTCACATGGCGTTTAAAAGATTAGACTAGGAGTCGCCAGACCGGCCAACTCTTATCCAGAAAACGCAGCAGGAGGAAAACCAAAACGAACGACGACATCGCGGTAGGAGTTTTGGGAATAGTGGCTCTCAACTCTCATATTGGTTCCCGAGAATTCTCCAAAGACACCGAGATATGTAAAACATCCGTTCTCAGGATTTTGCACAATTTTAAATTTCATCCTTACCATATTACCTTACAACAAGAATTGTACGGACAGGACTTCGAGAGACGGGTGTAATTTTGTCGGTGGTTTCGACTATGGGTCAATGAAAACAACTCACTTGAAAACATAATATTTTCTGACGAACCAACATTCACTAACCATGGTCAAGTCAATCGTCACAATATGCATTATTGGGCTGAAGAAAATCCACACTGGATGCGAACAGTCGCTAATCAACACTCTTGGTCAATAAATACTTGGTGTGGGATATTTCGCGATGTTGTTATTGAACCTCATTTTTTCGATGGTAATCTTATTAGACAGCGATACTGCGATTTTTTTCCAAATGACTTGCAATGAAAGATTGATGCCAAATATTCCAGAGCAACAACGTGAAGCAATTTGGTTCCAACAAGACGGCGCACTACCACATTACTTTTAAATGTGTTCAGATTATTTGTTGCGTTTAGATTGACAAACAAAAATCTTTTTTGGCTCGCAACTGAATAAAAATATTTATCTTTAAATTAATTAAAGCAAATATTTAATATAATTACATACCTCAACATGTAGACTAGTCTGTCTACGGAATGTTTCGATACATAATATAAACAATATTATTTAAGCAAGCATAAGAAATTATATCATTTACCTTAAGTTTTTTAGACACATAGTAGTTGTACAAATACTTTCATTCTATCGGGACTCGTCAGTGCGCCGATCGTAAGAGAAAAACATTAAATAATAGAAAAAGAACTATATTAAATATTTGCTTGAATTAATTTAAAGATAAATATTTTTATTCAGTTGCGAAAAAGCCAAAAAAGATTTTTGTTTGTCAATCTAAACGCAACAAATAATCTGAACACATTTAAAAATAACATTATAGATGGCTGCAAACTATAATTTTTTTCATATCTAGGTTACATGTCAAACAAACTGAAACGTTTTAAAATTTTGAAATCAATTCTTTTTCTATTATTTAATGTTTTTCTCTTACGATCGGCGCACTGACGAGTCCCGATAGGATGAAAGTATTTGTACAACTACTATGTGTCTATAAAAACTTAAGGTAAATGATATAATTTCTTATGCTTGCTTAAATAATATTGTTTATATTATGTATCGAAACATTCCGTAGACAGACTAGTCTACATGTTGAGGTATGTAATTATATTAAATATTTGCTTCAATTAATTTAAAGATAAATATTTTTATTCAGTTGCGAAAAAGCCAAAAAAGATATTTGTTTGTCACCACATAACTGTCGAGAAGCACATGCTATATTGAATGACACTTACCGTAACAGATGGATTGGACGTGGGGGACCAGTAAATTGGCTTGCAAGATCGCCAGACTTAACCCCCCTTGATTTTTTCTTGTGGTGTTTTGTCAAAGAAAAAGTCATGGTGACTGCTCCAACTACAGCCGAAGACATGAGAGAAAGGATTAAGCGCGCAGTTCGTGAAATAACCCCAGATATGTTATTCAGAGTGCGAAATTCTTTTCGAAAGAGAGTTGATAAATGTTTAGAACATAATGGCCGTCATTTTGAACATCTGATAAAATAAAATCATGTACCTAATATCAGTTTTTTCTTCTGTTGATTTTCTTTTTAATTTTGTTGAATTTAGCGTATTGACATTAAATTATTCATTGATTATAACGTTGTTTTTTGTGGAGATTACGAATCTAAAAAAAATTAGAAATTTCATTTATTTTCAATCAGCCGTTTTCTCAATATCACTTTGCAACACTTTAAAAGGACCACCCTGTATACGGCGGAGTTTTTATGATACGTATAGGCGGAAATGGCTATTCCTTGGTAAAGTGTTGCGGATTGCAAAGAAACTTGGCTACATCACATAGACCATTAAAATTGGAGGCTGTGACTTTAACGTTGTTTTCAGTTCATGAAAATAAATTAATTGTGTACTAATTTCGAGGTATATTTGTAAATTCTTTTGGAATGTGGGTATTATTTTGCTTTTAGGCGGGAGTTAAAAAAGGTTTTCAAATACGTTTTATAAAGAGTGCATTTAATTTTCAATACATTTTGGTAATATTTTAACCCGCTATAGTTTTAAAGCTAGTCATGTGAACCAAAAAACAAATTGTAGGATTTTTTTGAAAAAGTTTTTTCGTATAATTTAAACAAATCGGTAAATTTCCTTTACCCGGAATTTCCCTCGGTATATTACTATCTTTCCAAATATTTTTATTGGGCGCTATTTTTCTCCACCTGTCGATTGTATAAAAATTTCTTTAGGTTGATTTTAGGATATTAAGTAATTTGTTTTACCATCTTGGATTCGTACCAGAATTTTACTAGTTGATTCTGCCTAATACATGTTTTTTTTTTCTGGAACACTTCAGGTAAATTGGGTAAGTATTTCTTTAGCAATATTTTTTTATCATTTCAGTATGCCTCCATTTTCTTTTACCATCGTGTATTTGTACCACAATTTTAGCAAATGATTTCCACGCAATACTTTATTTTCCTGCAAAATTTCAGGTAAATTGAATAAGTAGTTTTTTTGGTAATATTTAATTTATTTTTCGCTAAGACTCCTTTTATTTTGCCACATTGAATTTTTACCAAAATATAATCATTTCATCCCCTTATGTCTCGATTTTTGACCAAAATTTCAAGTCAATTGGGTAAGTAACTTTTGAGCTGTGTTACGTACAGGCAGACTGATAGACCGAGGAATTGAGAAAACATTTTTTTTGGCATCTAGGGAGCCTAAAATATGAAGATATGTAAAAAACCTAGGAGAGTTATCTTTTCACGTTTACAATAATACTGTCCTTTTACGAGGGAAGTTAAAATAAAATATATCACCACGTTGTGTTTTTTAACGGGACAGCTTATATATTATAGGTTCCTAAAATGGGTCTCTTCTAGCAGATTATAAATACATTTGGTTTATAATATTATACAAATATTTGGTTTAAACTTTATTATTAAAGACACCTGAGAAATTTTAAAAAAATCATAACATAAAAGGCAATGTATTCCCATCGACTCCATTTCGTCTGTTTCTAATACAATGCCTCTTATGGCAGGGCTTTTCTATGGTGTCTTTGAAGATAACGTTAACAAACCAGATATATTTATAATCTTCAAAAAGACCTATTAGAAGCACATATAATATACAAGTTATCCTATTTTAAAAAATACAAGTTATGATGATATTTTGCAAAATTGATAGTCCTTTGGTTTTGTGAATTATAAGAAAAAACTTGTTAAGAAACCATGCAATTTGCTTGTAATGTGTATGACTAACTTTTAAACTAAAGGAGATCTTGCAGGTTAAAATATTATCGAGACAAATTGGCAGCACGGTACAGAGATTACAAATAGTTTGAATAAATACTTTCGGTATTTTGAAATGATTTGGAAAGTGTATTTCTTGAACAGTCAGCCTGTTATTGAAAAACAGAGAATTTTTTTTGAAAATTATTTCCCTCTATCATCAACTTATTAATTCTGGACAGAACTTGCTAAGTGGCTTGAAAGCAGTACTTCATTTTTTATTACTTTCTAAAAATAGGTCATAGTTTGTTTAGTGGTAAAAATAATTTTCTCGTTACTAATAATCACCTGTTTGTAATGGTATGTTCAGTTTAAATTTAAATAAAATTTCATTTATATCTTTGAAATGAAAGTCTAGGGAACTTTTTTTGTCTAGAACTTAATGAACTTTACCTCTTCGCATAATTATTTCTTCAGAGCTCTGACACTTTTCAAAATATTAATAAAATAGTTCAATTCGTTCCCTTTAGCCCTTTAAAAAACAGAACCCCACTTTACGAATTAAGATAATTTTAAAGATATAATAAATATGCTTAAGACATCAAAAAAGTTTCCATGTTCTTTTTTCCGAAGTTTAGTGTTACTTGTGACTAATTTTACTGAGCTAATTCGTCATTGAACTTTTAGGTCTTCACTCAGAGAAAATAAGTTAATAAACAATAAAGCTTAACGTACGCAATCAAAACCAGCTCTGCAAGGATTTAACAAAAAAAAAAACAGACCAAACAAACGTCTACAAATGGGTTCGAATAAACAAAGCTAAGCTAATCTGACTTTCAGACAAAAAATCCTTTTTATGTAGAAACCCTTTGACTGACTGTTTTCAAACTAAACAAATTATACTGCGGCATCCTCCGTTAATACAAAACAAACACATGCTGACCTTTTTTCGTTTATTTTTTTGTTGGCAGCACTTCTGTTTGTGTGTGTGAACGCTGAGTTTCCGGGAAGGGCATTTGTGCCCTTTTATGTCTACTCATTTAGAGGCGTTGGCGTTTTCTTTACAGAGCATTTTGAGACTGAAATTTACGTTCTTTAAGTATTTGATATCTTAATAACGGCTTTTTTATTTGTGATTTTGTATAGTTTTTTCATCTGTCAATGAAATATTAGAATAACAAGATAAAAAAATCGGAAAATTTCCTTTACCTCTACCTTCCGTCCCTATAAATATTTTCTTTTGTTAGGTATAGTGATGTGTGACCCAATTTAGTTCTGCATATGGGCGCCATTTTGTTACGTCATAATGGATTTGTAATAATATTTTACCAATTGTTACCTATGCCTTGATGACATGCCCCACAGAGTTTAAAATAAATATTTTTACATATGACACAAACCGCCATTTTGTTATTTCATGTCGAATTTGTGCTAGTACATCCTCATATCAGGTTTCATTTTTCTGAAAATTTAAAAGTCATTTGAATTACAATGGAAAAGTAAAATACAAAAAAAATGTATATGTTTAAAACATAAATCCAGATTTTTTAGCAATTTCGGAAGAGAGTATAAAACTAATATGTTTTCCTTCAATAACATTTCCGGACGATATGGTGAATGCGCCTCCTATTCCTATAATTCCACAGGAATCTCATTGCGCCTTCTAACGGAAAAGGCGGAACATGGTCTGTCGGGTCAGCTAGTTACATAAAAAATTCTATGTCAGTGACATAGACGAAACCTATAATCCATTAGCGAAAAGAATCAATTTCACCAAAAATTGAAATTATTTATGATAATAATGTAATTTCAGGACGTTATAGTATTTATATTAAGTTTTTAATTTCAAATTATTTAAGCCCACAAAAAAAAATCAGTCCAATAACTGCTATTAAACAGACCAAAAACCTTCTGCCAGCAGCGTTCTTTAATAATCTTTCCCTATATCATATAAATCTTATTTTAACCCATGGGCTAGAATGTTCCAGCCTTGATTACTTCTTTCGTGTGGATTTTCAGGTTCCTTTTTATCCCTAATTTCTCGGACTTTTCCTTTTACGCCAACAAATGTAATTATATTAAAAAGTTTTTTACCTATTTTTTTGCTGATGGCGAGGGGCACGATGTATCGTTCCGGCGAAAATTAAAATACCCAAACTTAATTAAAATTTTTTAGACTTTTTCAATTACATAGCTATAAGGATAACCTTTCTTGCTTTTTGGTTTTCTGTATTTTATTATTACAAAAGACCTTACACACACAATTTATTAAAAAAACGGTTTCGGCGAATATGTATAATTACTTCCCTCGTAGAAGGGATGTAGGGAAGTATTGTAATCGCGAAAATATCACCCTCCGAGATTTTTCCCCATCATTACGTTCAGGGTCCCGAAATAACAGAAATAGTTATTTACCTAACTAGAGCGGAAAGTGATACTTTTCCGCACGCGACTGCAGGTAAGCAGTCGAGTTCTGAAAATTTACTTTCCGAAAGAGTTGGGTATACAATTTTTGCTATGAACGTATGTAAATTACGTACCTATGTATTAGCAAATGTTGGTTAGTGAGGAGGGTGAAATGAAGTATGTTAAATTTTTAGATTTAGAATTGATTACCTCAGATTGGATTTGATCACAAATAAAATAACAATTTATTTTTATTAAACAATGTTGGTTATAATGTTTATGTAATGAATGTACAGGGTGGCCATTTTATGGTGATACAGTACCTTATCTAGAAAACAGTAATAGTTACGACAAAAAGTTAAATGCAAGAGTTGTTTGGATTCAATTAAATGTTTCTTTTTTTTTACTTTTGATTATACAGAGTGTTTCGTTTTGACGTGACACATGTCAACTCTCTTAATTTAAATAGGATACCCTATATATTATTACATATTTCGATTCTACTGTTAATTTGCAAAAGTTTTTATAATAACATCTATTTTTGAATTCTTTATCGTTTTTGAGTAAATTGAGTTTTTAGGATTTTTTTTTAAAAAACATATTTTTTTAAAAATATTTTTTACCTATAAAACATTAATGGAACTAACTAATATCCTAAACATACATTACTAAGGGTTCAATTCAACGAGTTTCCATGCTGGTCTTACCAATTAATATACAGGGTGTTAAAAATGGAGAGCAAAACAAACAGAATTTTAAATGTAAAAATGTCCTGTTTTTCAAATTGAACACCTTGCATATTTTTATTTCATCTGATTCAGCGTTCAATTACCTATCATTACTCACATATATGTTCTATACCTAAAATGAACAGTTTCGATTTCATTAACCGTTTTCTGATTTGACTATTATTTTTTAATATAAGTAAATAGATGAAGTGGGCTAGAATAAAAATGTCGTAAACTAAGCCTTACTCTTATTTCCTTAACACAGATAGCGACTATAAATAATGTTAGAAAATACAAATAAAAGTGAAATATTATGTAATTTATGTTCTTATTATTTAATGTTTACAAAAATAAGGGAGAGACAAAACAAATATTTTGTGCCACATGGTATAACTAATAACTAACTGAGTATTAAACATGATTAAAACAGATTATAAAAAATTTTTAATATGGCCACCGTCCATTGCGATACATGAAGTGTAAATAGCCTCCATTTTGCGAATAGCGTGCATTACCGAATTAGATGCATTAAAATTATTGATCTCTTCCTTGATTTTTATTTTTAACTCATTTCTATTATTAGATCTATTTTTATAAACATTATTTTTTAGTGCATCCCACAAAATGAAGTCTAAAGGGCTTAAATCAGGGCTTCGTGGTGGCCAGGATATTAAACCATGTCTTCCTATCCACAATGGAAAATGTTGATTAAGGAAATTTACTACCGGTGCAACCATGTGGTAAGAGGCGCTATCCTGCTGAAAAATGATATTTTCTCGAATATTTGCTGGCAAGTCGTTGATAAGGGGCATGACTTCATTCCTAAGCAGCTCCAAGTATCTTTCGCCATTTAACGACCTGTCAAAAAATATTGGTTTGATAATACGGTCGCAAATAATTCCGCACCACACATTTACGGTTTGACGGCCTTGTTTTTTAGTTGCTTTTATTAGATGTTTAAGTTGAGACCAGTAATGAGTGTTTTTCTGATTAAAAATACACGCCGTATTAAATGAGGCCTCATCAGTCCAAAGCACTTTTGAAAAAAACACATTTTCGAACTGCCGGTCCATAATATCACAACAAAAAGTCAATCTTTCATTAAAATCTAATTGTGATAATAATCGAGTTGGAAGAAATTTCACCTGCAGTGTTTTTTGAATACTTCCTCTACTGACACCTGCAATGTCTCTGTCAGCATCTCTTTGGGATCTTTCATCATCTTCTCGAAATAAAGTAAAATCTCCAGTTGTTTTTCCTCAGTGAGGACAAAATTTGGACGATTTTTCTTAGAGTTTTTAAGGACACCATTTTCCAAATCACGCACAATTCGAAAAAATATAGTCCTGGAGAGAACTCGATTATTAGGATATTCCCTCGAATATTTTCTAAGGGCTAACCCTGGACTTTTATTATTAACAGTTGTATAATTTCAAACGTTCATCTAAACTATATAAAGCCATTTTTTAACAAATTTCGCAGCAAAAATTTGACAAAAACGACAAACAGAGCAAATGTCAACTTAAGTAAACAATTACATTAGGTTATTTTCTAAGCCTATCTTGAGTTTTTTAGTTTCTGATCTCATTTACTAGCAAAATTCCGGGATAAATTAGAAAACGGCTAATAAAATCAAAACTGTTCATTTTAGGTATAGGACATATATATGAGTAATGATAATTCAACGCTGAATCAGATTAAAAATATATAGGGTGTTCCATTTGAAAAACAGGAGATTTTTATATTTAAAGTTCTGTTTGTTTTGCTCTCCATTTTTAACACCCTGTATATTAATTGGTAAGACCAGCATGGAAACTCGTTGAATTGAACCCTTAGTAATGTATGTTTAGGATATTAGTCAGTTCCATTCAAGTTTTATAGGTAAAAAAAAATTCTAAAAACTCAATTTATTCAAAAACGATACAGAATTCAAATATAGATGTTATAAAAATTAACAGTAGAATCGAAACATGTAACAATATATAGGATGTCCCATTTAAATTAAGAAAGTTGACATGTGTCACGTCAAAACGAAACACCCTGTATAAACAAAAGAGAAATGAAATAAAAATTTAATTGAATCCAAACGACTTTTGTATTTAACTTTTTGTCGTAACTTACCGTTTTCTAGATAAGGTACTGTATCACCATAAAATGGCTACCCTGGACAGTTTGTTGGATTGTTTACATTTAGAGGAGATGTTAGTTCTAAACACTATTTATTATAAGTCGTACTACTTGTTTATGGTAATGAAAGAGCTTCACCTTCAACTTTTTTTCCCTGTGTCTTCCTAAATTCTATGTACTGAACTAAGTTGGCTCACACTTCACTAATGGTCTTCGTAATAAATGGTGTTTGGAAATTACTATCTTTTTTTTTTTTCAAATTGATTTATTATTTTTCTTCACACATTGCTGTAGATTTATAGATTATATAATCAGTTGATCAGTTCCGCGAACTATTTCTTTTATTAACATAAAAACGCTCAACATCCTTTCAATAAGGGTACGATAACGTCACGCCTGCGCAAAACGACGTTGATCACACAGGTCGAGTAGCTTCGCTCATGGCCGTCTATAGAACGGACGTCATTTTTAAAACCGCCGTTAAGTTTTAAAACTAATTTGCTATAAATGGTGCTGGATAAAAAACTGAATAACCAACAGAGATCTGCCAGACGAACATCGTTGGAACCACACTTAAGTGCTTTTAACTTATCGTACGTTGGGCGTTTAATCATTAATTTCTTGTTATTTCTATTACAAAACTTAAAATATACAGTTCACTTTATAAAATCAAGCTAAATCGCCAAAGACCGCGGCTATCAGGGTCACCATACAGGGTGGCCCAACGAAAAGGTCCCACCCTTATTTATGACTTTCCTGGTATATTTTGGGAAAAACGCTTGGACACGTCAATTTTGATTTTTAGGGGGACGTCTTTTCATGTATGATTGTATAATACAGGGTGTTCCAAAAATAAGATATCGCATTACACTTGACATTTTTAAATGGAAACCCCCAATTTTTTTTCTATTTTTGGATTCTCCAGGAAGTTTTTAGTAACTTTTGTATAATAGAGTTTATACCTATCTTCAACCATTTTGAAGTTATTTGAATAATTGAATAATATCAAGTATTGATAAATTAAATTCAAGAAAGGGTCAAAATAACGAAACTTTATTATCAAAACGGAAACATTGCAAGGGCTACTGCCCGGTTGTTTAATACGTTACATTCAGTCAAAAATATTAACCATAAGTATGTGGCTAAATTAATAAGAAAATTTGAAGCAACTAGATCTGTATCTAATATTCGCCGGAATCAGGAACACTAAACCATTTACAGTTTTACATTCACATTAAAATTTAAACAAAAATTAGTTACTTAGCTACAATGTGTCAAAAAGTCAATGTGGTAATAAATGTTGAAAGTGGTGTCCGTTTACCTCCATGCAATAATAAATATTTTGCTCAAATCTATTCCTAACATTTTCACACATTTCTGGAGTTATTTGTCTGCATTCCGCCGTGATCCGCTCCCGAAGATCTTGGATGGAGTCTGGCTTCGTACTAAAAACCTTACTTTTTATATGTCCCCAAAGAAAGTAATCTAAAGGACTCAAGTCCGGAGACCTTGGTGGCCACTCAATGGGGCCGCGCCGTCCGATCCACTGATTTGGGAAATGGGTGTCCAAAAACTGTCGTACTGGAGCTACATAGTGCGGTGGTGCACCATCTTGTTGGAAATGAAGAAAATTTTCATTATAATTAACCTCATTTTCTATTATTTCGGTTATTCGTGGCTCTATTGTATTTTCCAACATGTCCAAGTACAACTCCCCCGTCAAGTTTCCAGGAATAAAGAAAGGTCCTACAATATGATTTCCGAAAATGCCGGCCCAGACATTAATTTTTTGTGGGTATTGCGAATGTACCTCTCGAAACAAATGTGGATTCGAGTCGCTCCAATATCGACAATTATGTCTATTTACAGCACCATGTAAATAGAAGGTACATTCATCCGAAAAACAAATGTTAAATAACAAATTTGGGTTATTGTTCAAACGTTGTGTCATTAATTCGCAAAACTCCAACCTTCTATCATAATCGTCTTCATTAAGCTCATGGACAAGTTTAGTTTTGTACGGGTGAAATTTATAGGATTTCAAAATTCTTTGCACTGTTGAGCGTGTAAATCCTGAAGAAGTAGCCAGACCACGAGTACTTTGGGTGTTGTCAAGAGCCACGTGTCCCAAAACTGCTATTTCTCTGGCTTCATTTCTACTTGGACGATTTTCCTGATTCCGGCGAATATTAGATACAGATCCAGTTGCTTCAAATTTTCTTATTAATTTAGCCACATACTTATGGTTAATATTTTTGTCTGGATGTAACGCATTAAACAACCGGGCGGTAGCTCTTGCAATGCTTCCGTTTTGATAATACAGTTTCGTTATTTCGACCCTTTCTTGAATTGAATAAATCATTGCAAAATATTATAATAGAACTAGGCAACTTAACGATTTCAAATCAAAGATAAAGTTGTTCTATGATTTACGATGACATTGACGGATGCTAAATTTCTTGCTGGTATCGGTGATTATTATTTTTTTCCGTATTATCAGTACTAAATTAAATGAGGCGAATTTTATAAAAAAAATTAAAAAAACTTCAAAATGGTTGAAGATAGGTATAAACTCTATTATACAAAAGTTACTAAAAACTTCCTGGAGAATCCAAAAATAGAAAAAAAATTGGGGGTTTCCATTTAAAAATGTCAAGTGTAATGCGATATCTTATTTTTGGAACACCCTGTATTATACAATCATACATGAAAAGACGTCCCCCTAAAAATCAAAATTGACGTGTCCAAGCGTTTTTCCCAAAATATACCAGGAAAGTCATAAATAAGGGTAGGACCTTTTCGTTGGGCCACCCAATTTTCACCGTTTCGCTCTAGGACGCACCGTTTTCGAGATATCGGCGTTTTTTTGTTTTTTTTGTATAATGTATAGGTGACTAACCCCTAATTAGCCTTGATTAACATCAATATATCTTGACTGCTAATTTATTAAAGAGTAAATTTCACATATAACCAAAGTGCAACACAACAGCATTGTATAATAATTGATTAACGTAATTACTTATTAAACAATACCCAAAGAAAGTTGTGCTAGACACTTGCAACAGTCAAGCAATGCTTAATGATATAAACTGTTTTTGGAGTCAATCTACTCTTGACTCTATCGTTATGTCCTATCTAGGATTATAAGCTAGTATATAATATTAAAAAAGTTACAAACATCAAAATTGTATGCTTGGTTGTAAATACAACTTTAAGACCCAGACGTTGTTATTAAAAGCTTTCAATGGATTGTCAACGTTTCTTCTGTCTCCTAATGAAAAATAAAATTTATTTCAGCAAGATCCAATGATAAAATTCTAATAAATATTCTTGGATTTGTGATTGATTAGATTTCTTTTAACGCAAACATGCGATAGAAAGGAAAAGAGAAAATACATTAAGTTCAAGCAGGGACATAAGACATTATTTTCTGAAATTCATTATATTACTTACACCGATTCTTTTTAAAAGCAGAACATCTTTTAGAATTAATTTTTTCAATGGACCCTTTGAATTTATAAGGTTTTTTTGTCCCTTCAGTATCTATTAAAATCTGTCCTTTTCACTGTACAATTTTATAAAAATGTTATTAAGGTTTTGTATGAAATCTTTCGAGTTTCAATAGAAAAATTTTGTGTCTTTTTCTTTTTCGAGACCCATTATTTTTCTTTGACCCTGAAATGAATAATTTTCATTTAAAGATTGTTTTTGTTTCGTAAAAAAAAATGTAGTAGCTAAAAATGTGTAACAATAGTAACACCTTAACTCTGGGTATGGTTGAGTTCCATTACAAGAAACTATTAGGACAAAACAAAATCGATATTAGGTCTGTAAAATAGATATAAATCGTCAGCAATAGACAATCTGCACAATTTTTTTGAAATCGCATTAAAATATTCAGTATATTAAGTTAAAAATAGTATTTATAAAATTTGGAATGAAAATTTTTATTCGACTAAAATCGCAAAAACTTGAAGCTATGTAAAACCTTTTTTCCGCCATCTTAAATTAGTACCGCAATTTTACCAGTTCATCTCTATATCACACTAATTCTTTCTTAAAATGTGAAATCAATCTACTAAGTACTTTTTCATACCAACTTTTTAAATATTTTATGTAGATGTAGAAGATTGTTTGGTGTGTTGACTCGCGTTGAAAACTACTCCCAAATAATTGGTTATCTTTTGCTGTTTAAAGTTAAATTTTTGTGTAATTTTTATGTTTCTGTTGGTGAAAATTCCTCTTATCTAACTGTGTTATTTTCAAATCCATATTTTCTGTATTACTGGTAATAAACGTGGAAAACTGTGTTCTAATATTTAAATTTCTAACTAATAGCAAAGAAATGAAATACCTTTGTTTGTGATAGCATTTTATTACTTATCTACACTTGCAAAACAAAAAAGAGGGTCTTGAAAATTATTTGGGTTCATGTGATTGTGTTGATTTAAGATAGAATAAAGAATATATTGTGCACTATTGGAATAAATAGTGCCTGATGTAAAGTGTTAATTCTCCATCGGTATTTTGTATTTTTTTTTTTAATTCTGTGGGAAGCTTTTGTACCAATTCAGTACATTGACCTTATTATATATATAATCAATATTTATTTTCTTGAAGCAGTTAAATACCTGGGGTGTTCAGAGACTTATAGATTTCAATTTTGACTTATTTTTAATTTTTAATTACAGATTCCGCATACTGGGTCGTGGGGTGTGCTGCTGAATTGAGTAGGTGGTTACATCCTGCTATGTGGTGTGTTTGAGTCTGTCTTCCTTATTTCTTTTGTCTATTTATTTATTTATTTTATGTGTTTCTATATTTTTGCCCAGTCGTATTGATGAAGCTATTGCATAAACTGTTTTTGAATTAAATTGTGTAATAGTAAATTAAGACATAATTGTCCATCTGTAACGATTTTATAAGTATTTGTCGAGGTATTTATATTTCTATTGAAATTATTTTGACTTTTCTTTTATTCTGTATTTCGGCCAATTAATATGCTTCGCGCCTTTAAATGTTGCAAAAACAAAGAGTTTTCCAATTTCTGTTGCATTGTCTGTGCAAATATTTACCATCCTAGCTGTATGGAAAGATTGACCAGCTGCGTCAGGCTCGGTGAATACAAAATATATTGTTCCTCGGAATGTCAAAGTAAAGCTTTAGGCCTAGAGGAAGAAACAAAACAAAAAAGAAAAGAAAAAGAGACCGGAAATATGAAGAACTAGAATGTCATCGTGGTGGTGGCGTGTTGATCGCCGTTTCTAGCTCATTTCAGGCATCCATTATTGATACCCCTACCCATATTCATTGCGAAGATGTTTGGGTTCTTATGAGAGTGGGTCAGATAAATATGGTACTTGGATGTGTTTATTTTCCACCAAATTCTAAACAAGAACATTATCAATATTTCTGTGACTCTTGTGAATCTCTAAGAAACAGGTTTGAAAATTACAAGCTCTTCATTTTTGGAGACTTCTACCTACCATTGGTGGAATGGATCTACGAAGACAATACTTTAGTTCCAAAATCTTTACCATCTACATCTTCAGAAACTCTTACCACCACAATGAGTTTTCTTGAGCTACAGCAAATGAATTGCGTACACAATCACATGGGTAGAATTCTAAATTTGTTATTTGCTGATGATTCCGTCAATGTACTCATTTTTCCTTCAAATTTTTCCCTTGCAAATGCTGACCCGTATCATCCTGCGATCGAAGTGAAGTATAAATTTCAGTTTGTCCCTTCAATAAAAAACAACAATCAAGTAAGTGTGTACGAGTCTCATCAGACTGATTTCTGAAAATTGAATCTCTTTTATGAACAATCTGATTGGTCATTTTTATCATTTACGACGAGAGATTAAATTTCGAACCGATATGTGTTACATATATCACCCAAACCGAACTACTTATCCCTAAACACATCAAATACTTTTGGTTATTTGTTCAAAATTTAAGAAGAGACTCTAGTTTCCCCAACATAATGAACTATGCAACAACATTGCTAATGCTTTTGCTGCTCACTTTCAGTCGTGCTACTCCAACCACCAAAACGTAGATCTTGGTGGGATGGAGCCTATAAGTTCTTCAGGTATGTCACTGTTTTCACATCATTTTACAGAAGCAGAGATCTGTAACAAAATAAAGACACTCGATTCATCTAAAAGGGCTGGTCCAGATGGTGTCCCTAACATTCTTTTGGAGAGATGTAATCAATCATTGTCCAAGCCGCTTTGTAAAATTTTTCAAAAGTCCTTTGATGTTGGTTCCTTTCCGGAGATTTGGAGGTTTTCTACCCCGATTCCAATATTCAAATCCGGTGATAGATGCGACGTAAAAAACTACAGGGGTATTTCTTTACTTTCCTACATAACAAAGTTGTTCGAGGCTATTGTCACCGATGAAATTTTTGAATCACTGAAACATTATATTTCGGGGGAGCAACAAGGAATCTGGCGGTATTTCAAAATTACCTAATAACATCAGTTGAAGCCGGCCAACAAATTGATGTCGTTTACCCTGACATATCCAAGGCGTTTGACAGTGTTCTTCTAGCAAAATTGCAACAGATTGGCCTTTCTGGAAGCTATATTGAGTGGATTAAGTCGTACTTGTTTAATCAACGTCAACAGGTCAACGTGCGTGGCTCTTTTTCCAATGAGATTGTTGTAACATCAGGGGTATCTCAGGGGTATATCGACCCAATTCTCTTTTTACTCTTTATAAATGATATTGTATCTTGTTTTAAAGTGTCGAAATGCCTTTTATACGTGGACGACTTAAAATTATTTTCTCCTGTTTCCCAATCCAAATCCAATCAACTGCAGTCTGACATTGAGAGACTTGACAAATGGTGTAAAACCAATTACCTGCATCTTAACATTACTAAATGTAAAGTTCTCCGATTTTTTAAATGCAATAATCCCATTCTTTCCACGTACTATATAAACAACGTAAGTCTCGAAGTTGTTACATGTTTTAACGATTTGGGTGTCATTTTCGATGAAAGCCTCACATTTAATCTGCACATTGATAACATAGTGCTTAAGGGTTTTAGACTGCCAGGTTTTATTAAAAGACACACTAAGCATGCCAATGCTCTACTATATAGAGCCCTTCGTATCAGTGTCACGTCGACAGGATTGAAAAAGTTCAGAATAAATTTGCAAAGTATCTTTTTTTCAAGTTTAATTTTCCATATCAAGATCTGTCTTATAATATAAGAATTCTTCCCTGCGGCCTACAGACCCTTGAGTTTCGGCGAAGAAAGGCAGTTCTGATTTTATTGCACAAATTAGTGAATGGAGGGATTGACTGTGAAATACTTCTACAGTTAGTCTCTTTTTTGGTTCCTGTCAGAAGAACGAGACAATCACAGCTGTTTTTTGAAAGGTATCATCGTACTAATTATGGGTTTAATGCATTTGTTGACCGACTAGTATATAATTATAATTGTCACTTTTCGGCATACATGTTTAGCCTTACCTCAATACAATTAAAAACGCAGTTGAATGGATTGATTATGTGATTGTCCTCCTTGTTTTTATATGTTTTGTCTGATACTTGTGTCACCATTCTTTGTTTTGTCTGTTTTTATTATTTGACAATATATATATTTTTAGTCTTATTTTACTCTTAATATTATATTTTTTTATTCTGCGAATTCGTACCATTTGGAATGTTTAGCATTCCGTAGAGTACGTTTCTGAAGGACCACTTGTCCGATGCGTGCATCGGCTACGTCCTTACATTAAAAAAATTAAACCGCCATTTTGTTTCGCCATCTTGAATTCGTACCTAAATTTTTCCAGTTTATTTCCAAGTAATACTTCATTTGTGTGCAAAATTTCCGATAAATTGGATGATTTAAGCTATGCCGCGAGCTATCAGACAGACACACAAACCGATAGATGGAACGAAGGGATTAATAAAGCATATTTTTTGGCATCTTAATATGTATAAGAGGGCTTTTTTTTCACAATAACTAACATTTTATTTTGCCGCCATTTTGTTCCGCCATCTTGAATTAGTAACACAATTTCACTAGTTTATTTTTGTACCATAGTTAATTTAGTTAATTATAGCACACAATTAGAAATCATTCCATTAAGTAATTTTTTTGATTGAATTTTTAAATATTTTATTAAGACGTCATCTTGGATTCGTACTAAAATTTTGCCACTTGATTCCTACATAATTGTTAATTTTTGTGAAAAGTTGATAACAAGTTTAGTAGTAATAATTTTTTCAGTATATCTCTAGGCCGCCATTTTGTTTTGCCATATTGGATTTTTACCAAAATGTTAACAGGTCATCCCTATATGACCCTTAATTTTTGACCAAAATTTGATGTCCATCGGGTAAATAGTTTTTTAGTTATGCCCTATACAGACAGACAGATCTGAAAAAATCTTGGAGTGTGATTTTTTCACGAGGGAAGTAAAAGGTCAAAAATATTTACTCGAGTTGAAATTGAAACACTTCTCGTTGAAGCAGATGACCACAAATATTTAATGTTTAAGGTTTCTCTGATTATTGGCGTTTTTGGTGCACGCAGGAAAGAAAAGTTAACCCACTTATAAAAGATGTAGAACATAAACAAGGACTTATGAAAACTAAAGTAGCATAGAAAATATGGGTTTGTTGGAAATATTTTCTTTTGCGGCCTTTTTTATTGCTCATAGAGATGGTAAATGCTACATTCAACTAGTTGATATTAATACTTTTGGAGGTATTGAATTCCTAAGCAAATTGCGGAATTTTTAAAATGACCTGAAAAATCAGAATACATTGGCCATTGTTTCCAAAGGTTATCTGCAACTTTGTTAGCAAATTCTGGAGCTGATTTATGTATGTTAAAGAGGCATGATGGATAAAACAGTAGTGCAGTAGCTGAAGGGTGGATATTGAACGTTCATGGGGAACAAGAAAAAAATTGCAGAAAAGAACAGAGCACATATTGTGTTCTTAATAATGACATTTTAATGGAGAACTCTATAAAAGTGTCTACTAACATTTCATCTGGTTTAAATATGTCAAATATTGCTAATTGTACAATTAATATTTATCATAAATAGTCAGCTTTTACAATTACTAATGTGCTTTTTTCTTACCAAGTGAAATGAGTCATTTCGACGATTGAATGCATTATAACAACATTTTATAAAAAAACCATTTTGATTCGATTTGAAGAGCCAGGGCATCTAATTATTATACTGTTGCCGAACTTAAAGATAAAAAAAATACTAAATCACTTTTTATAAGGGTAGATCAACTTCAACAAATCTTATAATTGTTACACAAGACATCTCAGAAGATGACGGATGTCATTTACTTGGATTTCACTAAAGCATTTGATCAAATAAATCATCGCGTCTACTACACAAACTAACTAAATTTGGTATCTCTGGCTCAATTTTCGAACTGTTGACATCATATTTGAGTAATCGTATCCAATATGTAGAAATTTATAGTTACAAATTCAATTATTTTCCGCGATGTCTGGAGTCCCTCAGGGATCGGTACTAGGACCTCTACTTTTTAATTAATTTATTAATGATATTGGAATTAAACTTGTAGATTGTAGATTTCTTACTTTGCTGACGATGTAAAGTAAAGTACAAAAAAATTAAGAGTGGTGACGATCGTATTACACTGCAATATAATCTTGATTTGGTTAGAGAATGATATCCACCGCCTCTACACAAACTGAGGTAACACCTACGGATATTCCCAGTACTACTGAAGGCCCCGGCAAGCTGGCTTGTAATAATAAACAACGGTGGCACTATGTAGTCGTAAGAAATCTTCCTGCAGGGTTTACGCCTAACAACATAGTTCACTACGTTAAGGAAAAGCTTGGGACTACAGAGTTTATTCGATGCTACCACCTAATCAATCATATCTCAAATATTGATTTTAAAATTGGAACTCAGTCAAAAAAGTCAGCTGAAAAGCTTTTAGACAGCAATCTATGGCCACATGGCGTAGTAATAAAACGGTCAGCTGTATCCGAACTTACAGAAAAATCTACACCGAACCTCCCACCTCCCTCCACACCGAAAAAACTGCCCACCAACTCGAGCTCCGTCAGTTCACTGGTTGTCTCCTCTCCAATTTCTCAAAAGGGCACTATAATATCTTCTGACAAAGAGGCCATTGCTGCCTGCAAAGCAAATGTCTTGTTGAGCGACAACTGCTAGAGTATTTCCAAGAAAGCTCCTACTGACCAAGAACCTATTTTTGATCCAATGTCTCCCCCAACAGTGAAGCTTACGCGAACCGAAAAAAGTTCTGATAACCGTTTCCTCATGTCTAGACTAAGAGAACCAGCCATTTTAAAGGCCTTTAAGTTATATCTCGCCTTCCTGTACGACCAACCTGCGCCAATTCACTTTGAAGGGTTTAAAAATACAAACACCAGGCTGTTTTTAGCTTCTGAAGGCATTCCTATAGATTGTAGAACCCTACATAAGATATATTTCGATTTTCATGCTGCTTACGGATTTAACGCAGCAAGCGGATCTTGCAGCCTATGGATCCTACATATCTTCGGAGAGATCGATCGATCTTCAGAGGACCAGAGATTGCCATAAAAACTATTTTACCAGCAATTCTCCCAAAAAAAAATTTTAGAAAACACGACGTGTCCTGAGGAACTAGATTCCTCAAAACTTCCTGTTGTTACTAGTCTTAATATGGTTCCAATTAATATTGCTTCTCTAAGAAATAAAACTGACCAGTTGTACCTATTTCTGGAAGAATTGGAGTTCCCCCAACTTGTTGCAATTACTGAGCACTGGCCGAATCTAAACGAACCCTTTTATATTGAGAGGTATACCACAATAGCTAGATATGACAGAAAAAACTCAGCTCATGGGGGAACACTGATTCTATCCCTAAATGGAGATTTCATGTCGGTATCTAAATATGATCATTTGTTAGCGGATAGCTCTTTTGAATTCTCTATGGTATATAATCAAAACCTTGATCTTTATGTAATTTGTATTTATAGATCACCAAACTCTGATGTACAATCATTTTTAAATAGCCTGGTAAGTTTTTTAATTTCTATATTCGACTCTTTCGGTCTTTCAATGCGTGTATCCTCGCCAACTAGAATTTCAAAAAACTCTTCTTCTATCATCGATTACATGGCGTCTGATTTTTCTCCATCAGAGGTGCAATCACAGGTCTATAACTCAGGTCTTTCCGATCACGAGGCGGTAATTTCCAGGTTTAGTTTACCTATTAGGCCCTTACCAAGATCTCGCCATCGGGGCAGAATTTTCTCGGCCGCAAATTTCTCAGTATTTCATAATATTTGCTTTAACACCAATTGGAATTTTGAATCTGATAATGTCAACACAAATTTCAGAACTTTTTGAAATAAAATTTTAAGTGCTTTTAACAAGGCCTTCCCGTTTAAGAATATCAAACCTAAGCGGCATAAACCGTGGACCACGAAAGGAATACGAATTTCTGCTAAAAATATGCGCTCGCTCTCATATATAAAAAAATTCACCGACTCCTTTCTTATTCTCGACTATATCTCTAATTATAGGAGGATCTACACTACTCTTATTAAGTCAGCAAAAAAATTACACTACCGAAAACGTCTAACAAACTCTAATAACGTTTCAAAAGAAACCTGGTCCATCATCAATAACCTCAGAAACAAATCAAACCCTGTGACTCAGATCTTGCCAGGGGCTAATGATCTAAATGATTATTTTATTAATGTAAGCAAAAATGTTACCTCTAGTATCTCGCCAAGTTTGGACCCTCTTTCGTTTCTCCCTCCTTCAAAAAATTTAGCTGATAGCTTTTTCTTAAGTCCCGTTAGCAACACTGAACTATTGAAGGTAATAAATAATATCAAAAGTAAATCTTCGTGTAGCACTGATGGCCTATCAATTAGAATATTCCTGAACTTGCCACTCCCAGTCATAGAGGCCCTTACAACATTAATAAATGAGTCCTTTATAAAAGGTGTATTCCCTGATTGCCTTAAAACAGCTATAATTATTCCACTTCATAAAGGCGGCGAAAAAACTAACTCTTGCAATTATCGCCCAATTGCACTACTACCAGTGCTATCAAAAATCATCGAAAGGCTACTGAAGAATCGTCTTATGCCATTTCTTCTGAAACATCAGATAATATCCCCGGAGCAGTTCGGATTTCTACCCAACAAGTGCACCAGTGACGCCATGTTCACGTTGCTTAGAGGCGTCTACTTATCTCTCAATAACAACCACCCAACTGCCTCAGTTTTTTTTGACTATGCGAAAGCCTTTGATTGTGTTAGTCATGAAATTCTGATAAACAAACTAAATTTTTATGGAATTCGTGGTACTTCTTTAAATTGGTTCAAATCTTATCTTGGGAAAAGGCAACAACTTGTAAGGGCTAATGGTTCCGATTCTGATTGTAAGTTGATTACAAGTGGAGTCCCTCAAGGTTCAGTCTTGGGACCTATTCTTTTTTTGTTATACATTAATGATATCACGAACCTTAAAATTAATGGAAGAATTTCCCGTTTTGCTGATGACACAAGCATAACATGGAGTGATTTTGATACAACGTCTTTACACTCTAGTATCTCCAAAGACTTGGTTATAATTAAGGCTTGGTCCGATTTCAATATGCTTTGTTTTAACGTCGATAAAACGGTGGCGTTATCTTATAAGGGAACTTTACAACCACTTCAGGTACATAACAGCAATATTGAATACGTAGAGTCGGTTAAATTCCTGAGTTTAAATATAAATAACAACCTAAAATGGTCTAATCATATTGACACCTTAACTAAAAAACTTTCTACCGCCTGCTTCGCCATTCGATCAGTTTCAAAAGAACTAGACGTTCCTTCTGCCAGACTTACTTATTTCTTTTTATTTGAATCCCACCTCCGCTATGGCCTTCTCTTTTGGGGCTGCTGTACCACCGAGCAATTTCGTAGTATTTTTATGCTTCAAAAGAGAGCCATTCGTTATTTGTTTGGTCTAAATAATAGAGCTCACTGCCAATACTATTTCAAAAAACATGAAATATTAACACTTCCTGCATTATTTATTTTGGAAACGGTATGTTTGCTGAGAAAACATATAAACACCTTCCCAGAAAGGCCACAACATGTATACCCTACCAGAAACTCTAGGCATGATATTTATCTTCCCATTCCTTCCACAGAATTAATAAAAAAATCAATTATTTACAACGCCATAAAACTTTACAACAATCTGCCAGTACATTTAAAATCTATCCCTATGCTTGCACAATTTCGAAAAAACACCAACGCATACCTCATTGAGAGACCATTTTACAGCGTTAATGATTTTTTTTTCAGTGAGTAAGTCTCTTTAAATTGTCACTAAACTCGCTTGTTTACTTAAATCTTTTGTGAGTCATGTCCTAACTCGTAGCATAGAATTTTGAAAATCATTATATAGGGAAAAGAACTGTCGAACATTCACTTAAAACTTAATTATTTTTGTTAGGTATTGGATTAAAAACAATTTAATTCTTTTTGTATACTACATTCTACACTAGTTCAATATACCTTCTGTTTAACATCACAATTATTTGTATAACTATAATAACATAGAGTTTAAGGTCGCATAGTTGCAATTTTTCGTACATACATGTGTGTTTGTTTACTTTTATAAGGTTATCATGATTCATTTACTGTTTGCAATGTTATGTTATATTCTAACGTGTGTTTTACGATTTGGTAAATTGATAATTTACATTTTTAAAAAAAGCACTGACCTGTCGAAATTATTTTCGATTAATGTTTTGATATGTCTTATTTTTAGGTATATTTTGCTTTGTCCATAAAATTGTAAAATTTTTCTGCGGCAATAAAGCATACTTTTGTTTGTTTTGTTTGTTGGATCAACATTGGAAAGAATAATGCAGTATCTCTTGTGGATTCATTTAGAGATCTTGGCGTTATTTTTGACCAAAAACTTTCCTTTGCCTCATCATATTAATACCGTTATTTCTGAAACGTCTAAAAAATGTGGATTTATTCTAAGATGTACAATATTGAAACCATTAAATCGTTATATTTCGCATATGTTCGCTCAAAATTGGAGTACGCTGCCGTAGTCTGGTCTTCCTGTTATAATATACACATTATTAACAATGCAATGGTAATTATCCTACTCAAGGCTTTCCACATAATGAATTACTGAATAGATTTAATTTATTTTCTTTGAAATATCTGAGAGAATATTTTATTATTCTCACCCTGTATAAATTGTTAATTAGTAATTTAGATTGCCCTAATATGCTTTCACGAATAAATGTTTACGCTGCACGTATAAATAGCAGTCATCATAACTTATTTTACCTACCAACTCTTAAAAAACTAATATTCCTAAATTTTCTCCTCTCTATACCATGTGCGACATGCACAATCATGAATCAAATATTGATTTGTTTAATGTTAATATTCAGTCGCTAAATGGTATTTTCCTCCTCTGAAAGGCTTTGTTACTTTGAGTTTAATAATTATACTAAGTTAGTTTTAGTTTAGGTTTAAGTTTGTTACTATAATGGTTCAAATTCAAATTCAAATTGAAAACTTTTTATTTGCCTTATAAGACATACAAATAATTGAAATACAGAATATTAGAAATAAATTGAAATACAAAATATTGGAATGTAAAAATTTAACAAAATATTAGAATATAAAAAATTAAATGTCATGTTTATAGGCAAACGGGGTCTGCATAGCGATTTTAATAACCGCTGCACAGACTCAGACGCTTTCCGAGTCAGTGTAATGCAGCCTTTAGAAAATTGAAAAATATCAACGAGATTAATAATTTATAAATAATAATGAGCATTAAAACTAATCTTATTATTAAAAAGTGAATATTAAGAATGAAGTGTGAGAACAAAAACAAACAAAAACAATATCAATATGTTTTAGTTATACAGCGGACACCAGAGGTCTCAGAATGCAGGAAGCATGCGCGGGCGGACACTTGAGAGGACGTGGCTAATATAATAGTTATTATTAGTTAAATTCTATTATTTGTTAAAAACTGGGCGAGTGCAGCAAACAAAAATATAATTAAAAAATATGTGAATATATAAAAATCAGTATGAATGAACAGGTGCTTGTCAATAACTAATTAAATAAATAAGCAATAATAGTATTCATGGAATGCAAAATTCATCGGTTCAAATTAAATTGGATGCAACAACATATTTTTTATACGTGTCTTGAAGCTGCGTAACGGAAGTTGTTTAATATTATTTGATAAATTATTCCACATCTGAACTGCGACGAAGCTGAATGATTTTTGAAATGCTGCTGACCTATGCTGTGCGATCCTAAAAGAATCTAAATATCGAGTACCGTAGTTATGCTCCTGCGTTGTGAATATAGACCTTAAATATGGAGGTTGATTGGTTGTTAATATGCGAAAAATAAATAAGAACATATGATACTCGCGCCTTCTCACCATTGACAGGATAGAATATCTATTGAGATACGGTGTAATATGGTTTCTAAATGGTATATTATGTGCAAAACGTAGGCATGCATTTTGAAGTTTTTGTATGGAATGTTTAGTGTGCGCGCTTAGTGAGTTATGATAGACGACATCGCCATAGTCAAGTAATGCTAACACTAGTTATGGGAACAGCCAACACAGCACCTTATGATGGGAAACTGTAACGATGAGATGTTCCACGGAAGATGAAAACCGCTGACATATAATTATTCTCATATAAATACTTTTTGTAAACATGTTAAGGCGTCTTTAAGCCACTAACTGTTGTACCGGTTAATTAAAGTCCGTATTTTTCAAATTTTGAGTTTTTTTAAAAAGTCATTCGTACAGGTAAAACCTAAAACTGGCGCAGTCGGTAGGATTGTCCAAAGCGTTTCGACAAAAATCGCGAATAGCGTCCGTATCGACGGTTAATTTGGACATCCGAAAACGCGAGTGACTCAAGAAATAACCAAATTTGGAAAATAAAAACAAGTCCAGGGATCAAGAGACACACATCGCTCAACGTCCTATTGGCAAAACTTAGGATAGGAAGTCCAGGGATCAAGAGACACACATCGCTCAACGTCCTATTGGCAAAACCTAGGATAGGAAGACCAGGGATCAAGGGACAAACATCGCCCAACCTCCTATTGGCACCCTAGCTTTAAGAAGAAAACCCTAGCTGTAAGAAAATTCAAGACAGAAAAACAAGCATCGTTTCAACCCTCGTAGGCTAAGAAGAAAATCATCATCACCCTAGAAAATAAGTGCTTCAGGAATGAAAATAATAATATTCCTAATGTAAGTTAAAACCATTTTGTATACAATTTTTGCTCACGTGTATATATTGCTCATATTTGCGTATTTTCGTAAAAAAGTGAATTTTAAATACATTTTTCAAATTTTCGCTTTTTCACAAAAATCTATTTTAATTTTAATTTTCCCTAATTTTTATGTCTGATTCTGAACGAGAACTTGAAGATATCATAAATTTGTTTAGACTCACAAATATTAATAATACTAATTTAAGAAATAACAGAATGGAACAACCACAAAATGCCGCAGGCGTAAACTACCAACTATTACGTTTATATATAGATACAATTCCTACGTATGATGGTAACCCACATACACTTTCAGTTTTTATAAATAATTGTTCTAGCTTAATAAACAATTTTTATAAAGAAGGCGATAACGCACATAACAATTTTATAGTACGAGCCATCATTGGTAAATTATCAGGTCGAGCATTAAGTTTAATAGGTTCTAGGATTCATGAATTAAATACGTGGCAAGACATAAAAATTGCATTAGAATTAAGTTTTGGTGATCAAAGAAATTTGGATTGTTTAGTACAAGATTTAATAACATTAACACCTCAAAAAAATGAAACACCATATAATTTCGGTATGAGATGCCAAGACGCACGCTCTTTAATTTTTTCAAAAATAAATTCAATAATTATGACTCCAAACGAAAAAAGAGTTAGAGTACAAAACTATGAAGATTTAGCTTTAAAAACATTTATAAGAAGCTTAACAGGCCAACTACAAAATAATGTTAGATTAAGAAACCCAGATAGTTTAGAAAAAGCAATGTCTCTAGTAATAGAAGAAGAAAATTTTCTTTACAGTCAGAATCGTAGTCATTCATTAAATACACAAAATTTTCGCCCAAATCAAAGAGTAACGCCTATAAATGCAAACATAAATTTTTCAAAACCTATTAATTACCAAAATAATCGAAATACAAACTCGATACCAAATCCCACACTACCAAACTTTAATTATTTAAGACCACCGCTATTTAATAATAATTTTTTGAGACCACAATACCCTAATTTTCAACCAAGACCTATAATGCAAAATCAAACACCATTTCAATTTAGACCAAATAATTTCCCAACACAAAAACATCCATATTTTATGCAAAGACCTAGTCAAATAATTAGAAACCAACCGATAAATAATCAACCACAATTTAATTACAATAGAAACCAAAACCAACCCCGAAATCAAAGGCTTGATGAACCAATGGACACATCATCAACCAACACTAGACAAAAACCCAAATTTACTGTAACTGAACTACATCTGCAAGATGTACAAAATAATGAAAATCATGAAAATCAATATTTTGACCCAAATTTTTATTATCCAAATAACGAAATTGAAAATCAATATTTCGACCAAAATTTTATTAACAACGAAAATTATATATACGAAAATCAACCTGACCTACCCTATCATAATTCTCATTACGACGGATATTATGACCATGAACCTCAGTATTATAATTATTCCAATGCGAATATGAATTGTTATTCAAACGCAGGAAACCCACCGAACGATACACACGTGCAATCTAATATTAATAACTTAGATTATATTTCACGAGAAACTGATAACAGTAAAGATGCAAATTTTATTACGGAGAGCCGAGCAAACTCGATACCTTAATAAACACTAATATTACGACAGCTAATCTGCCTCACATATATGTTCCTGAATTAAATGCAAACTTTTTAATAGATACAGGGAGTACCAAAAGTTTAATGTCTCCAGAAATTGTTCAAAAATTTTATAAAAATTATATTTTTAATGAAAACTTTCAAATTCAAACAGCTCACATGATATCAAATCATAATCAAGTAATTTTTATTCCAGTTTTTAAATTATTTAACGTAAATGAAAAACACAAATTTTATATTTTTGATTTTAGTAAAAAATATGATGGATTAATAGGAGTAGATTTATTAGACCAGTTAAAAGCCGTCGTAGACGTCAATAAAAGACAAATTATAACACCAAATGTTAAGATACCAATAATTTATGAACGCGAGGAAGAATCAAAAAAAGAAAACGATTACACACTAAAAAATTATTTCATAGAAATTCCAGCAAGAACAAAAAAAATTGTTAAATTACCCGTAAAATACGAAAAAGGTTTATGCCTTATTGACTATATTAAATTTAGCGATCAAATCGAATCCCCACAAGCTATTACTAATATAGAAAATTATTTTGCTTTTACTACAATAACAAATGGACGCAACGAAGATATTAAGATAAACATTTTCGAACCCCTAGATACCGAACTTTTAAATTGTAACGAACTAAATTTTATAGAAAAAATGGAAGTCGATAATGACATCGAAATCAATCAATCTCAAGACAATTTATTGAAATCTAACTTAAAAAATTTGCGATTAGAACACTGCAATCTAGAAGAACGTAAAGCTATTAGAGATTTATGCTTTGAATTCCGTGATATATTCTATTGCGATCAAATACCTCTAACCTTTACAAATCAAATCCAACATAAGATTAGACTGACTGACGACTCACCAATTTTTACAAAAACATATAGGTACCCAGAAATACATAAAAATGAAGTCAGAACACAAATAAAAAAAATGTTAGACCAAGGTATTATACAAGACTCTGTTTCCCCATGGTCAAGTCCAATTTGGATCGTTCAAAAAAAAAATGGACGCTTCTGGAAAACGCAAGTGGAGGCTTGTAATCGATTATCGTAAGCTCAATGAACGCTCAATTAATGACAAATATCCAATTCCCAATATTGCCGATATTCTCGATAAACTTGGCAAAAGTCAGTATTTTTCAACCCTTGATTTAGCCAATGGATTCCATCAAATCGAAATGAGTCCTGAAGACATTCAAAAGACCGCATTCTCTACAGAAAACGGGCATTACGAATTTAAACGCATGCCCTTTGGCCTAAAAAACGCGCCATCAACCTTTCAAAGAGTGATGGATAATATTTTAAGAGGTATTCAAAATGAAGAATGTCTCGTTTATCTTGACGACATTGTAATATTCAGTACGTCACTACAAGAACATATTCAAAGACTAAAAAACGTATTTACTCGATTAAGACAAGCAAACTTCAAAATACAACTTGACAAATCCGAATTTTTACGAAAAGAAGTAAACTATTTAGGACATGTCATTACCCGCGAAGGAGTAAAACCAAATCCTGACAAGATCATTGCAATCAAAAATTTTCCCCTTCCAAAAACCCCTAAAGACATAAAAAGCTTCTTAGGACTAGTAGGCTACTACAGGAAATTTTTGAAGGACTTCGCCAAAATAACTAAACCCTTAACCCGTTGCCTAAAAAAAGGTTCTAAAATAATTCACGATCAAGATTTCATTGAATCATTCAATACATGTAAAAATCTATTAATTAACGCACCCATATTACAATATCCCGACTTCTCGAAACAATTTATTCTAACAACCGATGCATCAAACATAGCCCTAGGCGCTGTTTTATCACAAGGAACTATAGGTTCTGACAAACCCATTGCATTCGCCTCAAGAACCCTTAACGAAAGCGAAACTCGATATAGCACTATCGAAAAAGAATTACTCGCAATCGTATGGGCATGTAAATATTTCAGACCATACTTATTTGGCCGGAAATTTACCATATACACAGATCATCGACCCCTTGTTTGGCTATTCAAACTACGAGAACCAAACAGTAAATTAGTTAGATGGCGATTAAAACTAGAAGAATTTGATTATGACATAATTTACAAAAAAGGCAAATTAAATACTAATGCCGATGCCTTATCTAGAATCCAAATCAATGCCATAGAAAACCAATCAATGATTAATAATCCTGG
The DNA here is from genome assembly GCA_030620095.1 of Kuschelorhynchus macadamiae. Classification (NCBI taxonomy): domain Eukaryota; kingdom Metazoa; phylum Arthropoda; class Insecta; order Coleoptera; family Curculionidae; genus Kuschelorhynchus; species Kuschelorhynchus macadamiae. The sequence continues at coordinate 297,323 of JAUTXW010002480.1, forward strand.
CAATTTCGAACAAGATCAATTCGAAAGTCTAGAATATCTACGTACTATTGCCGAAAGTTTTAGTACCCTAGAATCAAACCCTCCTATTCAAAACCAACCTTCAACTAGTAAAAAAATAAACAAAAGTCCAAAAAAAATACAAATCTTGTCTGACATACAAGTTAAACCGCCGAAAAAACAACATGAAAATAATTCTGATTTACAAACACAACACTCTACTTTCAACGAAACAACTAATAGAGGAATTAGAATTTTAGACGAAATTATAAATAATAAAGTAAGCCAAATTTTAGTTTTTCCGCATGTATATCCCAAATTAGACGTAAAACAAGAAAATTATGAACACCATAAAATAATTACTGTAAAAATTCCAAACACCAACAATGAACAATTAATTTTACAATTTTTACGAGACTACACAATGTCCGAAAAAACATATTGTATATATTTTCGTAGACCCGAACTATATATAAAATTTAATGAAATATATCTTAATCATTTTTCCGAGAAAGGACCAAAATTAATACGCTGTACCAAAATGGTTAACACCATAACTGACAAAGAAGAACAACTTATTCTAACAAAAAATCATCATGAAGGAAAAGTAAACCACCGCGGACTCTTAGAAACTCTAGAATACCTTAAACGCAATTATTACTGGATAAACATGAAAACAACTATTTCACAGTACATAAATTCATGTGACATTTGTCAAAGAGCAAAATATGCCAGAAAAAAGCCCTATTCACCACTAATGCTCACAGAAACGCCTTCGAAACCCTTTCAAGTCGTACATATAGATGTTTTCTTTTACGACAAAAAACTCTATTTAACCCTAGTCGACTCTTTCTCCAAGTTCGCACAAGCGATACTAATACCTGGAAAAAATGCAATTAGTATATCTAATGCCTTAATAAAATACTTTTCTTATTGTGGCATACCTGAAAAACTAATTATAGACAATGGAACCGAATTTAACAATGACACAGTGAAAGAAATATTAAATCTACACAAAATAAAAATTCATTTTACCACCCCACAACATCACGATTCTAATAGCATCATAGAACGTTTTCACTCAACAATTATCGAACATTTAAGGTTACTAAAAGAGAGTTATCCGAATGACAATGACAATTTAATGGATTATGCAATAATTGCCTATAACAATTCAATACATAGTGCAACAAACTATACGCCATTCGAACTAACTCATGGACATACAAGTTCACGAGACGCGAATGAAATATTTAACCAAAAAGAGTTTTTCTCAGATTACGCTGAAAACCATAAAAATAAATTAAAACATGTTTACCAAAATGTCCAAAATAATTTGGAAGCCCAAAAACAGAAAATAATTTCAAAACATAATTCCGATGGTAACGAAAATAAAGACTTTACCTTAGGACAAACTGTATTTAAACAAAACCCCCAAAATAGAAGTAAGAAAAGTAATAAATTTTTAGGACCATATAAAATTACCAAAATATTAGAAAGGAACCGCGTTGAAATTACACAAAGTAATAACCCTAATAAAAAAGAAACAATACACATAAAGGAACTTAAGAAACCTTCTCGTATTGTTTCAGACTCTTCACCGGGGCCTTCAGCAACCCAGGATACGTAGTGTTCGAAAACATGAAAGACAATCCGGGACTACTCCCACACAAACTCGGCAATGCCCAAAACCAAGAAAACATATGGTCATTTATTCAAATATTTGATATATCCAATATAATAAGTCAATTCAATGCACTTCAGTCTCAATACGTACGTATAAAAAACGCATTTGAAAATGAAACTAATATTTCTAATAGCTATAAAAATAATTTCTATAATACCTACAACTTGGCATTATCTTACGAAAATAAAATAATAAGTCAAATTACCCAAATTAATCCTTTATTTAAAAATAGACAAAAACGAGGTCTTATAGACGGATTAGGATCAATAATAAAATCGATAACCGGAAACCTAGACCAAGAAGACGCTCAAAAATATGAAAAAGCTATAGAAACTCTATCTAGTAATCAAATAAAAATAAAAACACTTGTAAAAGACCAAATTTCACTTCTAGAAAAATCAATCCAAACCTTCCAAAATGATATCCAAAACTTAACAAAAAATCAAATAATTCTCAAAAATCGAATAAACCGAATTGAAGAATTATTACATACCATGGAAGTCGAAAATATAGGAACCTACTTTTACTTTTACACCGAAATGATAATTTCCCAAATAATTACCGAATTTCAAATAATATACGAAATATTAGAAAAAATACAAATTGCAATAACTTTTTCCAAACTAAATATTTTTCATAACTCTATAATTGAGCCCAACGAGCTTCTAAGAGAAGTAGAATTAATCTCTAAACACTTAACAAATAATAAACTACCATTCGAAACAAAATTAGAGAACATCTTACTTTTTGAAAAAATAATGGAAATAAAAAGTTACAGCAAAAAGAATCAAATAATATTTATAATCGAAATTCCAATTGTTGAAAAAAATAATTATAATTATTTTCACCTATACCCTTTACCGATTCTACAAAATAACTCTTATAAAACAATAATACCGAATTCTCAATATTTAATAATTAATGAGCAAAATCATATCTTTTTCAATAAAAAATGTAAAGAAATCATTCCTGAAGAATTTATCTGCCAAAATACAAATCCCATAAAAACCACAGAAGATTCCCCATGCGAAACGCAACTTCTGAAATTCTCAAAAAACCTATCCAATTGTCGATTGGTTCCTGTCAAAATCAAAAAGATCAAAATCCAAGAACTTGAGAATAACAAATGGATTGTGCTTTGTCCCGAATACACAGTAGCCAAGTCAAAATGCGATGAAAATAGTGAAAATATACCCTTACAAGGAAGTTACGTATTAGAACTAAAATATAATTGTGAAGTGCGTATAAAAGACATACTTATTCGAAACTTCAAAAATTCCAAAAACAATTACAAAAATATTTTGCTTCCAAAAATTAATTTTACACACCCGGTATATAAATCCGCGACAGACTTAAAACCATTGAAACTAGACGATGTAGATCTAAAAGACATAAGTGTTATTAAAAGTGCTTTAGAAGTTGAAAAACAAGAAATCAACTCCATCGAAAACACTCCAATTCATTTTAAAACTATTAATGGCTGGACAATACTAATTTACATTATTTTAATTTTACTAATACCATTTTTTGCAATCAAGTTTTATAGAAGGAAAACGAGAAACTTCAAGAAAGAAGAAAATGAAGAAATGAAATTAGAAGAAATCCCCAGCCATGTATCCCCGAATTCTGTAGCCAACCCCAGAATTCTACACTAAGGGCGGAGGAGTTATGGGAACAGCCAACACAGCACCTTATGATGGGAAACTGTAACGATGAGATGTTCCACGGAAGATGAAAACCGCTGACATATAATTATTCTCATATAAATACTTTTTGTAAACATGTTAAGGCGTCTTTAAGCCACTAACTGTTGTACCGGTTAATTAAAGTCCGTATTTTTCAAATTTTGAGTTTTTTTAAAAAGTCATTCGTACAGGTAAAACCTAAAACTCACTAGAGAATCACATAATGAATATTTTGTACCACTAGGTTGATGGCGTTTAAGTTTATACAATTTCCCCAGACACATATATGCAATACTAAGTTTCTCCTTAATATGAGCCTCAAAATTTAGTTTGTTATCGATAAAAATACCCAAATTCTTAGCTAGAGTTACAATTGGTACGGATAAATCATCTATTTTAACTTGGAAATTAGTTGACACATATTCCAAAAGATTTTTATTAGATCCAAAAAATATGACGCAAGATTTGGAGGCATTTAACTTTAAGTTATGATTTTTTGTAAACTTATTTAATTCGCTAAGATCTTCATTGAAGTTTGTTTGTGAAATAAATAAAGTATCTATAGTAAAAGACTTGTAGAGTTGAGAATCGTCTGCGAATTGTTGCAGTTCGGAGTGTTTAATTATTCTTTCCATGTCCGCAACATACAACGAGAACAGCAAAGGCCCTAAGATGGATGCTTGTGGTATAATAGTTGTGTAGATTAATCAAATATGTACTTTTTATTTACTAAACATCTATGTAAAATGTATACATTTCCCTGCCTTTTAGTTGTATTTTTGTAACCTGTAAGGCAGGTATAGTAAATAAATAAATAAATAAAAATTAATTAGACACAGACAGACAAAGTTAAATAACAGTTTCTAAAAAGAACATAAACAGATCGTCTTAATTTGTCAGCACTAAGATTAAATTCCCTTTTTTAACGTTTCTAAATGTTTCATATTATTTTCTATTTTAATTTTACTCGCTCTAAATCAGGTTAATGAAATCCTTTCCCAAGGCGCAGCGCAACACCAGCTAACAGCCCACTTGCTTGTTGTAAAACTCTACTGGAAAACTCTTTAAAATAATTAGTTGCACAATAGTGTCAGCTGCAACTTGGAGAGTTGCACTAATTTTAATTTCGAAACTGACTTTTGACCGGCAAGCGAAATAGGCGGAGAAGCTTTTTCAAATTACCATGTTGCGCTCTTTTTGACCTTCCTTTGAATTAAAGCAAAAGTAAACTGTTGGAGGAACTCTTTTGAGTTGTATCCATTGAGAAGTCTTTCCACTTTAATTAAATTAGTATTTAATAGTGACTGATTCATTAATTAATACAAGCAGAGTGTATAATATTGTGGCAGAGACTTGATATTTACTTACTGGAATTAAAAAAATCGGTAAGTTTCTTTTACCGGAAACTTCCCCTGTTATGGGTCTTTTATATTAGGAATAGTGAGTGTGATCTCAGTTTATATACAGTGTGTATCAGCCAAATGGAATAAATTCGATAATAAATAAATGGGGGCGTGTTCGGAAAAACGTTTGGACCCGTCGATTGGTATTTTTAGTTGCTCATTTTCTCCAATAAAAACTTTTTATACAGGGTGTGTCCTGTAACAGTGGTCAATGCCAACTTTCTTATTTCAAATGCAACACCCCGGATATTATTTAATTTTTGGATTCTTTAGGAGATTCTAAACATATTTTATGTTCAATGTCCTATACCTATCTTCAACTATTTCGGCAATATTAAGTGTTTTCAAATTTATTGCAAAAATTAAGATTAAAAAAATAAAATTATTTATTTCTTCATAATGTATAAACAAAAGTAAAAAGTTAATTTAGGAACTGTTGAATATGCTCGCCGCGAACGTCTTGGCAAATTCCTAATCTTAAATAAAAATTTCTTCTAACGTTATTTAGCATCTCAGGCGTGACCGATCTAATCGCAAGCGTTATTCGTCTTCTTAAGTCAGCTAAGTCGAGGGGTTTAGTTTTGTATACAACATTTTTAATATGTCCCCATAAGAAAAAGTCTAATGGCGTCAGATCAGGGGATCGCGCTGGCCATTCTATCGATCCTCGTCTCCCTATCCACCGATTTGGAAATATTCCGTTGAGGTACTGCCGGACATTAATTTGGTAATGGGGCGGTGCTCCATCTTGCTGAAACCATATCATATTCGCTGGAACTTGTGGGTTTGCTGGATCCGGATACAAATTTGTCAAAGTTGGCACGACATTATTTTGGAGCAGTGCTAAATAATTATCGCCATTCAAATTGCCGTCAATGAAAAAGGGGCCTATGATATGATCCCTAACAATTCCTGCCCAAACATTAACCTTTTCAGGATATTGAGTATGTTCTTCGCTGATCCAGTGAGGATTTTCCCTAGACCAATAGCGGAAATTTTGACGATTTACATGACCGTGAAGTGTAAAGGTGCACTCATCCGAAAACAAAACATGTTCTAATTGAATAACATTGTTATCTAACATAGCCATCATTTGTTCACAAAAATAAGTTCTCCTATCATAATCGTCTTCCATGAGTTCCTGAGTTGGTATCACTTTATAGGGATGCATTTTATTTTCTTTTAATGTTCGAATAATCGACGAATGGCTAATATCGAACATTGCGGCGGCTTGTCGACTAGAAATATGTGTGTTTTCCTCAAACTCAAGCATAATATCCAATTTAGTATCATCATTTATTGAATTGGCAGCTGCTTTTTTTATCTGCCTCACATGTCCAAGCTCGCGAAACTGCTTTTCTATTTTACTAATTGTCCCTTGGGATATATGCGGCAAATTTGGAAATTTTTCATGAAATAAGCGAGCAACTTCCACTTGTGTTCGTGTGTTATCTCCATAACCAATCATTTGTAGAATTGTTATTTTATGCATTTCTGTTAAATGAACCATTTTTCTGATATTAGGTATTATGCAGTTAACAAAATTCAAAAGACTATTATGACACTGACAACTACTGTCTTGCAAAGAGAAAGGCCAGGCATTTTACACAAAAGTAAACAAAACTTAAAAGTAAACAAAACTGGCTCTTTTTGTTCCATATCAATAAAAAGGAACGCTAAAATGGTTTTTGCTTACATTCTTAATATGAAGACCTAAATGGTAAATAAGTATTGAGTGTGTTGTAGCGAATTTTTATAATGAAATAAATAGTTCAGTAACCAGAGCCACTTTCATGAAAAATAATAAATTCGAAATAAATAAAATAAAAAAAAAATTGAAAACACTTAATATTGCCGAAATAGTTGAAGATAGGTATAGGACATTGAACATAAAATATGTTTAGAATCTCCTAAAGAATCCAAAAATTAAATAATATCCGGGATGTTGCATTTGAAATAAGAAAGTTGGCATTGACCACTGTTACAGGACACACCCTGTATAAAAAGTTTTTATTGGAGAAAATGAGCAACTAAAAATACCAATCGACGGGTCCAAGCGTTTTTCCGAACACGCCCCCATTTATTTATTATCGAATTTATTCCATTTGGCTGATACACACTGTATATTTAACTAATTAATAAACAAAGTAGTCAATTTTCAATTCACACAGTTACAAAGTTTAAGGATGGATGGTTATAGTTATTCAAAATGGGTCGCTCGTTAATGATAATAGTCTAATACATTATTTAAGTTTCCCCAAATAAACAACAAATTCGTTTATGGAATAAAATGCATCAGCTGTCAATAGTTTACTCAAGTCGAGTTTAAATTTATTTGTAGATGCGTTAGTTTTTAGTGACGACGGTAACCCGCTACTTACCGGCACACAGAGGAGATCTATTATACATTTCTAAATTGTGCTTTAAGAGCGAAACATAAGAATTATTTGGAGTGCCATAGTTATGGTAAGCATTATTTAACAGACAAAGAAAGATGTTTGTTCTTATAAAAATGAGTCAATAATTTTAAGTAAATTGAGTGGACAGTAAGAATATTATTTTTGCGGAAAGTTTTCCCTACACGACGTTGAGTATGGCAGACCAAAAATAATCCAAACAACCCGTTTCTGTGCCACAAATACTCTATTGATCTCGGATGACTGACCCTATACCACATTATTGTATGCAATTGAAGCATAAATAAAGGCATAGTAAACACAGAAGGGTTTCAAGAGTTACATAATTCTTTAAAGAGCTTAAAACATAGGAGCTCTTATTGATTTTTGAACTCGCCTTAGGAATTTGCCCCTTCCAGATTAAATCATTATCAATGGAGACACCCAAAAAATTTATTGGATCACTCAAAACTATCCTGTGACCATCTAGATTAAAAATGAGACCACATGATGGTTTGCGTACGGTTTTTGTTTCCGAACAGACAGTTTTCGCCTGATTAACCATAAGTTTGTTTTTCCTACACCAAGAAGAAAATTTCTTTAAAATAATATTGGCTTTACTCCTTAATGCAGCCCTATCCGGATCCGAGACAACAACTGTGGTATCATCGGCATACAAGAATACTGGAGATGTTCGGGCGATCATTAACGAAAAAAAGTAAAATTGGCGGGACCAAGATATTACTTATATTTTAATCAAAAAGGTCAGACTTTGAACCGCAACCCCTCCGAAAATGTCCTGTCAGTTAAAAAAAAAATGATCCAGTCGTTCATGTTACCTTTTATCTCAACTGTATAATTTTAAAGCCACAAAATCTTTATCAATAATGTCAAAAGCGCAAGTAAGATCAAAAGAGAAGGAAATTACAATTTCTCTATTATCAACTTTATCTGCTACATATTGAACGAGGTCAGCGCAAGCGCTTTCAGTAGATAGCCCCCGACGAAAGCCATGGTGACGATCTGAAAAAATATTATAATTAACCAAAAAAGAATACATTCTGTTATAAACCAATTTTTCTAAAATTTTAGAGAAGCAGCCTAATAGAGAAATAGGTACGACAATGAAAGTTTTAAGGCTTTCGGGAAACACCCCGGACTCAGTTGAAACATTAAACAGAATAGTAAGGATATTTGCTACTTAGCCGATAATTTTCTTTATAAATGATATGAGAATGTCGTCAAATCGCGCAAAATTCTTATTTGGAAAATTATTCACTGTATCAATTATTTTGTTACTAGTAATAGATTCAAAAAACATTGAATTTGGGACATGCTTTTTAGTCAAATTATGAGAAAAGTTTCCATCAAAATGATTGTTAAGTTTTTCCTCTATCGCCAAGGGGAGATAACTTTCGAAGATCGAGGCAATTTCACTAGGATTTTTTGTTAGTTTATTATAATGTGGATCAGAGATTTCTTTTATTTATTTGGTACTATTTTTGCCTTGAATATTGTTAACAATATTCTATGACATTTTTGTTATATTCGTAGAATTGGCGATTAAATTATCATAATAAAGTTGTTTTTTTAGCTGAATTTTGTTTATTGTTTAAATGTTTGTTGAAAGACTGATACTTTTCCCAGATCGCTTTCTCATTTGTATGGTTTTTTAACCATTTAAGGCTACTAAGTTCCTCTATTTCATTATATAATCCTTGTGAAAAGGTAATTTTTTGTTTGTTATCTATAATTTTCTCTCTGTTGTAAGGGTACACAGACCTCAAAGCTCCAGCAAAAGCTGTAAAAGAATTCTTTAAAGTTTTCATCGACATTGTGACCTTTGACTTCCTTATAAACTGAGTGAAAATAGTATCGGAAAAACAATAAAAAAAAACGATCACATTTGCCGTAGTAATGTACACTGTTTTTTCTACAAAAAATCTTCAGTATTAGTTTTAAGTGTATTTTTATATAGGTTTCAACTTTAGAGTTGAAAAAATTATTTTCAATACTAGTATTCAAAAAGCTGAGACTTTGATCAATTGTAAATAGAATAAAATAAAAATAGGCTTTGTTTTTTCGAAATTTTTCTTGATTCACCATTTTTCAAATACTGTGGTTTTGAAACAGCATATTGTGCAAAAAGTGACAAACAAAGATCTTTTTTGACTTTTTCGTATAAGAAATTATATCATTTGTCTCAGTGGCATATTTAGAATGTTTTTCTGGTGTAGGCAAGCATTTCCATTTGGCTACTGAAAAAAAGTGATTGGGTTTTGTTTGTTAACACAACACAAGCTTAATACCTTCATCAACATTAATTAAAAAAATTAATTAAAGAAACCTTATAAAATAATTTTTACTTCTAAACAGTTTGCTTGAGTTATGCCCCCTAAATACGCCACTAATTTACCTTAAGTTTTTAAAGACCAATTTTAGATACGATGGGCGTACTAATGAGTCCTGACAAGATCAAAGTATTTGTACAACTACTATTTGTCTATAAAAACTCAAGGTAAATGATACAATTTCTTATGTTTGCCTAAATAATATTGTTTATATTATGTACCGAAACATTATGTAGACACACTAGTTAGTTTACATTTTGAGATATGTAATTTTATTAAATATTCGATAGTTAGTTATCAGTAGTATTCAGTTGCAAAAAGCCTAAAAATATTTTTATTTCATATTTTACAGAGTCTATGGTGGCGCCACACAGTAGAGATTACCATACTTCTCTCTGATGAAACAAGTAAAATTTTACTGTATCATTATAGATTATGTTTCTTCTACTCATTTCCGAGAAATTAAAACCTGAAAAACGCCGAGGCTCATAAATTTAAAACTTCTCCCTTAGAAAACGCTGAAATGTTTTTAGCAGAAAAGAGAATTTCTGCAGGCTCATTATTAGGCAACAAATTAATTTTATGACACTAAGTAAAAGAAACAGACCTCGAGTTTTATGAGATGGATTTTTGCAATGGAATTGCTTACGTAATTCAGGCACGCGAAACTGAAAGCAAATTATTCCCTGTTAAAGCTGCTTTTAGAAATGATTATTAATAGGTCTTAGGTTTAAGAAAGGAATTTTGTTCTTTTACGAGTAGTTTGTTTATGGAAAACTATCGTTGTGGAGTAAATTCTAGATATTTTCATTACGATATTTGCAACAACTAGGAAGGATATAAAAAAATCGGCACCGAACCTTAGTAGAAGTCAACAGCTATACAGGGTAGACAAAAAAAAGTGAACACTGATCAGAAGTAAACTAACTTTAAATTTAGAAATACGCAAAATGTTATTAAGGTTGTTTGGAATTAAAACCAGTGATCAAATCTGAAACTATGGCCCCCTACTTCCCCCGTATTGCTTATTGGATTTTGGTACAATAAACGAAAACATGCATTAACTCTGTGCCTAAATTTTCAGAAAATAGATTAAATTAATGCAATTTATTTAGTAGTTACTATTTTTAATAATAACAAATATACATTTTTCAAAAAATCCAAAAACACATCATTTTTGTTTGTGAGGGGGACAACTTTTGCCCTTAAAATGATCGGGGGTGTCATCCCCCAAACTTTTTCAAATGGGAAGAGGGGTCAAGTGGTACCGCAATGAAAATATTATACATTCCCGCTTTGGTTTTGAAAATCGGTCAAGTCATTTAGAAAATATGAAGGATTGAAATTTGAAAAATACATTTTTCAAAAAACGCATAAATTGAATTAAATAAAAAAAAACTTACCGTATTAATGAAGCAAATGCTGAAAATATTGCCCGTCGACCTCCATACAGTAATACAAATTAGCTTCAAATCGTTCTCGAACATTCTGAAGAACTTGAGGGGTCAAAAACGTCAATAATTCGTGTTATCTTCTAATGAGGCAAGTGGAGTGCTATACACTTTAATGTGTCCCCATAGAAAAAATTCAAGTCGGGTGAAGGTTTCGTTATCCACCGCCCGGGAAAGTTAGTGTTTAAATAATTACGCACATTTTGAGAGTAATGTGGAGGTGCACCGTCTTGTTGAAATATCAGTTCCGCTTCAATTATTATTTTCGATGATGTCAGTTAGGGCTTCGATGGTATTTTCCAGTAAATCTAAGTACATATCACCTGTTAGAGTTCCAGGAAGAAAAAAAGGACCCACAATAGAATTTCCAAAAATACCAGCCCACACGTTCAATTTCTGAGGATGTTGTATGCACCTCGTGAAATACCCTGGGGTTGTTCTCAGCCCAGTACCGACAGTTATGCCGATTAACTACACCGTTCAAAAAGAAAGTGCACTCACCCGAAAAACACACATTGAATAGAAAATTATTATTATTGGCCACTCGTTCACTAATAGTTTCACAAAATTGCAAGCGGCGATCAAAATCGTCTTCGTTGAGTTCTTGTACCAACTGAATTTTATACGGGTGGAAATGGTGTTTTTTCAATATTCTTTGGACACTTGTACGATTCACGCCGGTCTCATTGGCTAATTTTCTTGTGCGTAATCCATGGCAACTTGGCCCAATACAAAGACCTCCATAGCTTCACTTACTACAGGATTTTCCATCTGCCTCTTTTTATTTATAAGGGATCCAGTTTCGCGAAATTTTGCTACTAACTCGCGAACAATTTTGCCGGAAAGGTGTTTTTCAGGATGTCGTTCATTAAATAGCTGCGCAACCCGATTGCCACATTCATTATTTTTAAAATAAAGTTCGATTATTTCCACTTTTTCTGCAAGTGAGTACACCATAATTATTGATAAAAAATTTAATGATATTGAGAAATTTAAACGCACAAGTTACAGAACAGCTATCTAGCAACTACCGCATCTGATCGTTGTGGCATGTCAAATCACTAAAATCAGCAGTAAACATCTAAAATAACAGGACAAAAATAGCGAATTGGTCGAAGGAATTTATCCTTATCATTTACTCTGATAATTTGTAATTAAACATTTTAAATTTCAATCCTTCATCTTTTCTAAATGACTTGACCGATTTTCAAAACCAAAGCGGGAATGTATAGAGAATAGAAAGCCCTTTTCATTGCGGTACCACTTGACCCCTCTTCCCCTTTGAAAAAGTTTGGGGGATGACACCCCCGCTTAGAGGGTTGAAAATTTTGCGATCATTTTAAGGGCAAAAATTGTCCCCCTCACAAACAAAATTGACGTGTTTTTGGATTTTTTGAAAAAAAAATTACCCTGGCCGTTATGCCTTGCGGTACGTTTTCGATGGGCCACCCTGTATGTGTCTGTTGCGAGGATATTTAATTCGCCTTAAGAATATTGAATGTAATTATTAAACAAAGGTAAATATCTAGCCAATTTAGCATGCATGCACAAAAACTTGAATCTCAGACCAAAATGTTCGAATTTTAATGTTTTTATTTCAAGGTTTTAGATAGATTTGGTACTTTATTAATTTATTCTTATTATTACGTTTTGATGGTAGTACACATGGACGGACATATAGGGGGGAAGGGAGGTAGCCTCCCCCCTCTAAGTTTTCGGAGTTGGTAAATTAGTGTCCCGTCTTGGGTTTTGTTGAATAATTTTTTTTTTGGTTGTCGGTGATGCTCTGCAATACAAAAGCGCGGACTTTTTTTCTAGTTCTCAGCTGGGATTTTCCGTCTTCCCCTCTTATGTCCTTCCCTGGTAGTAGGCTGAAAAACAATAGAAAGCTATATTCTCATATCTGCACAAGTTTCGACTTTAAGCAACTTTTCACAATAAAAATCTGCCATATTTTTTAAATTAAGGCTACTTTGGTAATGATTTATTTTCACAATTTTTTGCCTACCCTGCACATCTTTCGATTTTTACTAAAACTAACTACTGCTGATATAGTATCCATTGATGCAACTTTTATCAAAAATAAAATTTTCTGAGAAATCAAAAATAAAATGTATATTGTCTTTTCAAACATTTTTATTGGGAGCCATTTACTTTACCATATTGAATCTGTGCCAATATTTTACCAGTTTCAACCTATGTTACATTTTATTTGTATGAGCATGACTTTAAATAACTTAATAAATAATGATATTTAGTTTCCGAGACTCTGAGTTATGTCAATATTATTATTCTTCAGTATTAGTGATGGAATATAGTTGATTTTAATTTCGGCGAAAGTTTTTGATCAATCAGCTTTATGTAATCTGGACAAGCTAAGATTTGACTTTTTATTAACCGTCGATAGAAGAGCATCAATGCTTGATTGATTCTAGTATGTTATTTTTACAATTATAGGAAATATTATTTTATCTATCTAGGAAAATCTCTCAGAAACTTCCATAGAGCTTTTCCATGTTATATATCTTAAAATAAATAGGTATTTTCTGCATTTCTATTGAATGCAAACTTGAAAAATAGGAGACCGACGGGAGAAGATAAAACTACTTTCTCGAGCGGACCACATCGTTCTCAATCGAAAAATATTGCTTTAAGTAAAAGAAACACGACATTACTCTTTCTCAGGGCAGTCGAGGGTCTGGGCGGGTCGGAGAATAGCGGAGTTATATAAAGGGTTTTTCAAAAAAAACATAGGCCGACGTACGGGCTAGACTTTTTTCTGTTCCTTTTTTTACCATTGAATTTCGTCAGAGAAATATTATTTATCAGATCGCTGTCAATAATGAATATACTAAATAGTTTAATAATATTTTTATTAAAAAAATTTATGGGAAAGTTTAAAAACAAGTTCTCAATCCTCCAGAAGATAACTTTATCGCACCTTGCGAACCACCGTGGTTCTTCTCTTTAAGTTACATGTGTTCGATTTTAGTGAAAATAGCCAATGCTCTAAAAAAATAGCTCAAAAAATCCATTAATTTTTTATAGATCTTCATTTAATGTAAGATGCATGTTCTCACATCGTATATAGTTTAGAATGCGATATTAAATAGATCTAGCCTTTACTTAATGGAAATCCAATTTAACAAATATACAAAAAAAATCTAAAACATTTAACTTTTTTAGTTCTGATAAGTCTGAAAGACTTTTAATTCTAAAGAAGTTTTCCAAAAAGTTAAAGATCTTAGCATATTTACCAAACAAAAGAAATATCAAATATCATTGAATCCTCAATCCTCTAAATTTTCCTTTTTCATTAAGTTACATAAAAATGATTTACCAGTTAGATCAGTTTTATCTTATATTTCAGCACCAGCAGTAGTTCTTTCTAATAAATTAATAAACATTTTCATCATCTTTTTGCACACAAAATATCAGAATATAATATATTTTTTATAGATCGATCAACATCAAAAACTCATAGACAAAATAGTAAAAAATAAAATATTAAAGAATCCGACAAGTCGAATAAAATATCGAGTGCAACAACACACAAAGCGATGTGTTTTTGTTTTAACGCCCGGTCCGTCTCACGTCTCAGCCCAAGATCCCTACGTCGGACTAAACTTTCACTACTTGTAGGATCTCGCATTAAAGAACATTTCAATCGGCTTAGTTCCCCAATCTAGGTTTGGACTAAACCTTAAATAAAAACAACTTAGTTTTGATAGGATAAAAAACTTTAATAAAACACTTTATAATATTTCGAACCGTAAAAAATTACCATCCGAATTTCAAAAAGGGTCTTAAAAACAATGTAGTTGAGACTAATAAAGAATTACCGATATGAAGTATAGTTCTTTCATTTATACACGGAACCACAGACAAGATTGCAAGATTACTTGGCTGGTCCAACATACGTACAATCTTCAACATACAAAAGAAAATTGGACAATGTTTGCGATCGCCAAAGGACATTATTCTTTTCCAAACGGAAGGAGTATATGCAATCCCTTGCTCCTGTGGTGATGTCTATATTGGAGAAACTGGAAGATCCAAATCGTCTAGACATAAGGAATATGATCGATATATCAGAAAGAATCAAATTGTATAATCTGCTGAATCTGAACACCAACATTCCACTGGACGTAACATAAATGTTAAAGAAACCAAAGTTCTTGCATCGGTTTCAGGATTCTATAATCGGAAAATTAGAGAATCTAATGAAATTCGTAAACATCCTAACAATTTTAATAGAGATACGTGCTTGCTAGCGGCAAAAGGCGGCTTTATCAAAGGAACGCGCGGTACTTGTCAAAGAAAAGCCGCGTTTTTTATTCTGGCGGCTTTTCTAGAAATTTCGGGCGGCGCGTTTGAAGCATGCATTCTGAATTGCAACTTGAAGGCAATAGTACCTCGATACAAAGTTTATAATTAAATAGTACAAAATAAGTGCAGCGAAGAAATCTAAAACGTATCATTTTAATAACGATTGGGAGGAAGAATTTTTGTTTTGTATGGTGAAGGATAAGTGCATTTGTCTTATTTGTCGTGCGTCAGTTGCATTACCTACGCGTGGTAACTTAAAGAGGTATCATAAAACGGTTCATAAAAACTATGAAAAGAATTTCCGGCCACAGAGTGAATTAAGAAAACGAAAAGTACGTGATTTGATATCTTGTTTAAAAAAAGAACAAACCATGTTCACAAGACCAGCCAAACAATCAAAAGCTGCTACGATCGCGTCATTTAAAATATCTCATATATTGGCGAAACACAAGAAACCATTCGAAGATAGATCGGTTGTGAAGGAATCATTTATTGAAGCGGGTGAGACTTTACTTGGAGATTTTAAAAATAAAACAGAAATCATGTCTGCTATTAGAGAACTTTAGTTATCTCGTCCGACTGTTACAAGGCGTATTGAAGTCATGAGTCAGGACATGGCAGATAAACTAAAAAATGATATCATGGAATGTACATACTTTTCTTTACAGTTTGACGAATCCACCGATATGGCAGACACTGCTGTGCATTTTTATTCGGATGGTATTCAATGACATGTTGGCTAAGTAAGAATTTTTTACAATCATTCCTCTGAAGGGGAAAACCCGTGGCGAAGATATATATGACGTTTTCTTCAATTTTGTAAAAATCTACAAGCTACCAATATATAAATTAGTGTGCATTACAACCTATGGAGCACCAGCAATGACTAGAAACAAAAAGGTTTTGTGGCAGTGTGTCGAGCTAATGAAGATTTCCCTTCATTTTTTTCAATCCATTGCATATACATCAACAAGTTTTGTGTTCAAAAGTTTTAAACACGGAGGAAATTATGGGCATTGCAACAAAAATTGTGACTTCCATCCGTGCACGTCAGCTGAACACACTGATTTAGTTCTTCACACGGACGTCAGGTGGTTGAGTCGCGGAAAATTCCTAGAAAGGTTTCAAGGATTATTGCCCGAAATAACAGCTTTTCTAGACGAAAGAGGTGATGACACTCAGATGTTGAAAAACGAAAAATGGCTGACTGATTTGGCATTTTTGACTGACATGACAATGCACTTAAACACCATTAACTTGGAGCTTCAAGGTAAAGGAAAAACTGTCATTGAGATGATTATCGCAGTAAACCCATTCAAAAGTAAATTGCAACTTATGATAGATCAACTGAAAAGAAAGGATCTGAAACATTTTCCGTCTTTGAAAGCAGGGATCCGTCAATTGAATTTTAATACGTATGAAGCTGAATTATCAAATATTTTGGGACAATTCGAAATGCGTTTTTATGATTGTAGTAAATTGGCAAATGTAGCATAATTTATGGGTTATCCTTTTTCATGTAAAAACATTGAGGAATTAGCCACTGAAATAGCAAGTCAGTTTAATATGAACTCACGTTCTGTTGAAAATGAGTTGGTTAGTTGGCAGATTATATCAGATCTACATTTCAAAGCTACAGCATCTGATACGAATTTCTGATGTTTTATATCTGAAGATAAATATCCGAATCTAAGGCAAATCGCCCTTTAACTGACAGCAATGTTTGGGCCAACTTACTTGTGCGAGTCTGCATTTTCTGAAATGATGATAATTAAGTCAAAATATCGCAATCGACTAACTGACGATTATGTCATCATGCTTGCAATTAGCACTCAGTGGTTACGTACCATCTTATGAAAAGTATGCTGAGGATATGCAGTGCCACGCTTCAACATCCAAAGTCACTCCTTAGTTAAGTTTAACACCATATGTAACTCTTTTGTTTTGTAACAACCAATAAACTCGCAATTTTGAATAACTATGAGTTTTTTTATTGATATTGTAGAGAAGAACCTACCCTAACCTAACCCAAACCTTGACTAAAATGATGTATATTGTGCGGAAAGCTAATATCTATATATGCTACGGTACACCCTACCTAGGTAGGTAGGGTGTACGTACCGTGTATGTACGACAACCTTCCATCACACATACTTGCAGCCTCTCAGAGTCGATCGTAAGTAGTCTAAAAATATTGACGTAGATCGGTAGCAGTTCAAGTTTGAGCACCCCTGGTCTACATCATACGTGGAAACCGATCGTTACACCAAGTCACGATTCGGTAGGCACAGGTCGACTATAAATATTCGGCCTTGGTCTCTCCGAGCACATTCAGTGTTCCGATTTCGTGAAGTAAAGATCCCTGAAGATGCCTCGTGCAATCCAAGGCGAAACGTCGTAAAGTGATTTCATTTTGACACGGTCTTATCCCAAGAATCATGATATCTTAATGAAATAAGTCTAAACTATCTTGTAAAAAACCCATTTTGTGGCATCATTGGTTACAAATGTGTTTAAGTTATAACGTCAGAGCCTAGGGAATATACCTAAACTCTAAAAACGTCAGTTTAGGCGTACCACTTGTAAATTCTAACCTTAATATTTGCATGTGTACTTATTTGAAAGCATTCGTTTTGTGTGTTTATAAATATTTATCATTACAAATGTTTTCAATCCTTATGGCTTGGAATACCTTTAGTCGGACTGATGCAAGTTCCAATCTTTTATTCTTACTTTCTTTTTTTAAATTAATTTAAATTCTTACCTTTGTAAAGTTCTTGAAAATTATTTGTATGGAAACACGTAGAACTTAATAAATTAATGATTGCAGAATAGGACATACCTTGCTTGCCTCTTATAGAGACCTCTTTAGCGCATTTTATAAATAACTTTTCAGCAAAACTAAGTTTAACGTTTAAAATCGGTAATATGCATTACAATTTACAAGACGTTTTAAAAAAATAAATTTTACCTAAAAATTTGTTTGTCCAATTCGCTCTGTACAGAAGTTTATATAATATAAAATTAAATATCGTTTCTAAAAATAGTGACGTTCCAATAAAGAGTTTAAAAATGGTAAATGCATTTTCATAATATACCAATAATGCACTTGTTCGCATAGGTAGTAGAGACGCCAACTAGGATTCAAATCGGCAATCTATCTCGTAAATCTAGTGGCTTATGCTCCGATTCCTTTCATTCGCACACGGTTAAAATTACGGCGATAGCTCTTTCTAGTTTAAAGTCTCGGCGTTTATGGCGTAATGGAGGTAACGTAAGTGAAATCATGACCTCTAAGGATAGACCTCGATAAAAAAAAATAGTTCTATTGATTTATAGTATATTTTTGCTTCTCTCGTAAAAGGGAAGTATTCTAATAATATAAACTTGAAAATATGTAAATTTGAATTAGTTCCACAATTTTAGTAGTTCCTCCTATATCACAATTAGTTATGGCACACAATTTGAAATCAATACATTAAGTAGTTTTCCAGGCTGAATTTTTAAATATCTTATTAAGCCGCCATTTTGTACTGCCATCTTGAACTCGCACCAAAATTTTGTTAGTTGTTTTCAATATAATACTTCGATGTTTGTGCAATATTTGAGATAAATTGGATGAAAAGTTTTTTATTAATAATTTTTTTAAACATTTCACATGCTGCAATTTTGTTTTACCATATTAGATTTTTACCAAAATATTACCAGGTCGTCCCCATATGACCCTTAATTTTAGGCTAAAATTTGAAGTCAAATGGGTAAGTAGTCTTTAAGCTATGCCGTGAACCGAGGAACAGACAGACAAACCGACAGAATTGATAAAACATATTTTTTGCATCATATCTAGTTGATCCCTATACAACATGTTTCATGAAGATACTTGCAGAAGTATATGCGACAGTTCTAGATGCTTCGTTGGAACCTTGTCTGGAAGGGATTCTTGAAGCTCCCATTTAGAATGTATTCACATCACCATGTTCAAAAATTTTTTCGGCTATATTTTTTTTTATTATTTATAAATCTTTCGACTTACCCCTCGGCGACGACTGCCGATTTTCATCCTCCATGCCGTTTTAAAAGATCCACAGATACACCAACGTCAGCTAATAAAGAGGCAGATGTTCATCGAAAAGCAATGTCCAGTATATAATGACGAATTTGATAGATTTAAGAATGCTGCTACTTTCTGGGATAGTTTTTCAAACGTATTTTTATCAACTGGCGGCGAAGTACATAATTGTTTTAGTAACGAACAAAAAATCGCCAATGAGGAGGCTAAGCTTGTTTTAAAGCTATATACTTCCGTCAGATTTCAGTAAAGTTGGCAGTATTGCCACCTGAATTTTTAACAATGAAATTTCTATTGATTTTGTTTTTGATATTTTTAATATTAATCATAATTGAGTGATCCAAATCAGTTACATATTCCACCGTCAACTCAACTAACTCCTTACTTCTACAGGCACCTGTTACACCAAAAATAAGTGCTACCTTCGTCATAAAAAACAGGTTGTCTGGGCCATCGATTAAAAATTCATCAAACTGGTGACCAGTTAAGAATTTGACTTTTTTGACTTATATCCTTCGTTTCTTCTTTTCAGCAGGGCAATTAGCTTTTGAAATTTGCTAATGTCGATATTATTTTTAACATTGGCAATAGTGTTCAGCATAAAATAATGTGCATAAATCATCGAAGTTGATAACATTCTAGATTTCTCCGTGAAAAACACAAATAGCGTATCTTCGTTGAATTTTTCCACGTTTCGCTCACAGCATCATCTTACAAATATCTCATATTGCGCTTCATATATTTTCCGTGATTTGGACGGCAAAATATCTTCCAGCGCCCCTTCAGCTAATTTTTTTAAATCAAAAGTTTCCATTTCGATTTATAATCACGAAATTAATGACACTCACAACGTGGTTATTTATGTTGTAACTTCGTGACTTCATTATTTCAAAGCACACTAATCAAATGTGTATCTGTTACCTGTAATAATTTGTCACATTATAATAAATGTCTTTATATAAGCACATCAAACTTATTTAAAAACAGATTATTTAACTATAAGCTTTTATATTTCAATTTTTGTAGTTTGTGTTTTTATGTTCTATTTGGCAGGCTGAGAAATATATTGCCTCTTAATTGGAATTTGGGTGTTACAAAGGCTGGCTCCCAGACGAAAATCTAATTTTACATAGCAACAGTAATTTCGGAAAGTCTCAAAGTGTTCTTTAAGAGTCCTTACCTAAATTCGTATACATCGGCCCGTAAACTGTAATTATATTCGTCTAAGTCGTTCACACTTGGCGTCGTCACGGGTTTCGTTTTCCGCTAATTAAACTAAGAAGATCATTTACCAGTTCTCCCCTAATGTTATTATGAAAAGGGCTACAAACGTTGTAAAACGTAGGAAAGATTAAATTACAGTAAATTACATATTAAACTCTCTAGGAAGGCATCACCTTTTGGCAGATCAAGCCTGTGGGAAAGAGCCACAAATTTGAGGCATATTTCATTCATGTCCAATAGCAAGGAAGCATAAATTAACTACATCGTGACGTCTAAAAGCAATAGCTCAAAAACTACCAATTATGGACTTTAAAATTTCTCAAAAATAAAGTGGGATATGGCAATAAACTGGTAAAATGTTTGTATAAATTGATGATAGCGAATGAAAATGACGGCTTAATAAAATTTTAAAAAATGCAGTACCAAAAAACTACTTACTCAATTGTCTTAATATTTTCCATAAAAATCAAGTGTCTTGATTGGTGTAAATTCTGTAAGGCAAAACAAAGTGGCGGCCTTTCAAAAAGTTTAAATATACCTATATATAAATTGGAATAAAATCTTTTTTTATGGAAGACAATAATAGGGGACATAATTTGTTTTTTGTAGACTACGCAAAATTCATTAAATTTTATTAATAAGACTATGCCAAACCGAGAATATAAAAATCGATAGAAATACAGACATCAAGGAGTTAGAACAAGAACAATTATATAAGTATCTAGGCGTGGATGACAGAGATGGAATAAGATACAGAAATAAAAAATAGAATCAGAAAAGAATACTTTAGAAGAATAGAAACATTAATAAACACGAAATTGAGTATCAAAAACAAATTCACACATTTTCAAAAATGAAACTATCCAGCATGTGATATCAGATGACCAATACTTGCAAAAAAGGAATACTTGGAAACCTACACAGATAGGCATATACCGGTCAATTAGCCTGATTTAGTTATTAAAGACAAGAAAACAAATATTATCTCATAGTCGACGTAGACAATAGCCATACCATACGACTATAACGTGATTCCGAAAGAGGCCAAAAAACAATTAAATACAAAGACCTCGAAATAGAAATCCAGAGAACGTGACACATAAAGACTAGAAGACACCCAGTAATCATAAGAGCAACGGGTTTGATACCAAGAAACAATCAATAAGTACTAGAAAATATACCCGGAAGGCATTGAATTTGAAAACGGTTCACATTATAAGAATAGTTATATAATATACACGGGTACCTTAGGGATATAGTTTATCCGTGGTACACGCTGAACTCCGCAAACAAGAGAAGCGTGAAAGAAAGGAATAATAATAATAATAAAAATAAATAAATCAAGAATTAAAAAAAAAATATCGGTAAATTAGTTTTACAAAGAAATTTCCTTGTTATGAACATTTTCTTCTATCAGGGAAATTGAAGTGTATAGGTATTTAATAATATAACGTAATTTATAAATAATTAAGAAATCATCGTGGCGGATTCATGGCGAGATTCATGATTTGAAACTATTTGTTGGTTTTTCTACACAGTTCCAATTATTATACAAAAACAAAATAATTACCTGATAAGTTTAATGTAAAGTCTTTAGTTCTGGATCCACTATGAGGGTACCCGAGGAACGGCACTGAAAATTATCTGTTTTCTGGACGTTTCGGGAAAAAGTCTACCCCCGTCTTCAGCAAATCTAAAAATAAAAAACTAAAAGCAGAATTTCAGAATATTTCTTATGTTTAGTATCAGAAATATAACCAGAATGGGTAATCTCTGACAGAATGTCAAAAACGTCAATTTAAAGGTGTTATTTTTAATTGTTAAAATAAGTCGAGAAAATATGTGTACCTAGAGTATGTTGATTCGAATTTATTGTATTTTGAGGTGTTCTTTTTTACTCCAGCATTTAACTGTGTGTTATTAAAACAAACGGAACAAGATCACACTATCTTTTATTTTACGTTTTTTTAGGGAACATGGTTCTTTTGCCAAAATACTAGAAGGATTATAATTTTATTAATTTTATGATTGATATTTAGTGCATGTTGGCAAATGTTTTTTGAAATTTCCTTTTTTTTTATGTGAATTTCAATAATCAAATATTTGCCAACATGCACTAGATAACAATCATAAAATTAATAGGGATGCTTCTAGAAATTTGGTAGAAGAACTATACTCCAAAAAAACGTTTAATAAGCTTTCACGGTCACGGTTTCATGGTCAATTAAGAAACATGGTTCTTGGGATAAGACCGCGTCAAATTGGAATTACTATCCGACGTTTCGCCTTCGATCGCACAAGGCATCTTCAGGGATCTTTACTCCACGAGATCTGAACGCTGAATATGTTTCAGATTTCAGTGTTAAGATCTCGTTGAGTAAAGATCCCTGAAGAAGCCTCGTGCAATCGAAGGCGAGGCGAAACGTCGGATAGTAATTCCAATTTGACACGGTCTAATCCCAAGAACCATGATTTCTGAACGTTAAATAAAAGAAAGTTCTTTAATATTGTTAAATATAGATAATTGTGTAGCATCCTGCTCCGTTTAACACATGCTTAAATTAAAATAAACATACTCTAGGTACACATATTTTCTCAGCTTATTTTAACAATTAACAGAAACATTTTTAAATTTTACATTCGTTGTCATTCTGTCAGAGATTAGCCATTCTGGTAAAATTTCTGATACTATTTTTGCTATGATTTGCTGAAGACGAGGGTAGACTTTGTAATGTGCCTAAAGAAAATTTAGATACATACCTTAAATATTCGTGGTTTC
The DNA here is from genome assembly GCA_030620095.1 of Kuschelorhynchus macadamiae. NCBI lineage: Eukaryota > Metazoa > Arthropoda > Insecta > Coleoptera > Curculionidae > Kuschelorhynchus > Kuschelorhynchus macadamiae. The sequence continues at coordinate 320,694 of JAUTXW010002480.1, forward strand.
TTTAGGGAAGCAAAAGAAAAGTCTCAACATATCTCCAATGTATGAATCTATTATTATAAAGTTAGACAAAATCTATGCTTAATCAGCTATATCTAAAAATCATTTAAACCTAAAACCTCTTAAAGTTAATAGTCTTTAAAATTAACTCCACCAAACCCTGTAGAATGAAGTGTAAATAAAGTTCGGTCGGGACGATCGCCTTGGAGCAGAGTGAGAATCTATAAACGGTAATAACAATAAATAGATAAACTGATCAATTTATTTAGCAGGTAAATCAAAACCCAATGGTCAAATATAGGGGACACTAAACAGTGCTGCTTGTTAGTGTCTATGATCTATATAAAATAATTAGCCTCGGCCTAGGTACTTTACCAACCACGGAGACAGCCGCTGAGAAAAACGACACTATCGCGATCTTAACTCTTTAACGGCTGCCGCCAATCTGCCTTACCGGCCGTTCTCTTCCAAGATTCCCGTTTCTCCACTTCGGTGCCACAGTTAGGTCACCTGCGCGGCAGGGTTGCCATTAGTTCTATAAACTTCCTTAGGACTAATTTTTGCACACTTCAACTTTCCCCCGAAACGTGCAGAAAACTAACATTTTTCGATGTCATTTCTCGATTACCTTCATAGTGGACCCAGAACTAAAGACTGCATATTAAAATTACAAGGTAATTATTAAGATTTTATATTGTACCTAGTTGTGGCAAAAAACCCAAAAAATAGTTTTAAGTTAATTTATATTATTTATTAAAATTAATTAATAAATAAAAGTAGTTATGGACAGCGAAATATATGATCGACGAAGTCTTGACGAAAGGAAACTACAAAATACTACCAAAAAATCCTACAGGCGCAGTTGAGAGGTATACAGGACATTGAAGAAATATAGGCCAGGGACAATATACAATATACTCTTCAAATATGTAATTATTTTAATTAATATCTTGCTCATTATTAGAGGTTGTTTTATACTTAGGGCACATTGGTATTTTTCAGCCTACATTCACTTCTTTCACAGTAAATTTTTATTCGTTCATTGTTTAGTGAAGTAGAAGCTAATAAATATTCATATATTATTATGACTATAAGGACTTCATAATAATCTCGCAGACGTTCTAACTACATATACAGGGTGTCCCGAATTGCAGTATCCAAACTTTAACAGCTCATTCTGCGTTCAAAATAAGCCCTAATTTTCTATATAAACATATATCGGCAAATGCTTCGTTTTCGAAATACAGGGTGTTAAAATTTTAAGAAAAAAATTGTTTTTTAGTCATAACTTTTTTATTACTTGAGATATTGTTATTAAATTTGGTAAACAGCCTTGGAGTAACAAAAGGCATTTTTTGATTTGAAATTTTTCTTAATTTTTCATCAGTGGCGTCCGTACGGGATTTTTTATTGACTATTCTTGAAAAAAAATGGTATTCTACTGCTTTTTCTGAAAACAAAAATCATTTCTAAAATCCCCACTCAGTTTGGAGTAAATTTGATCCCTTGTCTTTTTTTCGTGCGGTGTAAGCATTTCGAGTAAAAAACTAAAAACCATTTTTATGTATGGCATAGTTAAAATTTCCATTATTGTTAATTTCAGTAGCAAAACCTTTAAGGTGGGATTGTAACAGCAAGTTTTTAAAATTATTTGGTTTCCGCTATTTATTTCATGCATTCCGGGTGAGTTCATAATTTATGAACAACGTATTAGGGTTTCTAAAATAAAAGCTTGTCTGACAACTAAGGAGAGATGACGTCATCTACCCGTTGTAATGGAGATTTGCATTATGTTTGGGTTGCCAGGTTGACATCGCAGAAGTTAGCAGGCAACCTATTAAAATCTAATGTCCTTGGTACTTACCATCATTCCTTCATTGTCTACTCTTAGTATGCCATGATTGCATTTTTGTGATAATTGAACAATTGCTAGGTTCGTCTTTAAAGTATGACCGATGAGTTTATAATTCTAAAATCGTAGATTCATTTTGTAAAATGGTAATTAGAATTAATTCAATTTTGAAGATGATACTTCATTTTACAGGAACTACTCTTTATTAACTAAGTTCGTAATTAATTTTACAAAAACTAGAATTCATAGCTTTTATTAACTTAGATCGTGAAAAAAATTTATAGAGCACTTTAAATATCATTAAGGATTATTGTGGGCCTTAAAATTCACAATAATTGCTCAAAATGAGCTCCTCTAACTTCGACACATTTTCGGCATCTGCTCTTAACTGTGTCAGTGGCATGGCGTATAAAATTCGTATTGGCTCGCAAAGTTTCACAGGCTTGCTCCATCCTTAGAATCAGTTCTTCTCTTGTATGAACTGGTCTGGAATAAACTAAATGTTTCAAATAATCCCACACAAAGAAGTTGACAGGTGTCAGGTCAGGGGAACGTGGTGGCCAGGCTGTAGCTTCTAATCGTCCAATCCACCGTTCTGGATAATTATTATTTAACCACTCGCGATTTACAAGTGCAGAATACGCGGGAGCCCCGTCCATTTGAATCCAGAATTCGTTTCCAAGATTTAGAGGAATATTTTCTAGATATTGAAATAACTCATTTTGCAAAAAATCATTAAATAACTGTCCATCTAGGCGTGGTGGTAGAATATGGGGCCCGCAAAAAATTTCATTTATTACACCTCACCAACCATTAACAGAAAATTTTTGCTGAAATGCTCTAGTTCGTACAACACGTGGATTGTCATGGCTCCAGATTCGTAAATTATGGAAATTTACTGAGCCGCTTCGGGTAAATGTGGCTTCATCAGTCCATAAAATTTTTTTTGAGAAGTTCTCGTCTTCCTCTATTTGGCGCAAAAACCAATTGCAAAAACTGACACGTTTTTCGGCATCACCAGGTTGTAAATTTTGAACTGGCTGCATCTGAAATGGCTTCCTGTGATCTTTCCTCAAAACGCGATGAACCTGGTTTTTTAGAAACAAAAACTGCATTGCCTTGTAAATTATCAGCTGCTCTTCGTAGGCTTAATGTCCTATCGTTGTCAAACTTCTTTAAAATTACGTTTCGATATTGTTCATTTCTCCTACCTTCGTTTCTCGGATTCTTTTTGAGTCCAAAATTCCTAAACATTAAATGCGTTTTAATGAAAACTTGTTTGCAAGGTAATTTTCTATTTGGAAATCTTCGTTGGTACTGCTAAAACCATAAACGAAATGAATATCAGCATACTCAAAGTTACTGAATAACACCATTTTGAAATCACTAGTTAGATTGATAATTACCTTTTTATATAAACTGTAATGCACCTGACATTTATTTACTCTAAAAACTCAAATGTCACACTTTAAAAACGAAACTAGCAATTGTTCAATTGTCACAAAAATGCAATCATGGCATATCAAGGTGTTAAAGGTTTTGCCACTGAAATAATTAACAATAATGGAAATTTTAACTACACCATACATAAAAATAGTTTTTAGTTTTTAACTCGAAATCCTTGCATCGCACGAAAAAACGGCAAGGGATCAAATTTGCTCTAAACTGAGTGGGGATTTTAGGAATGAGTTTTGTTTTCAGAAAAAGCAGTAGCGTACCATTTTTTCTTCAAGAATATTCAATAAAAAATCCTGTACGGACGCCACTGATAAAGAATTAAAACATATTTCAAATCAAAAAATGCCTTTTGATACTCAAATGCTGTTTACCAAATTTAATAACAATATCTCAAGTACTAAAAAAGTTATGACTAAATAACAATTGTTCTCTTAAAACTTTAACAAAACGAAGCAATTGCCGATATATGTTTATATAGAAAATTAGGGCTTATTTTGAATGCAGAATGCGCTGTTAAAGTTTGGACACTGGAATTCGGGACACCCTTTATAGAGAAGAAGACGGAAACATTATAACAAACACAATTGAAAAAGAAAGAGAACTGAACAATATGGAAGAAGTTCCTTAATGGTGAATATTGTTACTTGAGTTCAATAACTTTTCCAGAGTAGTACAGGAACGTAATAATGTCCGTTCCATTAACGTAAGAGGTCCATCAAAGTTACCCTTAAATCATTCCTCATTTTGGTAACAGCGTGATGTCTAAACGACGATGCCTAAACGGTTTCCACCACCAGTAATTATCGATTTATTTTTTATAGACCAACTACTATTTAAATCAGAATAAAAACAGGCATGATCTATTTTTACTCAAAATCAATGCGAGATTTTATAAAACCAGCAATTTGGCTAGTTAAAGAAATAAATGGTTTAACAAAAACCTCGATGCTTTAATTCGACCGGTGGTGGTGCACCTGGTTTGTAGCACTCGCCTAATTTGCCCAATTAATTATCGCGAAATGGAAAATAAATTGGAAAAACTACCGCAATTTTCGTCTGTGAAAATTCATTAATGGGAAAAAAACGTCGAACGTGGAAAATAAATTGGGAGCATTAGCTATTTTCTGGGATACTCGTTGGAATGTTAATAGAAAAGCAGTAATTATTTATTTGAGCGGACAATGGAAGAGCGTCTATTAGTTTTTGGTATATTAAACGTTTTAATAGGCCGCTGTTCTGTTTGGCTATATCTAATTCTTATCAGGATGGATCCAAGCTCTTAATATTTATTATTTAGATCAGATTTTCAAAATATATCCGTCTTAATTATACCTTTTCTTAAAATATCAATAGCTCCCGGGGGAAGTCTAGACTCCCCTTGAGCCCTCCCACTTAAATACACCACTCCACAGGGTGATTCAAAAGTAAGCGTTATCCGTTTGTGGGTGTAATGCTTGCATAAAAACAAGACATAAAGTTCCTATTAACATACAGGGTGGAGGGGTCATAAAAACGATTTTTTCTCCAAATTTTTGAAACGTTTATACTTAAATTTCGAAAATCGTTGTGCTATATAGACCGTTCGTGATGAATTATATTCTGAATTCAGGTTTTAAAAAATTTTGTCAGAAGCGTCACATACCGCGAATTTTATAAGAATCAATTTCCTCTGGAATCCTTCGCTCGATTATGATATTTTTTTTATGAATTGTAGCTTGAATTTTCACGAATACATCTGACTTAATACCATCTTTTAACTATTCGTTTTTATATCATACATAGGGCATGGAAAGGAAGAAGGAATTTTCGATGTTTCTTGAGACAGACTGTGGAGTGAACAACTGACAATTGAAAACAGCTTCTAACACGAAATTGTAATCTTATTTTTTCTAAACATTTCCTTTTTTATTTACTCCGATATATATATATATATATATATATATATATATATATATATATATATATATATATATGAGAGGAAATACAGGGTTTCATAGAATAGCTGGATTTTGATCGTAATTTTATTTGACCAAGGAAATTGTCGAATTTTCAGCGTTATACTAATTCTTTTGAGCCTTCAGCTAATGGTTCGCAGACTTATTCTAGTTTTTCGCCTTTCTTCCTGTTGGCTTTTTATTTCAAAAATAAAGAGAAATATTGTAATCGTGAAGAAATAATCCTCCAAGATTTTTTCTCATCTTTACGTTTCAGTCTCCCTAGATTTTTCAACTTTTATAAAAAAAAGAAATTGTAGCATAGGTCGAAACTGGTAATATATTGGTAGGAATCCAATATGGAAGAATAAAATGGTTCTTAGGATAAATGCTTGAAAAGATAGTACGTGTTGTAGATACCGAACTAAATTGGGTCACACTTCTTTACTCTTAATTAAAACAAACATTCATAACAAGGTAAGTTCCGAGTAAAGGAAATCTGCCGATTTTAAGTAATGTATTGTCATGGTTTCTAAATACAATTTCGTTTATGTCATTTGTTATTGTTAGAGTCAAATGACAATCACCATTCATCTAACATTGGTGATATGTTTCCTACTGATGTGACGTTGAAATAAGACGTTGGAGGCAAACAGGAGAATATGTTAGGAGAAGATGTCAAGATTGAAAATAATCAACTATGACCTAGAGATCACAGATTCATAGGTTTGAAAACATTACTGAACAGGCGTAGAACAATATTATAAATGAGAAGCGAATGAAAGAAAAACAAATCATCGGACCATTAACAGAAAGCTCGAAGAAGTTGATTTGAAGGTCTATAGAACAAAGAAAGCTCCACAAATTTACCGACGTCATCGAGTAACGAGATTAGGCGGAGTGAGCTAACGTTCTTTTCACAGAAGAGAGCTACTTGTGCGTTTATTCAATCTATGGCAGGGAAAGATTATATTGCCGCCGAGGAGAACACGATTAATAATTTAATTTTACTGCTAAATTTAATTTTTGAATGTCATCGAAATAAGAGCAATGGATTGGCCTGCATGTGCCCCAGTCCTTAATCCAATCGAATATACCTGGGATATGTTACGTGGACGATTAAAGTCTAGAATTCCCGCAATTCAGAATTATGAATAAGTAGCAGCTGCTCTGGTTGAGATTTGGGGCAATCTGTCGTAAGAGATGATTGATAACGTCATCAGAAGCACAAGAAGATAGAGGAATGCTGTCATAAGAGCGCGTGGTGAGCACATGAGTTACTAAAACAATTATAAAAATGTTTATATGCTACAGTTTATTTAGTCTTGTAAATATTCTTGATGTTTTGAATCGTTTTTGTTAGTTAAGTAATTGTTGTGGGGCATTTTAATCCTTTCTGTATATTTGTAAGCATTCTCTATATAATAAACGACATGTAAAACTATTTTCTGAAGTGAATAGAAAATTAAAATTAATGGAGAAAATCAGACTACGGTTTGGCTTTATAAGCCGTTTTCAGTTTCTAGTTGTCTACAGGGCGTCTCAAGAAACACTAAAAATTTCTTACTTCTTTGCCGCATCTGTTGATATAAAAACTAAGCGTTTTAAAATGATAATGAGTCAGATCTATTCGTGAAAAATCAAGATAGAATTCATAAATTTTTTTTATCCAATCGAATTGATGTTGAACTTAGTGTCAAGTTTGTTCGTTCCCCTAATTTTTAGATGTAATATTTATTGGCTTATGTTGGGCAAAAAACAGTTTCGCCATTTTATATTTTTAGACAATCCTATGATGCCATGAAAATCGTTCTAGATTTGTAGAGTAACAAACAATGGATACACACTTACATAACCCTCCTTTGCTTAGACAGTCGAGCAAAAATAAGACCAGTCTTCCGTCAGTTTGAAAATATATTAGGGAAACCACAAAGCAACATAAAATTAACTTTAACTTTGACCTTTGTAATCTAACCCAAGATAAAAGAAAGAACGACAAAGTTTAGAAATATGTTGAGGATAAATATTCGCGATAACGTTTAATAATAACCAAACCCTTGCTTTTAGGCTAAAGCACAATAAAGTTAAATGTCGGCCGTTCTCCATTATCCCCGCCAGATTCTCTCAGGTGGTGCTCGAGGCTTGCTCTTTCTCCACTATAAACTATGCAATATCGCCTCGTGATCGTAAATTTCATCGTTTCTAAGAGATTTACCTTGAATTTGCATTTAAGCTCCTTATTTATGTTTTCCCCGTTAAAACATAATGCTCAAAAATAGTTTCTTGAAGCAATTATTTTATATAACATTACGAGGAATGTGGGAGACCATGTTTCATGATTAGCTAGACCTAGATGAACGATAACCCAGATATAATTTAAATTGAATTAGAAAAAAAAACAGTAAATTTCCTTTACCCGGAATTTCCTCCGTTATGAATATTGTTTCCTTTTATTAGGAATAGTGAATTTTGACCCAATTTACTCATTTGGTAACACATATGCATTACATTCAATTTTTGTCAAAAATTTCAAGTCAATTAAATAAGTAAAAATTACGTTATTACGTTTACTTTTTAAACATTTTATTTGGTAGCCATCATTATTTAATTATTTTATTGGAATCAAATAAAAATGTTACCAGTTCATTTTTATATATTATTTGATTTTGAGCTACTTTGGATCAGTTCTTTAGTGATTTTTTTATCATTTCTCCAGGCCGCAATTTTTACCAAAATATTACCAAGTCGTCTCCATAAGACCTTTAATTCATTTGGTCAATGACCCCCCCAAAAATATTTCACAAAATAAATTATTCGTTTGACCATCCCTCCTAATAGTTGTAATAAAATGCGAACTATGGGAAAATTTAAATGCGTTACATTATAAGCAGCGCGCGGTGGTTTGATTGGTCTCATTGCTCTGTTTAGGCATAATAAAATACGCTATACTAAGCTAGGCTGGGCAGTCTGAATTGTCCTGATTACCTTAAAGCTTGACGAAAGTACCCGAAGATTTCACAGCTACCGAGCGGCAGCTGAACGTGACAGTAAATGGAATATGAAATCGCGATCCGGGTCATCAGCCGGTCTCTTCTGTCGGCATGCGAAAGTTTATTTATTCAGAGGTCGCGCAGTCGATATTCTAACTCGATATTGTTTCGGACGTATATACTGTTTTTTGTAATATATATTTTCTTATCTTTATGATCCATGTGTGAGCTGGAAATATACAGAAAATAATATGTTGGTAGTGACTAGGGCAAAAAAATAAACAACTAAAAAGTGCTTACGAACTTAATTTTGCAAAAATAACCAATTTCAAGGTGGTCTATGTTTGTCGGTAGTGCAAAAATTAAACAACTAAAGAGTGCTAACGAACTTAATTTTAAAAAAATAACTGAATTCAAGATAAGTGGTCGCAATTTGCCAGAACTTGAACAAACTAGTAAAGACAAAAATAAAGAGGTTCGTCGAAACTTTCGTAAAAGTATGTACGATTTAGCTAACTGGATATGTGGTTGTGAAGTATCTAACTCACTTTACTGTTATGTTTGTTTGCTGTTTTCTAAGGACTCGTCAAACTCAATTATGGTGAAACAATCGGTGTTAAAGACTTAAAACACTTAAAAGAAAAAATAAAAAAACATGCGTTTTCTGCAGATCACATGAAATATTCGGTGAACTATGCTACCGTCGGAAGTGTTGATATTCGCAACCAGCTAGACACAGCTTATAGAAATTCCCTTGGAGATTTTAATGAAAATGTATCCAAAAATCGTTATATTTTAAACAAAATTATAGATTCTGTAATATTTTGTAGGTCATTAGAGCTGGCACTACGTGGCCAAAAGGCGGCGAAAAAACTAACTCTTGCAATTATCGCCCTATTGCACTACTACCAGTGCTATCAAAAATCATCGAAAGGCTACTGAAGAATCGTCTTATGCCATTTCTCCTGAAACATCAGATAATATCCCCGGAGCAGTTCGGATTTCTATCCAACAAGTGCCCCAGCGACGCCATGTTCACGTTGCTTAGAGGCGTCTACTTATCTCTCAATAACAACCACCCAACTGCCTCAGTTTTTTGTGACTATGCGAAAGCCCTTGATTGTGTTAGTCATGAAATTCTGATAAACAAACTAAATTTTTATGGAATTCGTGGTACTTCTTTAAATTGGTTCAAATCTTATCTTGGGAAAAGGCAACAACTTGTAAGGGCTAATGGTTCCGATTCTGATTGTAAGTTGATTACAAGTCTTGGATTCTTTTTTTGTTATACATTAATGATATCACGAACCTTAAAATTAATGGAAGAATTTCCCTTTTTGCTGACGACACAAGCATAACTTGGAGTAATTTTGATACAACGTCTTTACACTCTAGTATCTCCAAAGACTTGGTTATAATTAAGGCTTGGTCCGATTCCAATATGCTTTGTTTTAATGCCGATAAAACAGTGGCGTTATCTTATAAGGGAACTTTACAACCACTTCAGGTACATAACAGCAATATTGAATACGTAGAGTCGGTTAAATTCCTGGGTTTAAATATAAATAACAACCTAAAATGAGGAGGGTTCATGCAAAAGCAGACATGTCCAGTTATGACAAATTCGAGAAAATCGGCAAAAACTGTTTTGCAAAAAACTGATTAATTTAAAAAAAAAAGCGATTTAACTAGATCGATATAAAAGGATTCCAATAATTTATTAACGAAAGAGTATTACACAAAAACATTGTCTCTGGGAGATATTTTACAAAAAAAATTGGATATGTCTAGTTTTGCATGAACACAACGGATATGTCTAGTTTTGTTTGAACGTTGGGTGGAGATGTCTGACTTTGTTTGAATACAGTGAAACAAACTAATATGTTTTAATATGTTTTATTTTAAACACTACAGAACGAAATACAAATAATATTTAAATATGCAATTCCTTGTCATCTTCAAGGCAGTCACAGGTTTCATCATAATTTTCCTCCATTTCTTCTTGCTCCCCCAAATGGTCGGTAACGTCTTCCAAAATATGTTTAAAAAATTCCAACAAAGGTAGATTTTGCCACTGAATATCTGCACTATTAAATTGTTTTTCCAAAAGTGTCATTACATTTTTCTTTTTTTCTGTCGGAATTAGGTTACCCATTGGTAATTCCTCTAAACGGTTATTTTCATTGCGTCCCCGTTTCGAGAAACTTAAATAGTTTTGTTGCACAACGTTTTCAAATCGAAAATATTGGCATCCCTTATACTTTATTATGGTATTTTTAGTGGACACAAATTTTTTTATAAAAATTCTCTTCAGGTCCTTAATTCCTGTAACTTTATTATAGGTTTTTGAAAGCTCTTTGACATTATAAAGAGTCCAGTCCTTGCCCAACTCTCGAACTGTTCCAACTTGGGAATAAATACTATTGTATTCATTGGGATTATGAATTACAACGTGCTTTTTAAATAGTTTTTCAGCACGACCAAAAACACGATCTGCTGGAAGGTACGAGTGTCCTCTTACTGGAAAATGTATTATGATTTCTTCAACATTTTGTGGAGCTTCATTTTTTAACCAATAAGTCAAAAGATGCATAATGTGGGAGTTCTTGTTTTAGCCCCCACAACCATCACAAAAAAGCCTCAGCAATTTTATATCAGTTAGATTTAGGGACCTAAGATGGGCTATTAGAGCTGAACCAACGTCTGTTGATCCGCGGCTAGCTTGGTTTTCAGACCAGGTATAGAAAAAAGGTTCTTTTGAATCAACGTCGACGCAACAAAGGGTGTAAAAACTGATCTGCCTTAAATAAAAGGCATCCTGGATAGGAGTTTTTGGTAATGGATGTACTTGCTGAAGGTCGAAACAAAAAGAAATGCTATTTTGAGGATTTTCTTTAAGCGATTTGTAAAAAGTGTTTGCTCTAATTTTGTGAATCCTTAATTCTGTTATTAGAGTGGCTCTATTCTCACCTCCTTGTCTTATGGCATTTTTCATATTGAGACATGTCCCGCATACATCTGAAGCCGGCGAAGAAAATCCTATGTTGAACTCTCCGTAAAAAAGTCTTTTAAACATCGATTTTGATGTTTTGAAATTTGGATTTTTGGCGTTATACATGTTAATAAGTTTGTTGATATTAAGGTCACACGACACATAAACCCGACATGACTTCCCTCTGTTATAATGGCTTTCACTCGCAGGAAGTTCCTGTAAAAACTCCCGAATTTTTTGCTTTTTTTCCGCATTTTTATTGCCAAAACGATTGCCACCACGTCTTTCTTTTGGTACATCACCGTTTGTAATAATCTTGTGTATACCAGTTAAGCGATTCTTTGTAATGTCAAACACTGCTAAAAAAAAGTTTCTGCAAACTGTGAGAGTCTTAGTTTTATTTCCCCTGTATATGCGCAAAAAGTAAACAACGCGAACTGACTTGGTTTTTCTGTTTTCTAGCAAGACCCCTTCCTTAGGTCGACGTCTCTTTGGCTCCAAAACTGATACTAAATGACACAACTTCTGATCTTGGACTATTTTAGAAGGTTCCTGGTAAAAATTGTCTCTGGCTTTCTTTATATCGGGGGCCTTTGCTAAACTGCACATGTAAGCCTTCGTGTTGTGGTTGCAAGGCCGTACAAAACGCCTTAAGTTTGGATCATCATTCGAATACCTAGAATAATATTTTGAATGAGCATAATACAACACACACAACTTCTGAACACACTCTTACCTTTGCCTTTTTTCCTGTTCTCTTTTTAATTCTTTCTGAGGTTTCTTTCTGCTGCTTACGTTGATAGTACCAACTGCAGTTTCCATTATTATCATAGACAACAAACCACTTTACTAAAACACTCAACCCAACTGCATTACTTGTCTGGATAAACCGCAAAAAACATGTGAATAATAGCGACAATAGCGCACTCTAATAGGGACAACAGGAAATATAAATGCATCAAAATTGTGTGAGGATATGTCTTGTTTTGATATGAAACTGTAAACTTAAAGAATATTTGTAATGGGATTTGTCTTGTTTTGTTTAGTTTCAGATTTCATTTGGATATGTCTTGTTTTGATTGAACTCGGTAGGTTTAAATGGTATTTCATATAGGATCTGTCTTGTTTTGTTAGGATCTGATGCAAGCCAGCACTAGAGACTAAACCGGAGAATATAATTCCGAAAAAAAATCGATTTGGGTTAAAAATGGACATGTCTGCTATTGCATGAACCCTCCTCAAATGGTCTAATCATATTGACACCTTAACTAAAAAACTTTCTACCGCCTGCTTCGCCATTCGATTAGTTTCAAAAGAACTAGACGTTCCTTCTGCCAGACTTACTTATTTCTCTTTATTTGAATCCCACCTCCGCTATGGCCTTCCGTTTTGGGGCTGCTGTACCACCGAGCAATTTCGTAGTATTTTTATGCTTTAAAAGAGAGCCATTCGTTATTTGTTTGGTCTAAATAATAGAGCTCACTGCCAATACTATTTCAAAAAACATGAAATATTAACACTTCCTGCATTATTTATTTTGGAAACGGTATGTTTGCTGAGAAAACATATAAACACCCTCCCAGAAAGGCCTCAACATGTATACCCTACCAGAAACTCTAGGCATGATATATATCTTCCCATTCCTTCCTCAGAATTAATAAAAAAATCAATTACTTACAACACCATAAAACTTTACAACAATCTGCCAGTACATTTAAAATCTATCCCTATGCTTGCACAATTTCGAAAAAACACCAAAGCATACCTCATTGAGAGACCATTTTACAGCGTTTATGATTTTTACAGCGAGTCTCTTTAAATTGTCGCTAAATTCGCTTGTTTACTTAAATCTTTTGAGAGTCATGTCCTAACTCGTAGCATAGAATGTTGAAAATCATCATATAGAGAAAAGAACTGTCGAACATTCACTTAAAACTTAATTATTTTTGTTAGGTATTGGATTAAAAACAAAATTTAATTCTTTTTTGTATACTACATTCTACACTAGTTCATTATACCTTCTGTTTAACATCACAATTATTTGTATAACTATAATAACACAGAGTTTAAGGTCGCATAGTTGCAATTTTGATTTCAATATCATCGAAATTATTCACCTCGTACATGTGTGTTTGTTTACTTTTATAAGGTTATTAGGATTCATTAACTGTTTTGCGGCAATGTTATGTTATATTCTAACGTGTGTTTTACGATTTGGTAAATTGATAATTTACATTTTTAAAAAGCATTGACCTATCGAAATTCTTTTCGATTAATGTTTTGATATGTCTTATTTTAGGTATATTTTGCTTTGTTCATAAAATTGTAAAATTTTTCTGCAGCAATAAAGCATATTTTTGTTTGTTTATGATGAAACGGCTTTGTCTGAAAATCCAGGGGTTTTTCGAGGGCTTATAAACTTTGATGGGGAGGAGTTGGGCCAAGATAGACTATCCGCTTTAATAATGTTAAGTATCGATGAATCGTTTATAAAAGGAATGTGCGTGCAATTTGAAAGAACGTGTCATTCAGCATTTTTCTAATTCTAAAGAACAAAGAGTAGACTTGAACTTCAAGAGAATTTAAAGCTCAATTTAAAGATAATATATCTATTTTTATTTTACAACAAAATTTAAAGTCAATCGGGTAAGTAGTTTTTCAGCTATGCTCCAATTTGAGAGACAGACAAACTGACGGAATTGAGATTATATTTTTTCCGCATCCAGAAACGGTAGAAGATGAAGCTATGTAAAACCTTGGAGGAGGGTTTTTTGTAATTATTAACATTTTATTTGGCCGCCATTTTGCTCCGCTGTCTTGAATTTGTATCAGAATTTTCCTAGGTTATATCTGCAGGATTGTTCAAAAGCACACAATTTATATCTTCTGTATGTGTCATTTTTCACAAATACGCTGGAACACGTGTAGTGGTCTATTTTTAAACACTCTCCTTATCATCAAATACCCCTATAGAAAAATGTAATGGGGGCCATTCAATGGTATCTCGTAGACCTATCCACCGATTTGAAAAATTTTCGTCCTGCGAATATTTATACCCATATTCTTTCATGGGGAATATCTGGATCATTCTCGTTAGAAAACTTTACTGCTAATGCAGATATTAAATCGAATGAGAGGAAATCAACTAACGCTCAGCAAAAATATGGCCCTAAAATTCGATTATTTGATGCCAGCCCACAGAGTGACTTTTTGGGGATGTTGTATATCTCTCACGTATCCACTGTGGATTTTGATCAGACCAGGATCGATAATTATGTCTATTGAACATTCCATTTAAATAAAATGTAGCCTCATTGGAGAAGATAACATTTTCAGAAAATATGTTATCTTCATCACTTCCCATCACTTCTTCACAGAATTATAATCTCCTATCATAATTATCTTTCTGTACAAAACTATCTTACTCTTGCACAGAAGCTCTACTGACATGGTTATTTAGAGCTAATGTATTAGTTGAAGAAAGTTTCTTGTACAGCTGATAGGAGTATATCAAGTTTTTATCTTCAGTTATAGCGGGTGGTCGGCCTGTTTTAGATATATCCCTAAGTATCCGATGCTCTTCAAATTTGCGAAATATCCTACTCACACTGGGCCTCGTATTCTCGTGATGCTTTTCAAACTTCATCCCGTCTCCGTAGTTTCTCTCAACAACCCAACAATATCAAAATTTCAATACGCTGCCTTTCTGAGACCACAATTCAAAAATGTCATAGTTCCAAATGCTAACACTTGCCTATAGTGTATCTAAAGTCAATTGAGACAACAACAAACTTACTTTTGTAAACCGATTAACTGAATAAAAATAAATTTATTTGATATACGTTGCGTAGAAAAATAAGCGTACACCAAAGTTTCCGCTGTCTCAATTTACTTTAGATACACTTTACAATTCAATGATCAAACCAGTGCTGCCCGACCTATCGTTTTTGCCGTAGATCTACGGTATTGGTAGAACAGTTTACCTGCCGTTCTACCGTTGAAGAGCATAAACCTATCGCTAAACTCAAATTTGCAATTTATTCATGTAACCAATGATATATCTATACTGAAACTGAAGCCGTCCTTGTTCAGATATTTTAGGAATACGACACAGATGGATCGAAAATATATATTTGTGAGCTAAACTTATCCAGTACATATTAAATATTGATTTATCCTCTGAACACTTTCACGTTCTTCGCGTACGTTGTTTGGATTTTTTATGTAGAAGGGGTATTACAATTTTCTAAAAAAACACAATATTCATGATCATATTTTAATATTTACTTCATTAATATTGCCAAAGGTAATTTTGAAGATGAGGAAGAGTCCATAGTACCTTTAGCTTTATCTTCTATACTAATATGTAAAAGACTTAGTTGACTGACTCACTCATCACGTTCCAGCTCAAACCGCTTGAGGTAAAAGGCTGAATTGTGTCACACAGGTTCATTTTAGGGTGTGGGGGTTAAAAATTCAAGGGGTTGAAACCACCCTTTAAATATTACACTATTTTTTATTTAAAAAACGGTCAGTTTTTCGGAAAAACGCTTGAACACGTGTTTTTTAATTTATACTTTTACATGTTTTAAAATTTTTTAAAAATGTATTAAGGGTGTCCAAAGTGGTAAAACCATCCCTTAAATATTATAATATAATTCATTTAAAAAACCGATATTTGCTTGAACATAATATGCTTTACTTTTTACATATTTTAAAAATTTTTAAAATCAGAGACCTGGTGTCGAAGGGGCTGTAACCACCCCTTTAATATTATATTTTTTATTTAAAAAACAATTAGTTATTCGGAAAAACACTTGAACATGTGCTTTTTATTTTATTTTATTAAATATTTTGAGAATTTTTATAAATTCATACAGGGTTTTTCATTTCATTTAATTTATGCGATCTTTCTCAAACCGTTTGCCGTAGGAAGCTGAGCTGTGCATACAACTTGATTTTAGAATGCAGAGGTTCGATAAGAAGGGATTCCTCGAAACTCACTTTCCAAGGGGGTGAAACTACCCCTTAAATGTTTATAGTGGATTCGAAAGTTGTGAAAATAAAACGGTTTCTTGTTTTAAAGAGCGAGCTATATTAACTCCAAAAAAACCACAGCAGATGAAATAAATCTAGATTTATTGAAAAAAATTATTGGTCCACAATTAACATACTACTCAATAGATGTAGTTATGGACCAAGAAAATGCTGTTAATTATCTTGTCAAGCTCCTACACTTTCTAAACCCTTCAGGAATCCCTCCTCATGAGTTAACTTTAAAAGTGGAGGCACCAGTGACGATTATTCGAAATTTAAAAACCACCAAAATTGTGTAATGGAACTGGGCTACTGGTTAAAACATTACAAAACAATGTAATAGAGTCTATTATTATTTCTGGCCCTGGTCTGGGAAAAACAGTTTTTATACCACGTTTCCCTTTAATTCCTCAGACTATTCTTTTAAGTTTAAAGGAAATCCTTAAGTAGAGCTGGGATAGACTTGCGCTACGATTGTTTTTCCCATGGTCAACTCTATGTCACATGCTCTAAAGTAAGTAGCTTGGCTATTTTACAGCCAGAGAATGCAACAATAAAGGTGGTTTATAAATAGGTACTCAAATGAGGCGATTTAAGTACCTCCTTTTATCCCTACCCGCTAGTATTTTTTATATTTCCCCAATTTAGTTGCATATTATATTACTTTGAGTGAAAACTACTCAGAAACTTTGCCTTAGCTCTAAATTACAAGGATAATCAACCAATAATATCGTTTTGGTATAACTTCTTTTAACTAACTTTCTTTCATTCAATATTCTTGTTTTGACTTATTTGTCGTCAATTGTTGAAAGAATATTGTCTCAAATTAGTCTCTTAAACCCTACTCAGAAATGCAGGTGCTGTTAACCGATTGCCGCATTCGCAGGAATATATTGGAAATTCTTGTTTTAACTTGAAAATTATTAATATTTTGTTGTGCGACCACAGTAGCAATATGTATTTTTTATATTAAAAATCGAGAAAACTTGTTTTGTTTGTTATTACGCGTTTTCCGCAATGAACTTATTAAAATAAGAAACACGACCTTAAAATATTTTTTAACTGAGAATTAATTGATGTTTTTATACATATGTTTTAAAGCAGAACATAAAAATAAAAATTGAATATCTAAAGCTGCGGCACTAATCTTAATGGTTTATAGTTCTACCGTTTTCAAACTCAATCATACTGCATTTTATAAGAAACATCTACCGCTTTTCCCACTGAGCGTCTGGCGTCTCTGAATCACACTGAAAGATCAACTGAGTGTATTATTTTCTGTGTGTGTAGATATTTGCCAAATAAACGCCTAATTGTGTAAAAAACTGTCCGAATTTGGGTACCTTTTCACCTGCTTTTGGCAACGTAAAAATTTGAGTTACTATGCAGCTAAGGTAAAATGATCTAAATGGATCTTTGGTGGCGGAAGGCGAATTGCCTCTGATGAATAAGTTTATACTTTGAACGGTGATTTAAAGTATCATTATTATACTTCTCCCTTGCCTTCCTCATACTTGGAAGTAGGAATATGGGTCTGTAGTTAAAGGGATGAGTTTCGGTTCCCTTTTTGAGAACAGGCTGTACACGAGCAGATTTTAGGAAAAATGCATTTGTCATTTCTTTCAGGATATTTCGAATACTCTTTTTAGAACTATGGGCATGATTACCATCAAGGACAGAGAACTTTTCCGTATCAAATGTTTTGAGAATACGTCGTGTCTTTTTACACCCTAAAGTTGATTTTGTGCTTATTGCATTGCAAATCTAGTATTGATAGGAAGGTAAAGTGGCGAGGGAGGGATTAATAGAATTGTTTTGCAAAAAACTCAGTAGTAGAGACGATTTCATCATTAGAATTTAAGTGTGTGAAAGAACTTTTGCAGAAGTTTTAATTAATGTTTTTCGCAAGTAAGCGACCAAAAGAAAGAACTTTTTTCTTTTTAGCAAGAAATAACTTTTTTCAAATTAATTTTCATGTTATATTTAACTGTTAATTTTAGAAATTCGCAAATTAATAAAAACATCGAGTTAAAAACACTTTAGAAACTTTCCCGACATTCTATTGTCATCGCCGAAGTAAAAAAAAAGAGAAAAAACGGAAACGGTTCTGAATTCTAAAATCCTTTTTATAAGATGTCGCCAATCCCGTCTAAAATTATCGTGTTTCTTCGTTTTACGTTTAATGTCGTTCCATAACTGCCTCCATTTTAATTTAAAATTTAACGCTTTAGAGGTGCTAGCGTGCGCTTTTTTTTTCTTATCATCAGCTTTTCTAGCGGAAGTCGATTTTCAATTTTTACTATTCACGACTTAGCTCGTAGCCAAGAATATTCCCTGTGACGTATATGCAGGGTGTTTTCAATTAAATGCTGTTAAATCAGGTTGTGATAGATCCAGAGGTCACATAATAATTATGTCCAAAAATGCATATTACTCTAGTTTACAGCTATTTTGCCACTGTGGTATAAAAGATAATTTTTTTATTGATATTTGGTCGCTAAAAACTACGTAAAACGTATGATTTTTGAGCTGATTTTCTCAGCAAAAATTAATAAGTATAGATGAGATGTTAAATGTTAGTTATAATGCCTCATGGGTGCTTCACATATTTAAGTTGATAAAGTGACCAGTACTGTTGTAACATACAGAGGAGCGACGTTGTCAAATTTACGTTTCCCCCAAGTTAGGGAAATTGTGTAATCTGACAACGCCGTATGGGGGTATCTGGGGATGACCTCCATCTACAAAGTTTCAACCCCATAGGGTTTAAAAAAACCAAGATACTAATTAAACCTCATGTAATTCCATATTTTACCATACCCAAAAACCCTAGAAATTTCAAATTTTGTGCGAGCATAAAGAAAAATTGCTAAAGTTGTGGTACAAATTCAAGATGTCGGAAGAAAATGGCGGCCAAATAAATTATGTAAAAAAAATTGACTTTATTTACTATTTTACGATTGCTTACTATTCCCATTTGAAACGAAACTTGAAAAGTTTTGAACTTAAAAAGAATAGAACCAATACGGGCTCGTTAAAATATAAATAATAAAGGTTCGTTAAAATAGAAATAGTAAGGGTTCGTACTGATTATTCTTATCAAGAGCAGTTTTCCGTTCTATGTCAGCAGTTTTCGTCCAATTTTTATTTTATATTCCAGTAGGTATTGTGTGTGGTAGATGTGAAACCTGAAAATAAATTTTTAACTTTTAAAAAATAGGAATCCTAAGGGTTCATACTGATTATGTTTATCAAGAGCAGTTTTCCCTCCTATTTTCATTTTACATTCCAGCATTTAATGCGGAACTTAAAAAAATACTTTTACCTTTTTAATAGGAATAATAAGTGCTCGTAAAATAGGAATAGTAAGGGGTCGTAAAAAAGAAATAATATGGGCTCTTAAAAAAAGATTTCCCTCGGAAAAGGGAATTACCCTCCGAGATTTTTCAGGTCTTTACATTTTAGGGTCTCTAGATGCCAAAATGCCAAATGGCAAAACAAAATGATGGCCTTGTGAAGTGTTAAAAAAATTATTGAAAAACTACTTATTCAAATTTTGCACAAAAATCAAGTATTATGTAAGAATCAACTGGTAAAATTTTGGTAATAATAGAAAAATGACGGAATAAAAGTACAAATTCAACATGACGTAACGAAATAGCAGTGAGTGTCAATGTAATACTACTTATTGAATTTATTATTACCAAGAATTAAGTGTAGCATGAATAAAAACTGGTGAAATTGGCAGGAATCCGATATGATAGAACAAAATAAATAAACAATAAAAATGTTTGAAAAGACAGTAATTGCTATGTATTGAAATAAATTGAGCCACACTTTATTATTTCTAATAAGAGGAAAGATTTATAACGAGGGAAGTTCTGGGTAAAGCAAATTTATTTGGTTTACTAGTTTGATTGAAAAACATTTCCAGAGGATAATGTGAATTTCTTTGAGACTGTGAAAATTCTTTTGCCCTTAGGCAGTTATAAAAATAATTGGTTTTTATTATGTTGTATGTACAGAATTATTTTTAATCGAGAAATTGAAAAGCATTTTATTTTTTGATGTGGAAAGAAGGTTTCCCACACACGTACTATCTCAGCTGTAGGATATTAATTTTAATAATTCGCAAACAAACTGCATCAATTCAGAACCGTTTGCCGACAATCTATTACCGTAGCTGAAGTAAAAAAAAGGAGTAAAATAAACCGAAACGGGCGCGAATCGTGAATTATAAAATCCTTTTCATGGGATGACGGCAGCTTTATTTAAAATTATCGACTTTCTTCACTTTACTTTTTAATCTTGTTCTATAACTGCCTCCATTTTAATTTAAAATTAAATGTTTTGGAGGTGTCAGCGATAGTTTTTCTCATGTCGTCCCGCTTTTTTAGCGAAAGTCGATTTTCAATTTCCACTATTCCCGAACTAGCACTTAGACAAGTACACAGGGTTAAAATATTTTTAAAAAGTAAACTTCTACTCTAGGTAATTTAGCGTAGAAAATTGGTAAATTTCCATTCCCTGCAACTTCCCTCTTTGTGAATGTTTCGTTTTCTTACGAATTATGAAGGATAACCCAGAACGAAAGCTTCCAAGGCTGTGGTCAATTTA
Organism: Kuschelorhynchus macadamiae; assembly: GCA_030620095.1. Taxonomy (NCBI): domain Eukaryota; kingdom Metazoa; phylum Arthropoda; class Insecta; order Coleoptera; family Curculionidae; genus Kuschelorhynchus; species Kuschelorhynchus macadamiae. The sequence continues at coordinate 341,571 of JAUTXW010002480.1, forward strand.
ACCTTCCGGAGCTCGCGCGCGGACTGTCAGTCCGCAGGAAATTATTTTTGCCGATAATTTCAATAATCGCCCGCCCGCGGCGCTGCCTAATTAAATACCTTTCTATCGCGACCTCTTCACCGGTCAGTGCTAGTAAGTGTATGGATTGGTGCGGTTGTTCGCCTAATTATTGGATTTGCGGACTGTGAGTCCGCACGCGAGCGTTCCATCTAATTATTTTCAAGAATTTTTTGTTTGAATATCTATAATTAAAAGGTAAGTTTAAGCTTATATTTTGAAAGTTTTAGTTAATAAATACACGATTCATAGATGGCGTGCTCTTGGGAGCAAGAACAAGCCCGCTTGCAAAAATTAATAAAGGAATGTTTAGTGGAAGATGATGAGGGGCCTGAGGAAGGATACGAGGACCAGGAAGATGACGGGAAGAGGACAATTTGGAGAGGCTAGACTTGGATACCGATACTGAGCAGGAAATTTCGGACATAGAAGACACCTCAACACCTAGGGGGCATATCCTATGTTTATAGGAAAGGATGGAACCGAGTGGGCGAAACATGTCACAAATAAAAATGTAAGAACAAGGGCAGTCAATTTGATTAAACATCTCCCTGGAATTAAAAGAACTGCAAAGGATTTGAAAAGTGAACTGGAGATTTGAAAGCATTTTTTTACCAACGAAGTACTGAATTCTATAGTCGAGAACACTAATAAACACATTGCCATAAGTAGAATCAATTACGATCGCGAAAGAGATGCGAAAGATACAGACCTCATAGAAATTCAAGCTCTGATCGGGCTACTTTATTTATCCGGTGTCCTAAAATCAAATAAATTAAATGTTGAAGAAATATGGACACAAAATGGTACTGGTGTGGAGCTGTTTCGGCTGACCATGACCCAATGTAGATTTCGATTTCTTCTTGATCATTTACGTTTCGATGATCTGGCTACAAGAGAAGAACGAAAGCAAACCGATAAGCTAGCTGCCATCCGAGAAGTGTTTGATAATGTTATCAACAACTTCAATACAGCTTATACACCATTCGAATGGGTCACAATAGATGAGAAGCTGGAAGGATTTAGAGGTCGATGTAACTTTAGACAATACATTCCAAGTAAACCTAATAGATATGGGTTAAAAATATTTGCAATGGTAGACTCCAAGACTTTCTATACGTGCAATATGGAGGTTTACGTAGGCAAGCAGCCTTTGGGACCATTCCAGGCGAGTAACTCACCATCTGCGGTAGTACAAAGATTGTGTCAACCGATAAAAAGAACTTGTCGTAATGTCACTGTCGATAACTGGTTTACCAGTATGGAGCTACTGAATACCCTTTATTCGGATTTTAAGCTGACTCTATTAGGTACAATTAGAAAAAACAAACGGGAATTGCCTCCGGAATTCTCGAATCCACAGGGTCGTCCTCTTTTGTCGTCAATGTTCGGCTTTCGCGCAAACTGTACTCTAGTATCATACACACCAAAAAAAAAAGAAAAATGTGCTGTTGTTATCTAGCATGCATTTTGACGATGCATTAAACGAATCAACAGGAAAGCCAGATATGATAATGGACTACAATGCATCTAAAGGGGGGTCGACTGTGTCGATAAATTATGTGCGACCTATAATTGTGCGCGAAATACGAGAAGATGGCCCATGGTTGTGTTTTATTCGCTTCTAAATGTATGTGAAATAAACTCATTTGTTATTTATTCAATAAATAATCATGCTAGTGAGTTACGACGAAGAAAGTTTATACGATCATTGTCTTTTCAATTAGTGGAGGGTCATATTCGTCGTAGAGTAACGCAATCTATTCCTAAGGCTATGCAACTGAGAATAGCGGAAGTTTTTGGATTGGAAACCCCCGCACCTGAAGCCGTACCGGCAGGACAACGTGGACGTTGTTCGTACTGCGACCGAAAAAAAAATAGACCGTCTCGTTTCTTCTGTATCGAATGTCGCAAATGTATATGTTTAGAACATTCACGCGTGATATGTCTCGAATGCCACTCACATTAATGTATTTTTTATTTGTTTATTCGTTATTTTGTTTTATTTCATGAAAACGATCATTCAGTTTTTATTTCCTAGCAAGTACAAATTCTTTTAAGCTGTTGAGATTAATGTATTTTATAAATGAAATCCTAAAGTAAATGAAAGTCAACTTTTATTACTATTTGTTTGACAAATAATCATTAGGAAGCTTTGTAGATGGCTGCGGACTGTGAGTCCGCGCGCGAGTGTTCTATCCCAATATTGGAGCGCGAGCTCCCAAAGGTTAAGAAATTATGGTTCTTAGGATCAGACCGTGTCAAAATGCAATCACTTTTCGACGTTTCGCCTTCGATTGCACGAGGCACTTCTAGGGATCTTTAATTCACGAGATCAGAACACTGAATAAGCTTGGAGAGAGACCTAGACAGGCTATTTTTAGCCGACCTGTATTCACGGATCTCTGATCCGGTGTAACGATAGGTTTCAACGTATCATGTAGACTAAAGCCCATATCTCTATTAAAATGGTTAGGATGCTTATAAATTTCAATAGATTCTCTAATTTTCCGTTTATTGAATACTGAAATCCCGACAATACCTTTGGTTCCTTTTACACTTATGACATGTCTAGAGGATGTTGGTGTTTAGTCGATATGGATCGTTTAGTTTCTCCAATATAGACATCACCACATGAGTAAGGAATTGCATATACTCCTTTCGTTTGGAAAGATATAATGTCCTTAGGCGATCGCAAACATTGTCCAGTTTTCTTGTATGTGTTAACGATTATACCTATGTTGGACCGGCGAAGTAACCTTGCAATCTTGTCGATGATTCCGTGTAAAATTGAAAGAACTACACTTCCTATCGGTAATTCCTTATTTTCTGGAGTAGGATTATTATATTTTTTAATTAACCGTCTAATATCCTCAGTGCAATATACATTCCCTCTTAAAGCTTTAGTCAGATCCTCTGTTTCTGATTGTAAAGAACTTTGGTCACAAATCGCGCAAAACTCAGTAAGCTTTGCATCATGTTCCTTGCATTAAATATGTGTCCTGTTTCTTGTGTATAACGTGCACTTTTGTTTTCCCACCTATTGCAAAGGAAGAGGATAAGTTCGACGTCGTCTATGTGGTCGCAGTAAGTGCATTGCTCTGGTTCGGCCCTGTTTCGCTTAAAGAGATACTGCCTGAAACATCCATGTCCGAAAAGCGCCTGCGTCAGAAAGTAATCAACTTCACCGTGGGATCTATTAAGCCAAATTCGTAAGTCCGGTATCAAGTTCCAAGTCCATCGCCCAGATGAACCTCTATCCCATTTCCTTTGCCACTCGTTGAGAAGCCGCGCCTCTAGGCGTGCCGCTGTATTTTTTATACTTTTCCACAATCTGAAGAACTATTGAAGGAATTCCTGCTATGACGCAGACAGCCTCTCCTGATATTGTTTTATAAGCGCTAAATTTCCGGATTGACATGAACCTTTGTATTCTTGTGAGTCTCCTTAAGCGTGTCTTTTTGCCAGTTACAGTGTGCCACACTGGGGCTGCATATAGCATTTGTGAGTTTGCCACGCCTGACAGTAGTCTTCGGTTCGAAGCTTGTGGTCCTCCAACATTAGGCATGAATTTTGATAGGGCACTTACTGTTTTTTCCACTTTCTCTGCTGTTTTATTTATGTTTCGCAAAGGTAAGCTGGGTGTCCAACCATACTCCTATGTTCTTTACAGCCTTATTCGGTTTAATTTCAATACATTGTAAGATATATTGTATTGGTAAGATTTTCTCTGGTGCCAGTTCTAGCCTGCGCCGCTCCATCCAGTTTGATATTCGCTGTAGCCATGTGTTCACGACGTTCATGAGCTCGAATTTTTTTTTGGCTACTGCAACCCTGGCCACATCATCAGCAAACCCAATTAGTCTGATACCATCTTCCATCCTTAGGAGTTCATCGTATAATACTTTCCAGAGCGTTGGACTTAACACTTACCCCTGTTTATTTCTTTGCCTCTCTTAATTCCCTCTTCCCCCAGCAGTATGACACGCTCTGATAGGTATGACGCTATAATGTTGAAAAGACTTTCATCGACACCTCTCTTTCTTTCTCAGTTCTTTCAGAATAATCTGCCACGAAGCGCTATTAAAGGCATTTTTGACGTCTAAAGTTATGATGGCGGAAAGTCTGCGATACTTCCATGAGGAAAGAATTAATAACTGATTGCTTTTGTGCTATGTGATGATGGGAATTTGTATTTAAATATTGTTTGTGTGCGTTGGTTTTCTATATACAGAGTGTCCAAATGGACCATCCTTTTCCTTTGTACAAGAACATCTAGAAAGGGAACCGTGCCTTCTGATTCTTTGGCTTTAATGAAGACGATTCTAAGGCTTCCTTCTCAAAAGCTTCCATAAAGATATTGTCTACCACTTATGATACCGGAGATCCCATAGCTGCATATGTTGACGTAAGACCGTCGTTGACGTATGCTTCAATCAGACCGAAAAGTGAGTTCTTAATATTATTATGGTGAAATAAGTCTGATATTATGGAATCTAAATCATTTATTCTAGTTTCTGGTACATGAATGTGTTTTTCCTGCAAAATTTTGAAGAATATTTGAGATATTTACCGATTTTGTAAGTAGGAGATCTATGATCTATCTGACGATAGGTCGAAGTGATACATTAACCTTGTGTATATAACCAGCTTTCTCTTGATTTGTCACCTATTGAAAAGGATTGGACAAGAAATATAATTAAAATGATGATCTTCACAATATTAAACGATGGATTAGAGATAACGGACTTGTATTAAATGCATCTACGATTCAGCATACATTGGGATAGTCGGTGAACTCGAACTTTTACTAGATGGACAGGTAATAAAGTTCAGCCAGTCTATTAGGAATCTGGGGTTGACAATTGTTTCAAAACTGAAATGTAAGAGTCTTGTTTCAGATATTTGTCACGGCTATGTCAGTCTATCTAAGTTTAAAGAGGCTTTATCCTTTCAAGAACTTGCTGGATAGATTAGTTAGCTCCCTCGTTTTTCCTGACTTTCATTATGCTGATGTAGTTTATGGTCCACGTTTAATCAATGAATCAGTTGCTGCAGACTGTAAAAGATGCAGAGTTAACTTGTCTAGTCTATCTTATAGTTCATCTTCCACGCTTTGCACATATTTTTCTATATTATATTCGTGGTATGAATTTTTATAAAGTGAATTAGATCAGATCGTTTTGTGCTTCAAGTATTAAATACTCAAACATCTAAGTATATTTTTGCTAAACTGGTACTTCGTTCTGAAATACTGAAAGAGAACTGCGAGAAATGCATGAGATTCTAAATACTCCATCTAATAAAACCATGGCTTTTCAATCCAGTTTTTCATTTCTGGTTCCGTTTGTCACTAATGGGCTGAAAAATATACCTAATGTAACAAAGGCAACTTTAAAAGCAAGATTAAAGCAAGAAATCTTGTTAGCTGTAATAATGAGCCGTAACTTTTAATTTTAATTTATTTTAATGATTGTTTTTTTACATATCTATAATTTATAGTTAGTGCCTTTGAAAGCAGGCTCCAGTGAGACAACTGGAGACAGTTTATCTTGTCATTTTGTATATTTTTGTTCTACCTGTTATATATTTTCTTATACTGAAAGGTACACAATAGTCTTGTTGAATTGAATTTAAATTTAAAAATTAAATTTCAAAATGGGATAAACTGGTACGATTTCAACATGACATAACAAAGTGGCCATTTTTGTTAATCTAAGAACCCCTTATCAAATATATTTTAAATTATGTCCAAAAATCAAGTGCGACATATGTAGAGAGAAGCTGGTAAAATATTGGTAGGAATCTAATATGATCGAACAAAATGAAAACGTTTGAATAGAAAGTATATGTAACACATATAGAGTTATGTTGAGTCCTAGATAATAAGATATTGTTTTAAAAAACCCATGATTAATTAATCCATTGGTCAACATTTGTATTATGTGACGTGGTAAATAATACCACTAATTTGAAAATTTTATCAATATTTCTAGTATTAATGAATTAATTTTAATAAAACTTTCTTTTTTCTGAGAGATCATTCCTTCCAATTCAAGGGGCATTGTATAAAATCACACGTTATATTTTATGGTACGAGGAAAAACTTATAAACGGTATGGAGCACCACAGGTAAAACATGGCACGCGATACCGTTTAAAGTATGCCCGTATCCTCGAAAAGCGAAGAAAAAGCTGAAAGTGTGTAATTTAAAATTTTAAATTAAAAACGAATATTTCTTTTGTTGTACAAACTGGCTGGGGCTGTGCATAATTCATTTCTGTGTAACGCTTTCTACTGTTGGAGACTATTATTTATTTTCCTTTTTCAATTTAAATTTCGTTTTCGAAGCTGTGTTTAACGGGCAGGAGTCAAGTTAAATTTAAATTGCAGTGTTTGTCCATGAATCATTGAATATTAATTAATGTTTTTTACTTCCCTCGTAAAAGGAATATATGTATTATAGATGTCAAAAAATCACCCCCCCAGGCTTTTACAGATCTTTACGCTTTAGACTCTCTAGATGCCAAAAAACATGTTTCTTAGTTCCGTTGCTCTGTCAATTTGTCAGTTTCGTCAGGTCGACTAAAAATAGCCGGTCTGGGTCGGAAAGCGATTCCATTTTGACACGGTCTAATCCCAAGAACCATGATTACTTAAAGGTCAAAAATGACTTGACGATTGGCTTCAAATTTTGCTAAAAAATCAAGAGTAATGAATGAGGATGAAACGGTTACATTTTGGTAAAAATCCAATTTGGTAGAACAAGGTGGCGGCCTAGTGAAGTTTTACAAAAATTACACTGGCTGGTTGTAACACAAATCAGAATAGCATAATCTAATAGAATGTAGGGTTTTCTTGTTAGAGTTGTAGAACCTTCTCGAATGTTACGATACTTAATATCTAAAGAAAAAATGTTTTCAGAAAATACTTAACCCTGTTTATTGACTATGTTTACAGTTTTCGCCTATTAAACATACCATACATCTAAGAGAAAAGCTAACGAAAAAAATATTAACTTAAAACACTAATTAAACTTTATTTTTTCCGTTTATGAGGTGTCCTACCTTCTCTCTTCAAAAACCAACAGTAGTCACCCATCATGGCTGGATTCCATCTTCCTTGGTACCGAATTTCGACAGTTCTGATATCTTGGTGAAACCTTTCATCCTGTTCATCACTAACAGCTCCCAAATTTTTAGGAAAAAATGACAGATGGGAACGGATGAAGTGAATTTTTAATGACATTCTGACACCAAGCGCTTTATAGGCATCTAAGACTTCATTAACTAATTGTTCATAATTTTCATCCATATTGTTGCCTAAAAATCCTCTTACTACATTAACAAATAAATTCCATGATCTGAGTTCCTGCCTGGTAAGCTTTTCCGTAAAATTGACATCGTCCAGCAATTTTCTGATTTGTGGCCCAATAAAAATGCCTTCTTTTAATTTGGCATCACTTAACTGAGGAAAAACTTGTCTTAGGTATTTAAATCCATCATCTTTATTCAAAGCCTTCACAAAATTTTTCATCAGCCCAAGTTTAACGTGAAGAAGAGGCAAAAGGACATTATTGGGATCAACAAGAGGTATAAATTTAACATTTTGAGATCCCGGTAGAAATTCGCTTCTTTCTGGCCAAATGTTTGTTACATAATGCTGATTAATTGCAAGACTGTTCCATAAACAAAGAAAACAGCAATATTTTATAAATCCCCCCTGAAATCCCACTAAAATCACTATAACTTTTAAGTCACCATATATCTGTTATTTATACCTATTGTAGTTTATTTTATCCAAAATCGTGCCGATATTTTCATAATTTTCTTTCATTGCAACTGAATGGGCAACTGGCATAGAGGGTTTTAAATTTTCGTTATGCAATAACACAGCTTTTAAGCTATATTTAGATGCATTAAACTGTCTATATTAATACATGCGCACAACGAATTTTCCTAACTGTAGAATTCAGAAAACATAGCATTTTTTTTTTCTGAAATTGATAAAAAAGTTTTGACTGTTGCTTGGATAACCCCAAAACACATACTAAATCATTTAATTCACTTTAAACAATTAAATGTGGCTCGCCGGAACTGGGACTTGTGGTAAAGGTGGGATAGGTATACTGTTCTTCCATTATCTCCCAAATCAATAACTTGCCAGTTTAAAGGCGCAATCGGCACTGGCAAATTTGCATTATGAGGAACAGGTCTTATGGCGTATCGCAAATTTGGATATTCTATATTGTGCTTTCCCTTTTTAGAATAACCTTCAGTCTTTGTCATGCAAAAATCGCCATACCATTGGAACTGCAAAAGGCATACTTTCTCTCTTTCCCTTCATCCACTGCACCAATGATACACAACAACTAACACAGCACACATGGGGAGCGCACCGCTTATCTTGATCCCAATTAACACACCATAATATTTAAAGTAGGCCTTTTTTACATTTTCGGAAAATGGCCTGGATTGTAATTTCACCAGAAATTCTCCACAAACATAATAAAATTTGTCAGGAGAAATTTTGCAACTTCGGCGCATTTGACTCGACAATCTCGTCTTCATATACACTTGCTTATTGATACACAGAGAACCACTCAATTCGAAACTCAACAGAAGAGTGATGCTTAACTTTTATTTTAGTCTAATGTTGTAAGCAACCCCATCTAGGTAATTTTTCCGTTGTAAAATGGACTCATTGTAGCCGCCCTACAATAAAATTGTTTACTTGCCAATATTAAAGGTTTTAATTAGGCTATTAAAAAATGGTACGTATTATTGTAACGTAACGTAACAGTGTTATTATGGCGGAACAAAATGGCGGTTTAATAAATTATTTCAAAAATCAGTATGAAAAAAATACTTATTAGAATGATCTCCAACGCTGTTTGATTGACTCGAATCCAACCAATCCAAAAAACAATTAGATAATGACCGAGGTCAGAAACTAAAATAAATTCAATGACATTATCTTTTCAAACCGATCAGTAACAACCTGTTAGGCAACCAATAAACAATGAATAATTTTCAATATTCACTTTTGTTGTTTTGTTAGGTTCTTTACTTGAATTTAATCTAAGCCCAACGCACTTTAAAGCACAAAATAAGAGCTTTTCTCCTTGAAATATGTTGCGGCGTTTTTTTATTGCGGAGAAAAGGGGTCTGTTTCTAAAATGAAAGTTGAAATTGCATAGAATGCAGCGTATAAAGACAGTTACCCAGATATAAAGCACATACTTCAAAGGGAGGTGCGAAAAGAATTCTTTTGAAGTATTTCAGACGACGTCACTCAATAAAACGAGAAACCAGTATTACAACTGATTTTAAGATGATATTAGTGTGAAATACTATTCCGCACTTTCATCGCAGTAGCTAAAGTTTGTTTTGAAACACCGAAGCCTAAAGTATAGTGTATTTCTTAATCCCGCTATTCACTCTTCGGTTCCATTCGTTGATTCGATTCGTCCATTCATATGATTGAACAAATGGACGAATCAACGAATTGACGAATATTTCATATACACTATTCATTAATCTGTATTTAATACTTTAGAATAGAATTAATTTTGTTTTAATGTTAGAAAATATACAAAAAGCAAAAGATTGACATGGTCAAGGCCTACTTGATTATCCACCCAAAAGATGGACCCTAATTTATCGATTAATCTTTTTTAAACAATTTATTTGACAGCCATTTTATTTCGACACATTAGATTCCTTCGAAACTTCTATCATTTCATCCCTATAACTTAACGTATTTAACCAAATTTCATGCATGCCGTTGTATATCAAGTACCTATCTAAAAATTATTTAATTAAAAAATTAAACTCTTATAATACAAAATTCAAAGAGCCGAATCTATTTTCGTCCGCCAAATAAATCCTCTAGATTGAACTGTTTAATTTTAGTTCCATGAAATTCTGACAAATATCACCGCAAAGAATTAAAAGCAACAATGCAGAAGAACACAATGCAGAAGAGACCGCTAGTATAAAAAAGCTAATACTTAAAGGGCAACATACACAGCCTTCTACTTGCTTACTGAGAAGTTTTGAGTAAGAAAATCAGGATATAAACTATCCATTCTACGAATATAATTTTTATAATACAACTACCTATTAATAAAACATCGTTCTTGTCCTTCCTACTTTTTTTCTATTTACTATTTGTCTATCCTTGATGGAATAGAATTTTTAAGATATATATTACAAATATACAGCCGAAATTGAAAACTCTTTATTTACATCTTTGTGTATTTCCCGTAGAATTACCCGAAAAGGCACGGCAGATAACTTCTCTGTCTTAACAAATTAAACAGTAGAGTTAACAGTTTAGTTTCAGTAACTGAACTCGTCGCTTGGAAAACTGTGCTTCCGCATATTTTAACGTAGTGCTAGCACTACAGTTTATAAGTAAACAATATAATTTGAGTCTATAGGCTGAGTGTGCATTTTTCGTACATAAGAAATCGCTAAATAATGATAGTAATCCAATTTGTAATTAACAATTGGGTCGTTAAATTGGGCTCGGTGTAGCTATCGTCCGCTTTCCGTGATGGGATTAGTATTAAAAACGTCAGAAACGCCTTAAATTTTTATTTCATTATTGAAGCAGTCATTTAGTTCCTTTAATCCACATGTGTTGGGTGCATATTATATTGGTTTATTATTCAAGGCAAGCTATGTGCCTCTGATGCTAACAGGCCAACATTTTCTATAAAAGGTTTTATTAATCTTTCTATTTTTCTATAGGGTTTAACACAAGTTTGTTGTTTTTTCCTTGAACCTAAGTACATCCAGAGGACATTATTGGGACTTGTTCTAAAAGTCAAATGAGATACAACTTATTACTTATTCAACAGTAAATCACTTAGAGTGTATTAGAGAAGTTCAATGCAATAAAAGGGCGCTGATAATAAAGCTGATCTAAATAAAAGTCAACCAGGAAAGCAATTTTAGCTGTGCCACCAAACCGAGGGACAGACAGACTGAAACAGCTATTTAGTTTAAAGATTAAAAAATTTTGGAGACCAGTTTTTTCACGATTTCTTTACTTTCCTCCAAGAAGAGAAATAGAAAAATGCAAATATAAAACCTTATCGGATGCCGGACTATATTTTTATAATATTATAAATAATTGCAAGTGTTACCAGGAATGTTGGTTTATGAAAAAAAAAATGTTCTCGTTTTTTTCTGAAATTGAAATATAAACATAGGAATTTTGTAGTATCGAATGAATGTTTATTTAAGTTTTTTTTTAAATTATTAAATTTGATATACTGGCAATTTTCATAGCATTATTTACGTAATCAACAAAAAATAAATTATGTCTTTTATTATTTTTTTCTGTAAAAAAAGTTTTATTCCAACTAATGATTTTTTAACGAAAAGTTAAACATTTTATTATTCCGCCATTTCGTTTAGCCATGAGGAATTTTCACCAAAAATTTACTAGTGTATTTATGTTAAACACTTGTTTTTGTTGCAAAATTTCAAGAAAATTGAGTAAGTAGATTTAGTTTTTTGGTCATGAATTTTTTAACATTTTACTTTTGCATCCATTTGTTAAGTAATTTGTTATTAATAATTTTTTTACATTTTGCGACGCCGCCATATTGGATTTTTACCAAAATGTGACCATTTCATCCCCTTATGAATCTTGATTTTGAACAAAATTTGAAGTCAGTCCAGTAAGCAGTTTTTGAGCTGTGCCGCGTAAAAATAGACAGACTAACGGAAATGATAGAACATGGTTTTTTTGTAGTCCAGAGACCCTAAAACATACAAATTTGCAGAAATCTCGGAGGGTGATTTTTTCGCCATTACAATTCTTTTTTCTTACGAGGGTTTTAATCGTTTAGGTATTTTTAAAATTGATGTTAACCTTTTACAGGTCAATTGTAGCTGTAGCTGCTTACGAATGAACATATAATATTTATTTATATATCGTACAACTTTTATAAATATAACTATTGCTGTTAATATGCAATTTATACAAATATAATTTGTATACCGCCAAAAATCTTGCATTTAGGTTTTAACAGTATTAACTTTATTTATATCCGACTAATTGCGGATTCTGTTAATATATATGACATACATTTGTCTTTCATAATGTGACTTGTAATTAACAATATCGGTTTCAGTGCAGTATCCAGTGACAATCCTGGTGAGGATAATATTCCCCCATTTACCAGTAAAATGTCAGGATTAGATAGCTTCAAAGCCTTTGTCTACATGTTGCACATATTTACATGATATGCATACCCGGCGAAATTGAATAATCGAACATGAATTTAGTAGATCTAGAAATGTTGACTGTTAATATATTATCAATTACACTCCTATTACAGCTCGAATTACATTAATCCAAATATAATGGCAGCCGTTTGAAGTTCACATTTTAAGAGTGTATGCTCCATCATCTGAAAAAACAAACAAATGAGCAAAATAATTTTTATTATCAACAGAGAAAGAAGCCTCATTGATTAATTCCTTAAAAATAGGAATGTTCGACAGTATGTTATGGAATAAATTGCACTACTTTAGAAAAAAAATATATACATAAAAAGGTTAAAAAATATATAAAGCAAATAAATCTCATACAATAATAAAATAATAGACAACAATCAACAAAGAAAATAAAAACCAAACATCTACAAGTACACAAATGTGTCAGTAGTATAAAGATTTAAAAAAAGAAAACATATGTCAAGTCACAAATATTTAAAATGTTATACTTACTATCATTATTCTGCAGGTTATAATACGCTTTTAGCTTACGAGTGACTTTGAGATTCCGAGTTTTCAACAGCAATTATTCACTCTCCATGAAGTAATAGAGGGAGGTTTTGCTCAAAATTTTGAAGGCACTCATATACAATTCCAATATTGGCAATTATGACGATTTACCATGCCGTTTTAAAAAAAGGAGCATTCATCAGAGAAACAAGTGTTAATTAAAAGGTTTTTATCGTTAATAATTCGTTCACTCATAACTTCACAATATTGTAATCGCCGATCAAAATTGTCTTCATTAAGTTCTTGCACAAGGTGTATTTTGTACGAATGAAAACTATAGGCTTTAAGAATCCTTTGGATACTACGTCGACTAACACCAGACACAGTTTCCAATTAACGGGTAATTAACGTAGCGACAAACTAGTTTGTTTATAAATAAATTACGGTCAATAAATATTAACAAAAATGCGTTGAAGATGTCTCACAAATAATCAAATCAACCCAGTTTTATTTATTTTTAGGCTTTACATTTGGCATTTTTAAATAGTCGTAAAAGATAAAAATGCGTAAACCAAGAAATAAAACTCTTTAGTGTATTTTTATGATACTTGCTAAGTCCTAACTCTGGAACCTGTGGTGGAAGATAGATATCAAAATACAAGAGTTCTAACCACACTACACCACAACTTGTTACGTTCTGGACGCGCGTTTGGCTAGCCAAGTTAGCAGTTATATCATCAGCAGATGATATAAACTGCTAATACTTGCTAGCATCATTTCATTCATTTTCATTAATTTATCTCCACTAATCTGACGTATTAAAGTCTACTTTAAGTTTTAAATCAATTATTACTATTTTCAGGGGAATAAAAAGACCTTTAAAATGAGATATCACTCGATCCCCCTTTCATTTAAGATGTTAGGGGGCTCTGCAGCCTACGTATGAACCTGATTTTATGATAATTGAGTGTCCTCCTCGAAACAAAATCGACGGATCCGGGCGTTTTTCAAAAAAGATAATGAGCTGCCCGTAAATGCCTCTATTTTGTTTTCGATGTATAATAATGTTTAAAACTATTTTTTGAGTTTTTCCGCTTTAGAAAATTGGAAAAAAATAAAATATAAATACCCTATAAATTGAATAGATAGTCTTAAGTTCTGGGTCCACTATGAAGGTACCCGAGGAACGACACTGAAATATGTTTGTTTTCTGGACGTTTCGAAGGAAAGTTTACCCCCGTTTTCAGCAAACCTACAAATAAAATACTAAAAGCAGAATATTGCTTATGTTTCGTATCAGAAATATAACCAGAATGGCTAATCTTTTAGTATTTTATTTGTAGGTTTGCTGAAGACGGGGGTAGACTTTCCCTCGAAACGTCCAGAAAACAAACATTTTTCAGTGTCGTTCCTTGCGTACCTTCATAGTGGACCCAGAACTTAAGACTATCTATTCAATTTATAGGGTAATATTTTATTTTTTATTTTTTTCCAATTTTCTAAGGCGGAAAAACCCAAAAAATTGTTTTAAACCATGAATCCGCCACTACAATTTCGTAATCGTATCGTCCATATTATCATCATATGTTTAACACCCTGTATACCAACTTATGATGATGCATTATCTAATGTTGCCTAGAAGTAAGATATAAACACTGAGGTGAAATATTTTTTGAAATGTAAACGCTCAATCTATTAAATAAAAAATTTTGACTTTTATTACAAAAACGATTAATACAAAATTAGGAAATTTTTTTCATCAAAAATATTACATTTTGAGAGCTTATATTTTGTTAAGAAAAATAACTTAGGAACAAAAATTAATTTTGCGTTGTACATTGAACATTAGCTTAACCCATCTTAAATAGCACTATCATCTGTCTGGAGTTTCAATGAAGGTTGCGTTTAATTCGTAAGTCTCTCCATTTAGATTGGCGTAAACGGGCGTGGTCACCATCGACACGTGTTTCCTATCATTCGTAGCTAGGTTCACGCTAAAGGAATATTCGCCCCTCTCACCCTTGTACACTATGACCGGTCGAGTGACGTAGTATTTTTCGTATGGAGCTTCTAGGTCCTGGCCAGGATAGACGAATACCTGGAAAATGAAAAAAAAACTCTAAAATATCAATCAACAGAAATATCTATTCGGTACATTTTAAATAAATTTGTAAAGCAACAATACCCAATAATTTAAACACATAAAAATTGACAAACGCATGGTTAAGTAGTGAGAAATCATGGTCCTTGGGATTAGACCGTGTCACATTGAAATTACTGTCCAACGTTTCGCTTCTGATTGCAAGAGACATATTCAGGAACCTTTACCAGTTCGGAGAGATTCAGATGGGCTTTTACACCCGGCTTGGGTGCGCCGAATAGTGAGCCTTTATTAAGATCAGCTTCTAGATGTGATGTAGACCGTACTCACATCTCTTTTGAGACTTTTTGTATGTATAAAAATTTCAATACATTCTCCAAATTTCGTTCATATACCTTAAGTTTAGTGAATATTAAACGTCATGCTTCCCCCACATATATTTTTACACAGGAGCAAGAAATTTTATATACCCCTTCTGTCTGAAAAGGCACAACAGCTTTTTTTTTCAATCTGCTGGAGCTGAACACAAGTATACCTCTTAACCGATCTTAACACAGGAGCACAAGTCTGCTATGAAAGCCCGCCTGAATCTGTCCGAACACATTCACTGTTTATACCTCATGGAGTAAAAATCCCTGAAGATACCTCGTGTAATTGAAAATGAACCGTTGGATAGTAATTCCAATTTTTCATGGCCTAATCCCAATTAAACATGATTTCTTAATTGGCCAAAGTTGTGAAAGCTGCCATTCAACGAGGTTAAATCTAAAGAGTATACAAGGATAAAAATTAAAAACTTAATAAAAGTGCATACATGAAGTTAATTGTTTAAGAGCACACAACACAAAATGGATGTTCGTAATGAAGTTTACGATTTACACATCAAAAACTAATATAACCCTTCAAGTTTTAAAAGAAGCTTTAAAAAATCGGGGCATATTGGAAATTGGACTAAAGTCGTTGTCAAAATTAATAAAAATGTTGAGTTTTCGATATAAAAAGGACTGTAATCAAAGATTTTTATGCGAGTTGCCACATATAGCAAGTCAGCGTATCCAGTTTTTAAAGCAATATGGTATTTTTAGACGAGACTTGGATATTTTTTAATGAAAGTGGTTCGAAATCTTGGCAGGACAAGTCTGTAAAAAGTGTCAAGAGAAAAAAGGGACGTGGGACGGGAAAACGGTTCATCATTTTGCATGCAGGTTCTTCAACAGGATTTCTTCCAGGTGCAAGTTTACTGTTTTCTTCAACATCCAAAGGTATGTACTACCATGATAATATGAACTGTGAACTGTTTGAAAAGTGGTTAAAAGAACAACTGATTCCAAATTTAGATGCTCCATCTTTAATCATTGTAGACAATGCATCTTATCTTTCAAGAATCTTAAATAAATAACCTACTTCATACTGGAAGAAAAGTGATATTTATGAGTGGCTAATAAAACAAAAACAAAATCCTTTACCCATTATGCTGAAACTAGAACTTCTTTTAATGGCAAAATCTATTAAAAAACCAACAATATATGACGTAGATGAAATATTACGGGAAAATGGACATGAGGTTTTACGACTGAAGCCATACCATTGCCAGTTTAACGCAATAGAATTAATATGGGCTGGGGCAAAATCATATTACGAAAAACTCGTGAACCATGGTCTTAGATCAGATGAAGTGCAAATTGTTTGGCAAGATTCAATAAATTATATTACGACGGAGTACTGGAAGAAATCTGTGGAACATAGGAAGGATAGAGGAGGGATCCCTTTCTCCCTGTCTCAACACTTTACCAAAGAGGGTGAGCCTCTCAAGGTCTACCTTCCTCTTGTGGGTAATCTCACAGCCTTACAAATGAAGTCAAAGGTAGTAGGCCAGTTACCTGACAAGTTTTTTTAATAAAGCTTACCGTTTCTGGAATTCATTGTATATTTGACAAAATTGTTTTATATACGTAAAAAATTAAACGACATTTTTTTTTATTTTTTAGGAGCCTGCCTCATAATTTTAGAGCTAGTATAGTGAAAAAAAAAATATGTACATGGTGTCCGCATTTGGTTGCAAAAGCAGGGTATCTCGCTTATTTTTAAAGATAGAACCTTGCGGTTTTCACGAACCTGAGCTAATTCCTTGTGAAACTCATGAAGCTGTAAACAAAATTTTCATAGCCTTCTTCGTTTATGAGATACAGGGCGAAATAGAAAATTTTGCATTTTGGGACCCCCCGCGTATCTCGGTTATCCTTTAACTTAAGGCAAAGGGAAAACTTCTTGCTTATGCAGTTTTTTATGCTGGATCCAGTGGCGTAGTCATATTTTTCATTTGAGTTGTCATTTTTTAGATATGACTCAAAGTTTTGTTTTTTTAAATGGGACACCCTGTATATGTATTGTCTATTTTAATAAACAACAACAAAAATCCTAATTTTTATAATTATCAACCCAAATTTTGCAGTAGGCCATGCAAAACGATGCCGTTTTCTTTTGTTTTCTTGAAAGCAAATGATATTTCCCAATTTTGTACGCGTATATAAAATATAGCGCTAGTTTTTGTTTTTATTTATTGTGTAAAAATATATTTATATTATTATGGAAGAAAACCAAACTTTCGAACATTATGAAAAGTACGATATGTTAGCTTGTTTTATATTAAGTAATGAAAATGTTGAAGCGGCTTCTGAGATGTATTTTAACAGGTAAATAGTTAATTTTTAGGTATGTTGAAATACTATTGCTTAATTTTTATTTAGATATCCAGAAAGGAGGCAACCTAATATATCCACTTTTTATCGGATAAAAAAGAATTTACTTAATCACGGATTATTTATCAAACCTCGTACGAAAACATATAATAAAGAAAATCGGGAGGCTGAGGAAATTACGGTTTTGGCTAATGCAGAAGCTTACCCTACAAACTCTTGTAGGGCCAGTGAAAAAAGCATAGGGTTCCAAAAACTAGAGTTCAAGAAATTCTAAAAAAGCACAAATACCACCCATACAAATTTAGGCTGGTGCAGCACTTACAGCCAGGGGATGCAGAGCGTCCGGTAGTCTTCTGCAATTGGTTGCGAGAAAGATGCGATATGCAGAGATTTTGAAAGAAAGGTTATATGGTCAGACGAAGCACATTTCAGTAATTCTGGTATACTCCATAGGCACAATAGTAGATTATGGTCCCAGGAAAATCAACACCAAATATTTCCCAGAAGACAGCAGGGCAGGTTTGGTCTAAATGTGTCCTGCTTCATATTAGGAACACATATAAAATTTTATATATTTGAGGGAAATCTAACAGCCAATCGCTATATAGAAATTATATTGAAATACTTGAATTACTTGACGATGTTCCTCTAGCGCAAATTAACGAAATTTATTTTCAACAGGACGATGCTCCTGCACACACTTCTGGAACGACGAGATTATTTCTGGACAATAATTTTACCAATCAATGGATCGGAACAAATGGACCTATAAGATGGCCCCCTAGGTCCCCAGATTTGTCAATTTTAGATTTCTTTCTATGGGGATATCTGGAAAATAGAACTTACAAAGACCACTATGATAATGTCCAAGATTTAGGAAATGCAATAAGAGAAAATTTTCGCTATTTACAAAATCATCCCATTATTTTGCTTAATTTCCTAAAACGAATACGAAAATTGTGCGAAGCACGCATAGAACAAAATGGAAATCAGTTTGAACAGGTCTTTTGATTTTCTTGGTTAGTGTAGTTCTTATACGACAGTCGATTTTTGCTGAAAGGCTTGTTACATTAATTTATTACTGTTTTGTTCTTGTGTTACATAAATCTAGGTAGGTGGTACTTTTTTGATATAGATTTAATTACATATTTATTTTGATTTATTGTTAGGATGTAGATATTGTTAACGACTTTAAATAAAAGGCAGCATTGTTTTGCATGGCCTACTGCAAAATTTGGGATGATAATTATAAAAATTAGGATTTTTGTTGTTGTTTATTAAAATAGACCCATACTATTATATATTTTTGAGAAGCTTTTAAAAGGACAAATCAATTTCTGAACAAATATACAGGGTGTCCCATTAAAAAAAACACAACTTTGGGTCATATCTAAAAAATAACAACTCAAATGAAAAATATGACTACGCCACTGGATCCAGCGTAAAAAACTGCATAAGCAGCAATTTTTCCCTTTGCGTTAAGTTAAAGGATAACCGAGATACGAGGGGGGTCCCAAAATGCAAAATTTTCTATTTCGCCCTGTATCTCATAAACGAAGAAGGCTATGAAAATTTCGTTTACGGCTTCATGAGTTTCACAAAAAATTAGCTTAAGTTCGTGAAAACCGAAGGGTTCTATCTTTAAAAATAAGCGAGATACCCTGCTTTTGCAACCAAATCCGGACAACCTGTACAAAAATAAAAATTTGTGGTATTTCGTATTAAGTATATGTTGTATATAAGTAAAAAAAAATATATTAAATAAATTTAAAAATATAGGTAAACGACAAAAAGTGGGAAATCCCTTGATAATTAATACATAAAGATACACACCTTTAAGTTTCCATACCATCCAAGAATGTATTATTTTGTATTATAACGAACTTCATTACATATATAAAATACTAGCTATAAATGTATTTGGACAGGATTCCTGATATTTCTATACTTTTCGGGATGCAGATCTATTTTTACCACTCATCAAAGCATTTAAAATACATAGATCAACATGGCGACCGTGTCAAACCCTGCTTGTTATGACATGTCAGTCAAAGCTGCCCAGCTGACAGAGCCAGCTCAACTTGAAAAAGAGGTAAATTCCTGTGGAACGGGGAAATTAATATGGGATTGGTGGAATGGACCAATGATCATTGCGCCATTTGAGGACGACTCAGAAGATGAAGATTTTTTAAGTGATGATGATATTTTTTAGTCTATAATATTAAAAAGTTTCTGAAGGATTATATTAGTCTTGGACGTGTATAAATCATAAATTGCATTATGAATATCAATTTTTGCATTGTAACTTAAGTCTTTTGTCTTTGGATTTTTTCGTGTACATTTCTTAATCTTCTTTGGAAGTAAATTATGTTTTTTTTTTCATGCACAAGTTCCTGTACATTCCTTATACCGATTCTCAGAACTTTTGCCACTGGCTCCTGGATATTAGCCAGTGAATATTAATTTAAATTTTTTTTTATTAGATTTGACACCATTTTTTTGCTTACTTATTTAGTACATTTGTAATTTTGTAGGCAATAAATAAACAATTATAGAATACTTGTTCCAATTGTAAAGCGTGTATGTCACACATCTCTGCGAATCAATTAGGAAGGAGAATAGGTGTATTATTAGTACGAAAAATGTTAAAAATTTATCTATTTGAACTAAAAATCTTATTAATATTTGTTTAATTCTACAATGAAACTTGTTCATAATAGTAGTTATAGTAAATTCGTTAAGTGGTAAAATTTTCGAAAGTTTACGGCTCAGTCGAATTGAGTCGTTAATAGACTCATGTAGTTAAGCGCATACTCAGTATCTATAGAAGGTGAATGTGTGGGCTGGTATAATTAAAACAGAATTATGGGATCATACTTCTTTGAGGAAAACTTTGTCGCTGAATGCTATTTATATGCAAAATTTGATCCAGATGTTCACCATCAAAGGATATAATTTTAGCAAAGCGGCGCTCCTCCGGAATTTGGTGTTAATTTACAAAATTGTTTGAATGAAAATTTTCCAGATCGATGAATTGGTCGACGGTGATCAATTGAGTAGCCGCCAAGATCCCCGGATTTGACGCCGCTGGATTACTTCGACTGGGGATACCTCAGAGAAAAAGTTTACCCAAATAAACCGGATAACATTGACCCTCTAAAAGACAGAATTAGAATGGAGGTAAATAACCTATTAGCGAAAACTATACAATATTCTGTCATGTAGTAGAGGGTGGAGGTTACTTCCTGTTAGGTTAATAATTAACATCTGAACAGTATTGAGAAATTAATAGTAATATCGTTTCAAGAAAATGCTGTAATTTTCGTTTAAACAAGAATCGACATTTATATTTAAACAACTTATCCAAAACGTATTAATGTTTTAATGGTATTAGATATAGGTTGACATTAAAAATAAAAAGTGTGGCTAGCTGGGAGTTAAACACGAATGTCTCAATTTATTTTAAAAAAATAGGTTTAAACTTAACCTTTCGCCACTGCCGCGCGGACTGGGAGTCCGCGGAGGATAAATTTTCGCGGTTATTTAGCACTCCCCCACCACCCGACCATTTACGTCTCAGTAATCCTCGAGCGGCTTGCGAGGAGAAGCAGTGTATCGGTAGGCGTACAAAAGTGTACTAATCAACGAGTTACAGACTTTTGCGGAGTGGTAGTCCGACGGCAGTGGTTCATCTTAATTTCGACATTAAGATTTTTGGATCGGATTTAAAACAAAGTACAGGTATTTTAGTGTTTTATTTTTGTTCTTTTAAAGAATATTAAAATTTTACAGATGTATAGCTACGAGAAGGAACAAGAAAGGTTAAACAAACTTATGCTGCAGTGTTTGATAGAGAAAGCAGAAGAGGAGAAACCGAATGATTCGGACAACGATTTAGAAGAAGATAATTTACAAGAACGTGAAGTAAACTCAGATACAGAACAGGTAATATCGGATTCCTAAGCAGAACCAACGGCCTTACCATATTTTATTGGAAAAGATAAAAAACAAAGTGGTCAAAATTTCCTCCCCTCAGTCAAGAACACGAGCAGAAAATTTGATTACTCATCTTCCAGGGCCGAAAATGGCTGTGAAAAACTTGAAGAGCTCCATCAATATATGGAAGTATTTCTTTGACCTCGAGATGATAGAAACAATCGTCCGCTATACTAATCAACACATTGACAGACAAAGACGAGAGACAAGATCCGAGAGCCAGATACAAATGTTTCGGAAATGCATTGTTTCATAGGACTGCTATATATAGCTGGAGTGCTAAAATCTGGTCGGGTCAATATTGATGAGTTATGGAATAACGATGGAACTGGGGTAGAAATATTTCGGATAGGCATGTCAAAATTTCGTTTTGCATTCCTACTTCAAAATTTGCGATTCGACGACATGGACACCAGAAAAGAAAGACATGAAGTGGACAAATTGGCCCCAATTAGATCAATATTTGATTTATTTGTTGAAAAATGCAAATCTGCGTACACACCTTTTGAATATGTCACTATAGACGAAAAACTGGAGGCATTTCGCGGAAGATGTGGCTTTCGTCAATACATACCGAGTAAGCCAAACAAATATGGTCTAAAAGTTTATGCACTGGTAGATTCTAAAACGTACTACGCCTGTAATTTGGAAGTATATGTAGGCTCTCAACCCGAAGGATCATATGTTCAGGATACTTCTCCTTCAGCCGTTGTTGAAAGACTTGTTGAACCCCTTAGAAATTCCAAAAGAAATTTGACATGTGACAACTGGTTCACATCCATTCCGTTAGTGCGCAATTTATATTCAAATTACAGCCTTACTTTTTTGGGAACTATCAGAAAAAATAAACGGGAAATTCCATTGGAACTTTCTAACCCAGTCAAAAGGCCGCTCGAGACAAGTATGTTTGCCTTTGATAACACCATGACATTGGTTTCATATATCCAAAAAAAAAAACAAAAACGTTCTGCTAGTTTCAAGTCTTCACCATGATGATAGAATTGACGAAGCCACGGGTAAACCCGAAATGATGATAGATTACAACCGTACTAAGGGTGGCGTAGATACGCTAGATAAGATGTGCGCAGCCTACGACTGTGCCAGAAACACCAGACGTTGGCCAATGGTGATTTTTTTTTCATTGTTGAACATTGCTGGAATTAATTCTATGGTCTTGTTTTTCATGCAAAATCCGCACAAAAATATCCGTCGTCGGAAATATTTGCATATGCTTGCATCAGAGCTAGTCGAAGGTCATATCCGTATTCGCGGATTACAGACCAATATTCCAAGAAGCATCAGACTTAGAATCTCAGAAATGCTTGGAACAGAGGTACCACAAACCGCAACTGCCAATCCGGTAAATGTGAGAGGAAGGTGCGAATATTGCGACAGAAAAAAGAATAGGCCGACAAGATTCTCATGTAAAACATGTGGCAAGTTTATGTGTCTGGAACATATCACTTGTGTCTGTGCAGATTGCTATGTACCTTAAAATTATATATTGATAATGTAGACTGAAATTATCTTATTAGTTATAACAAGTTTTTTTTTATATTTTTTTTATGGAGTTTGCTATGAGTTTTTTTTTCTTTGTATTTAGGACTTGTATGTGTTCTCAGTTTTATAATTTCTCAGCTATTTAAAATAAATGTTTTTTAGTACTTCTGGTGTTTTTGTAAAGAAAACAAGTAAAAAAACTAATTTTGAAGTATATTTTGGGATGCGGACTCTCAGTCCGGGGGCAGTGCCCTTGAACAAAATCGTCACGGCAGTGCCGGAAGGTTAAATCAACAAGTGTTTTCACTAAAACTCACTTATTAAAGATATATAACTTTTATGCGTTACTTCTGAGTAAACTTGTATATTATTACATATGTATTCATAAATTAAGCAAGCGAAAAGAGAAATACTGAATATATTAACAGCAGAGCAAAGACAAGGAAACAAACGGCAGTCTGAAATGAAATACGACAGGGGGATTGCGGTGACGTAAAGGATTGTCTCGCGACTTGTTAAACTAACTTTTGGAGGTGCACTGTTTGTGTTTCCAATTTTGTCAGAGGGGGATTATGATAAAAGCGTCGCTTATTCTAGCTGCAGATTTATCGTCGGACAAGAACTATTGCTCTCACTTGGCGCTGACTCAAATAGAATCTGAATTCAAATAAATTACTGTAAAACATTGACTAGAGTAATACGAGAGGAATATAGGTGAGGTTTAAAATTAACCAAAGTTGTTGAAGTTTAACAATGACTATGCCATTAATTCTAACGGTTACTGTCCGCGCATTTTAATTTCTGAACCGAAAATTTTTGAAGTTTGGGTTTTTTACCTTTCGAAGTCTTTCAGCTAGGTAACGGTGAACCCTGAGGGGGTTTAAGGGGAGATTTAAAATCAATATAGGATGCTTACACTGTAAAAATTCGTCTTGAATATAATACGCCCCATCATCATATTCTTGGGGAGTGTTCCAAATGTTCAGCCAGAATTCAAATATTTGATCATAGGTAGGTGATTGCTTGAGAGAAGTTGTTGCCTTGTTGTCCAAGGTGCAGTAAACAGGGGGGTAGGGGTTCGCGAGACAGTCAGTAAGTTCAGTAAAAAAAAAACTTAGGTATATATATATAAAAAATTATTCCAAAAATCTATAATTCGAAATGATGTTGCCAACAGATGGAATCGGTAAATGAAGATATACAGACAATAGTAGGTGTATCAAAATAAGTATCACATATCCCTTGTTCTTTGGACAATACCAGAAAGGCCACACATCGCTAGAGTTATTTAAACAACCATCCACAGAACAATAATTATTTGACATTTCGAAAGATATACAAATGGAATAAGATATATTAAACACAAAATAAGGACACACTTGCTCAATTTTTCGCCTGAAAAATCAATCTATAAACTTTTTTTAGAAAATGTACAGAGATAAATATTATATTGTGTCTGCTGAATCACCAATAATATCAAGTTCCTCAAGCGATGATAACTATGACATCGATTATACATCACTATTTGAAAAAAAGTGATTCCGAAAATTAGAGAAAAGAAATAATAGAATATTTGCAATTAAAGCGCGCTCCAAAGAGTACAGATATTTTAGAATGGTGGAAAGCACACTATAAACAATTTCCAAATTTAGGCAAAATGGCAAAAGATCTTTTGTCTATACAGGCGACCTCTGTAGCAGTAGAGCGTTTATTTTCACAAGCAGGGTTAATTAATGCAAAACTAAGAAGCATATTAAATGAAACTTCAAACAAATGCTTATTATGTATTCATTCGTGGTATGAAAGTAACTTGAAAAATGAAATTATAAAATATTAGTTTAAATTTTCTGTAACATTTTTAGGTTTATTATAAAATAAAATCTAAAAATATGCTTATAATGTATGTTTAGAAATTTAAATTTTTACTTTGTTATTAGAACAGTTCGTTATTTTTTAAGCGTAATAGTTGAATTAGCTTTATTGATCATCAGATTGATCAAATCTTGTCCGTATTTATATGTATTATTTTCATCATACACATATAGCTAAAAAATTTTATAACGTCCATTATTTTCAAATACAAACAAAATCAATACAAAAATATTGTTCTATAAAACACGTACCTTCTTTAATTAGCAAGAGATCGAGGCGATTAAAGGAGAAAATGTTAAAAAAACTCTTCACTGATTTTTTTTAACAATTTTTTTGTTTATTTTAAGTTAAGGAAAATTTTTAAACAAAAATCACCACAATTACTTCGTCTGTTGGAGACTTTACCGTATCTATACTATATAAGAATATGATTTTGCCATGTTTTTGGTTGTTACAGTCTATTAGTTATTAATTATTGAACCAAAAAAGTAAAAATTTTTGTATTTTTGCTACTTGCAATAATTAAACATAAAAACCGATTATAAATTTTTAAAGATCACAATATCAAAATCCTATATAGTATAGTTGTGATAAAGTGGCTCTTTTTGGGAACAGGGTAGCAATTTACGGTTTTCGACATGTGAAGTGGAATTTCGCTACTAGAATTTCTCAATTTGGGAAATTCTCTTTTTATTATTATTTATATCGTTTTTAAATGACTATTTAACTAGTACTAGTAATTAATTTGCCCCCAAACGTATATTTTTTGAATTATTTTGTCAAAACAAATAATTTACGACCATTAGTTATTTTGCTACTTCACTTTGAGATCGAGACCGAGAGTCTCGATATCGGCCTTAGTCTCGAACACAAGTCTCGGTCTCGGTCTCGAAATACTTTTTCAAGTCTCGGTATAGGTCTAGGTCTCGGTCTCGTTTCGAGACCGAGACAGGGACTAGTCTCGTGGTCTCGCGAAGCCCTAGTTGCATAGATTAGGGTTGTTCAGGTATGTATTAATGTAGGATATCTCAGTTCTTACATTATTTATTTTTTCCTGCAGTCGTATTTGCCAAGGCGGTTCCTTCTTAGCTTGACCTTTCTGGCGAGTGAATGTGTACGACGTAAAAAAATTGCCAGTATAACTGCCTCACAGTATACAATGTGATAAATATCAAATAAATTATTACTCTGTCACTTTTTCCCTGAGATAGGCTTTCATGGTTTCCACTGCTTTCTTTGCTGCAATGGAGTACCGAATTCTGGGTATTATTGGCCTATTGTCTGAAAGAATTTCCGAAAATTTCATATCTATCTCAACATGCCTGGATCTAATTTCTTGATCAGCTTCATGTGCCCGTTATTGGAAAATTCTAGAGCTTCGTCCTGGAGGGGAAAGTGTTATTCATCTATATAGTTGTTTCGTTGTCAAGTTAAGTTCTCACATGTATATTCAGTTGTTCTAATTTCGCCTGGGAGAGGGCATTTTATTGCAGAATTGACCGCACTTGATAAAGATTCCCGTTTCCAGCGCATACGCCTTCTCCTGGCTCTTACGAATTGAGCGTGATGTCTCCTGAGAGGAATTATCTAAGTTTAATTCTCCATTTCCGTCAATGGGTTTGAGGTTGAGATTATTAATATTATTATCATTATTATTATAATTACCAATATTTTAGATACAGATTTATTGTCGTTCAAGAATTATTGCTCTCACTTGGCACTAATTCAAATAAAGTCTGAATTGTAAAACATTGATTAAATTAATCCAAGAGAAATGGACAGACCAAAGTCGTTAAAATTTAACAATGTCTGTGTGATTAATGCCAACAGTTATTGCTGTTTTTAGGGCTGTCAGATACAGAGATTAGTCTTAAAACTCTCCGCTGTAGATATTATGTAATTTCGCAGGCCTTCGTTTGTCTAATAGTCTAAATATATTTATTACTAATTTAATACAACGCGAAAAGGAAATTCCTTCAAATATTTTATTGTTATAGTAGAGAGATAATTTAGGGCAGCTAAGTTCTATATAACAGAAAGGCAACACTAAAAGATTTTAATAGTTTTGGTTTTATTAAATTTTTTTGACAAAACATCACTTCAACTTTCTCTTTCGAACGCTGGATTGGGCATTATTTAAATTAAGTTAATCCCTACATCACATTCAATTTTGCTGCAAGATAATAAAGTCAATTGAATAGGAAGATTTTGTTTCCGTCTTGAAATCGTAGAACAGTTTTACTAGTTTATCTCTATATCACACAAAATGGGTGCCCAAAAATTTAAATTAGTCTAATAAGTAGTTTTTCAAACTGATTTTTCAACATAATTTATTAGACTGCGCGCCGCTTTGTTTAGCTGTCTTGGATTCCTAACAAAACATTACAGGTTGATTTCCATGTAACACTTGATTTTTGTGCAAAATTTGAGGTAAATTAAATAATTTGTTTTTAGCTAATAATATTTTTAACAATTCATTAGGCTGCCATCTTGCTCAGCCATATTAGATTTTTATCAAAATTTTAGCTAGGCCGTAAACTGACGGACAGACCAATAGAAATTAATTTTTGCATAAAATTTGCTACGTCCTAATTACAACAGTTTACTACAATTTAAAGAGAGAAGAAGACGGAGATCTAATAATAAAAACAATTAAAAGAAAAAGAGAACTGAATAAAGGCATTGATCAAAAATGTACTAGTAATGTGAGAAAAAAGCGTCGAAACGAAGTTGGATTTAAGAATTAGTATATAAAAGAAAATAATTTCGTCATAAATTTGTTTCTTATCGGTAACATCGCATCCCATTATGACAACAATCTGTAAACTCCAAATATCAAAATATTTTTAAAAGATGAAGTTGTTATTTATTTTATAAAAAGTGAAATTTATCATTTTACGTTGCTATGGGCGCAAATCGTTTTTACCTGATAATAATATCTTCCAATATTTAAGGGAACAAACGGTTCTGTCCAATATATCAGAAATGCGCCATCATCTTGGTTGACGGTTACTTTCACTTTGAAAGGCTGTAATGGTTCAGGGACCTTGTAGCTCAAAGGTCCGATGGCTTTAGATCCGGGAAACGTGGTGGACACGCGTATTTCGTAGGAATCGCCGTATTCTACGCTGTAAACAAAAATGTATTTTGAATGATAATTTAGTAGTTATCAAAATAAAACCTCCATATCTATGGACCTAATGATATTTAATATCATCCACAATTTAGTATAGTACGAAGAACTAGATTATTCATTTCAATTGAGAGGTAGGTAATTTGTAAAATAGTAGATGAATAAGGAGATAATTTGTGGGACTCTGCCTTAGTGGATTTAGACTGCACACGGTTCCTAGTATATTTTTAGATAAGATGCTGGTAGAAGAAAACAGACATTTGATATGATGAAGAGAGCTCCTACAAACACTGTGATGCATGACCGTCAATCGCTAAAGATATACTTCCTTTGAAAATGAAATTGACACTTTCAGCAAAACGTGTTAGAGCGAAACCAATCTATGTTAATGTTGTATTTTCTGTCAATGTATTACTGATTAAATAAATAATATACTTACGGTAAGCGATACATTAAATCTGATCTTTTCGTCTTTGGGTAGGTGATTACTTTGTATTTTGATGTTCTTTTGTCAAATATCGAGACCTGGAACAAAGTTAAATATTAAAATAACCAACATCTTTAGCCTGTATTCATATTTGCGAATATAGAGACGAAAAAAACATTAGCAAAGAGTTGACAATCACGACTGAATATAAAGTTAGTTCATTAAAAAGTGTCCCCCATTAACGGATTTTATGAAACTATACGTAATTTACGTAAATTCTCCAAAAGCAACATATTTCGTATCTCACGGTCAAATAAACAAACAAAAGTTCTAGAGGGAAAAGTTTTGGATGGGTAACCGCTTTGTAAAGTTGCTTTTGGGTATTCGTTTTGCTTCTGTTAGTTGGTTTCAGACTAATTGTGCCAAAGGATCTAACATATTCATAAAATATTTCGTTAGTTAACTAAATGAATTCACGAAGTGTATATTTTCGAGGCTTCGAGAATGTTATATTATATCTCGGTTTTCGTAAAACCTGCATTATAATTTAGGTTTGGTTTTGAATGGAACATAAGGTTTCTAATGTTAACATATTTAATATTATATTAGTCGGATATTATAGTTTCAAAATCTGGTTTCTGATTCAGTTTTATAAGTCTAAAGGAATATTGTGTCCCTACATTATACATTTAAATTTCGTATTTCTTTAATGAGTGAGTCATGGCGAAAACGTTTATACAGGTATACAGGGTGTTTCACAACTTATCCACGAAATTTTAACCACATATGCACTGTTACGAAGGAAGCTGATTTCTCAAAAAAAAAAATGTAATAAGAGTCGTACAGAAATCGAGATAATAAAATAATACGGTTTACCAGTTCACTTACTTATAAAAGCTGTTCAAAATTGTTTCCATTGGCTTCAATGCAAGCTTGGGTGCGTCTAATCCAATTGCGGCGCACTAACTGAAATACACCTCCTTCCTGCTGTGCTTGAAGTCTCAAATTATCGGCAGCCATTGTGATTCGGTCACGTAGATCTTTAATATTCTGAACTGGAGTACGGTATATCTCGTTTTTCAAGTATCCCCATAAAAAGAAGTTCAGAGGATTTAGATCGAGAGACCGTGGAGGCCACGCAATTGGTCCACCCCTACCGATCCAGCGTATCTGCTGTATCTCATTAAAAAAATTACGAACTTCTAAACGAAAATGCGGAGGTGCCCCATCGTGCAGAAACCACATCCTTGTTCGGACCGCCAATGGCACATCTTCAAGAAGGACCGGCAAATCATTCCGAAGAAATTCCAAATACTGGTGACCATCCATCCGATCTGGCAATATGAACGGTCCAATTAGGCGTTCATCGACAATACCTGCCCACATGTTTAAAGAAAAACGATGTTGGAAGTTTGTCTGGACTATTGCGTGAGGATTTTCAAAGGACCAAACGTGTGTATTGTGAAGATTGGTTATACCATTACGAGTAAAAATTGATTAATCGGTGGTGAAAATATCAGCTGTAAAACGGGCATTTCGAGCATTTTTTTGCAACAACCACTCACATAATCTTATTCTGAGGGGGTAATCTGTGAGTAGCAACGCCTGGACTGTCTGGACGTGATAAGGGTACAGTTGGGCTTCGTGTAATATGCGCCACGCTGTCGCATGTGAGATTTCTGGTACCTGTTGGGCTAACCTCCTTGTGCTTATTCCTGGATTTTCTTCCACAATATGCAAAATTTCTTCTTCGGCGTTTAAAACGCGTTGTGGGCGAACTCGACCCACATCCACGCCACGTCTGGGGCGCAAATCTCCACTAGCACGTGCACGTAAAACAATTGAAGTAAATGTTTGTGGATGTGGTATGTGCCTATTCGGAAATCGGTTTGCATACAAACGAGAAGCCGCTTGCGAATTTTGCCCTGCTTCTCCGTACGCTAAAACAATATCCACTAACTCCTCATTACTGTACACATGTGCCATTTTTAATAAATATCGAAAAACATAAACTCGCAAAATACTTTTTTTAAATTCACAAAAATCGACCCTTGTTCATTCAGATCACTTACGATACAGATTAAACATTATTTACATGTTCTTATCAATATGAAAAAACAAAAAATTCCTGGTATTTTGTTTTCTTTAGTGGATTGGTACAAGAAATTATTAATGAGTGTTGTGATATCGCAACGATGAGCGCAAAATACAGATATTTATTTTTCATTTTGTTATTGACACTCAGAATTATAGCTTAATTTCTGTAGGACTTTTATTACATTTTTTTTTAGAAATCAACTTCTTTCGTAACAGTGCATATGTGGTTAAAATTTCGTGGATAAGTTGTGAAACACCCTGTATTGTTTGAATATAATATATAATGTCTGTGCAAAATTTGAGACAAATTGGTAAGTAGTTTTTCAATAATTTTTTTAGCATTTCACTAGCTCGCCATCTTGGATTTTTACCAAAATATGACTAGAACATCCCTCCCCATATAACTTTTAATTTTTTATCAAAATTTGAAGTCGGGTAACTAGATTTTTAGCTATCACAGACAGAGATTCGGAATTGAGAAAACATGTTTTTCGTTATCTAGGGACCCTGAAACATGAAGATCTGATAAAATCCCCGAGAATGATTTTTTCACGATAACAATACTTTCCTTTTTAAGGGACCAATCCCTAAATGTTTGCCATGTGAGAAAGATGGTCGGAAGATTTTCGAGGAGGAGGCGAGCAATATATGAAAGAAAGATGGGAGCGAATATAAGGAAGGAGTGATGAAAACAATTTGGAACAATATTGCCGAAATAATTTAAGCAAAATATCATATAGTTTAATATCAATTTTGATCCTTTCAAGGATTTTGTATTTAAAAAAGCAAGAGATACCCGGAAGAGTCATCGGGGAGAACGTCAATCCACTTCAACATTTCCTAAAGAAAGTTTCCGGAGTTTAACATATGATGAATGATTAATTTGTGGAACGAGGATAAACCGAAAGGGCTTCAATGCAAATTTATAACATTTCATCAGTGAAGTTGGCGTGGCGTGGGGGGAAGGAGCACTCTAATTTCTTTTTTTAAAAAAGAAATAAATAATTTTGGTACGGAGACGGTAAGATGGGAGTACAATACATTGTTCTCAAAAATTAAGCTGTCGGGGTGTTTAAAAAAAAATGGCCTCCCGGTTTTCCACAACAATATTGTCACAAAAATGTTAAAGTATACTCACCAAAATGTCCGTCACTTGTAATTAAACTACTGAATATACATTATCCAAGAGCTTAGCAATAAACAACAGGTCCGATTTGTAATAATTCCTTAATAATACATTTTCTTATTTATGTGCTCTACACCTACATTTTTTTGATTTTAAATAACATTGAAAAACAAATCGGTAAATTTCCCTTACCCGAAACTTCCCTGGTTATGATTTTTTCCATTTGTTAGGAATAGTGAAATGTATGTTCAGTACATAGTCACAATATATACAGGGTGTCCCATAGTTAATAGTACATAGCAAAACTGAAAGTTCTTTGGGTAAAAATATTGCGATTTAACCATACTTTGTTTAGTGCAAAAGTTGACAATACCCAAGATACAGGGTGTCAAAGTTGAAATTTTAATTTAGTTTTTTCTTCATAATTTATGAACATGGTTGAGACGTGGGTGGTTTTTTGAAGCGAGAAATTCAAATCTGTGCTTAGTTCTGATGCTGCTTGTAGAGGGCGCCACTTACATTGTATTAAATCTCTTTAAAATAACGTACTTTTTTTGTGTCGCAGTGTATTGGCCCCAATGTTAAAGATTATGTATTTTACACTTCTTCTACGCAAAAAAGGTATAATTTGTAGATGTCCGTCAGAGTGGCCGTTTGCAAAATATTTGCGTATATATTAAGTGGGATATAGCCATAAACTCGTGATATTGTTACAAATTTAAAAAGGAATTATTTTTTCATTGTTA
This sequence comes from Kuschelorhynchus macadamiae, assembly GCA_030620095.1. Lineage (NCBI taxonomy): Eukaryota > Metazoa > Arthropoda > Insecta > Coleoptera > Curculionidae > Kuschelorhynchus > Kuschelorhynchus macadamiae. The sequence continues at coordinate 374,071 of JAUTXW010002480.1, forward strand.
TTATTATTGCAGTCAATTTCAATAAAAATATTTTTATTTTCTACAAATTTTTCATTTCAATAATTATTACCTATTTCAAAAAAAAATTTTAATAAAAAGTTTAAATTTTGAAATTTGAAAAGGTGGTACTGATTAATTTATACGCAAATATTTTGCAAACGGCTACTGTGAGCGACATTTACAAAGTATACCTTTTTTGCGTAGAAGAAGTGGAAAATACATAATCTTTAACATTTAGGCCAATTCACCGTGACACAAAAAAGTTACGGTATTTTAAAGGGATTTAATGCACCTTAAGTTGCGCTCTCTATAAGCAGCATCAGAACTAAGCACAGATTTGAATTTCTCGCTTCAAGAAATCCCCCAATTCCCAATTTCATGCCGTTCAGTTACCCTGTTCATAAATTGTGAAGAAAAAACTAAATTGAAATTACAACTTTGATACCCTGTATCTTGGGTAATGTTAACTTTTGGACTAAGCAAAATATGGTTAAATCGCAATATTTTTATCCAATGAACCTGCAGTGTTGCTGTATACTATTAATTACTGGCCGACAAAATTTTTCTAACACAGGCCAGCTCATTATTTTCAGAATGGAAATACCCTCCCAATAATAAAAAAAATATTCGGAAAGCCCTAATACGTACCATTTTTTAATAGCCTAATTAGAACCTTTTATATTGGCAGGTAAACAATTTTATTGTGGGGCGGCTAAAATGGGTCCATTTTACAACGGAAAAATAACCTAGACTGGGTTGTTTACAACATTAGAGACGAAGTAAACGTTAAACATCACTCTTCTGTTGAGTTTCGAATTGAGTGGTTCTCTGTGGATCAATAAGCGTGTATGTGAAGACGAGAATGTCGAGTCAAACGCGCCGAAGTTGCAAAATTTCTCCTTACAAATTTTGTTATATTTGTGGAGAATTTTTAGTAAAATCACAAGCTAGGCCATTTTAAAAATGTAAAACAGCCTACTTTAATATTTTGGTGTGTTAATTGGGATCAAGATAAGCGGTGGGCTCCCCATGTGTGCTGTGTTAGTTGTAGTGTATCATTGGTGCAATGGATGAAGGGAAAGAGAAAAAGTATGCCTTTTGCAGTTCCAATGGTATAGCGAGAACCCACCAATCATTCTGACGATTGTTATTTTTACCTGATAAAGACTGAAGGTTATTCGAAAAAAGGTTAAGCATCATTAGGCAGCTCAGAAGAACAGTGCACCGATCCTACTTTTTCCACAGGTCCCAGATCCGGCTAGCCATATTTGATTGTTCAAAGTGAATTAAATGATTTAGTACGTGATTTGGGGTTATCCAAGCAACAGTCAGAACTTCTGGGTTCCCTTCTTAAGGGGTAGAACCTATTGGCCAAAGAAACAAAAATTACTATGTTTTCTGAATTCTACAGTATGGAAAATTCGTTGAGCGCGTGTACTGATATAGACAGTTTAATGCAGGAACTTGATATTGAACATTCTCCCCGTGAGTGGCGCTTATTCATAGACTCATCTAAATATAGCTCAAAAGCTGTGTTTTTGCATAATGGAAATTTAAAACCCTCTATACCTACTACAATAGGTATAAATGGCAGATATGTGAAGACTTAAAAGTTATAGCGATTTTAGTGGGACTTCAAGGGGATTTACAAAATATTGCTTTGTATATGGGACAGTCGTGCAATAAATCAGCATTATGAAACACAAATTTGGCCAGAAAGAAGCGAATTTCCACCGGGATCTCAAAATGTTAAATTTATACTTCTTGTTGATCCCAAAAATGTCCTTTTGCCTCCTCTTCAGATTAAACTTGGGCTGATGAAAAACTTTGTGAAGGCTTTGAATAAAGATGGTGATGGATTTAAATACTTAAAAAAACCATAGTCAATAAACGGGGTTAAGAATTATCTGAAGTCATTTTTTCTATAGATATTAAGTATCGTGACATTCGCTATGGCTCTACAACTCTAACAAGTAAACCCCGCATGCTACAACTTTGTATTTGTCATTTTCGTATTTGGATAGGTCCATTCTATTAGATTATGCTTCTGATTTGTGTTACAACAAACATTTTTTTTGTCGGCCAGTGTTATTGGACACCCTGTATACTAATAATAAGTTTTGACATTGACACATACCGCCATTTTATTACGTCATGCTGAATTCATACAGTTTCTCCCATTTTCACATCTAACTTTTCTGCAAAATTTAAAGTCCATAGAACAAGATTTTTTAAAAATTGTATTTGCCCCTATTTCGTTTCGACATCTTAAATTGAAACCCATATTATCAGTATTTACCTATTCCGTTTGTCCGCAAATATTTCCAAGATATTAAGTTTGAAAATGGTTTTCGTCAAAGATCCTCTTGTTTTTATGTTAGAGTGCTGTATTGTTTGGAGCTAGGACACAGTAAATAAAAAACAAAAGTTTTTAATTTTTCGACGTTTCGCAACTTTATTGTTGCATCCTTAGTACACCTAGATAGAAGCCTAAATAAGGCTCTAACATAACAACAAGAAAAACGTTAACGAAAACCATTTAGAGACTTAATATCTGGGAAATATCTGCGAACTAACAGAGTAGTTAAAAACTGATAATATGGGTTTCATGGAGGATATAAAATCTATGGGTCCTGAGGATGCAACAATAAAATTGCCCAACGTCGACAATATAAATATAGACTTTTGTTTTTTTTACTGGATATTAACCCCAAATAATCATAAAAACAAGAGGATCGTTTACGAAAACCATTTTGAAACTTAATATCTGGGAAATAACTATATAATAAATATATATAAATATAATATGGCTTTATGCAGGATATAAAATCTATATATGTGCTCTGAAGATGCAATTATAAAGTAGCGAAACGACGACAATTTAAAAAAGTCTTTTGTTTTTTACTGACTCCTAACACCAAATAATACACCACTCTGGCAACAACAAGAGGATCGTTAACGAAAACCATTTAGAAACAATATATCTACGGACCAACGCTAATATCATAGGTTTCATGGGGGATATAGGATGTATATATGTGTCCTGAGGATGTAACAATGATGTTGCGCAACGTTGAATATTTAAAAATAATACACCTCTAACATAAAAACAAAATGATTGTTATCGAAAACCATTTAGAAACTGAATATCTGTGGAGGTGAAGACAGATAATCTGGGTTTCATGCAGGATATAGAATTAATATGTGTTCTGAGGAAGCAACAATAAAGTTGTGGGATACTAACCCAGAATAATACACCACACTAATATAATAACAAGAGAAATGTTAACGAAAACCATTTAGAAACTTAATATCTAGGAAATATATGCAGACTAACGGAGTGGGTAAAAACTGATAATATGGGTTTCATGCAGGATAAAGGATCTGTATATGTGTCCTAAAGTTGTAACCATAAAGATGCGAAACATCGACAATTTAATAAAAGACTTCTTTTTTTTACTGGATCTTAACCTCAAATAATGGCCTTTAATTCTTGTTCAAAATTTGAAGTCAATCGAGTTAGTTTTTAAACTATGCCGCGAACTGACAGATCGACAGAGAGACGGACCACCTGAATTGATAAAAAAAAATTTTTTGTCATCTGGGGATCTTAAAACGTGAATTTTGTTCGGCCATCTTGAATTAGTACCACGAATTTACTAGTTGACCCCTATACTACAATTAGCTATGGCACACAACCTGAAATCAATCCATTAAGTAGTTTTTCAGGCTGAATTTTTAAATATTTTATTAAGCCGCCATTTTGTTCCGTCATCTTGAATTCACACCAAACTGCTACCAGCTGATTCCAACGTAATACTTGATGTTTTTGCAAAATTTGAAATACATTGGATGGATAGTTTGTTAATAATATCTTTTTGACATTTCACTACTCCGCCATTTTGTTTCGCCAATTTAAATTTTTACTAAAATATTACCAAGTCATCCCCATATGACCCTTTTGAAGTTAATCGTGTTAGTACTCTTTAAGCCATGAGGATAACTGACAGGCAGACAGACAGACAAATAGATCGACAGATTGAACGACAGAATTGATAAAACATATTTTTGGTATCCAGGAACTAGTTGATCCCTATACAACAATTCGTTATAGTACAATTTGAAAAAATCACTCCATTAAGCAGTTTTTCAGGTTAAAATTTTAAATATTTTATTAAGTCGCCATTAGTTTCGCCATCTTGAATTCATACCAAACTGTTACCAGTTGATTCCAACATAATATTTGACGATTTTGCAAAATTTGAGATAAATTGGATGAGTAATTATTTAACATCTCACTAGGCCGCCATTGTATTTCGCCATTTTGGATTTTTACCAAAATGTTACATCCCCATATGAGCTTTTTGCGTAGTTTTCTAGCTACGTCACGAACAGACAGACAGACAGATCGACGGAATAGAGAAAACATGTTTTTCGTCAGCAAGGGACCCTGAAATGTGAAGATCTGAAAGAATTGTGTGAGTGTGAAAGTGATTTTTTCACGATTGCAAAAAATCATCAAAATCGAAACTGTTTTTGATAATTAAGAGGTAAAAGCATTTATTGACTCGGCAACCCCTATATCATAAAATAATATCCAATTATATTTCGGTGTTCGTTTATTTGTTTTAATAGTCAGCGTCTCCAAATTTCAAAGCAAAAGCAGAAAGTTATAACATTGTTAATAAATCTTCTAATACGCCTATATCGAATGTCTAAATATCCTCTTCCAATTTGGAAAATGTTTTGTAAGAACGTTGAAACAAAGCTACCCTATAAGGCCTGAAGCCAATTTCCATAACTTTTCCGGAGAGTTGGGAAACAAGTAAAAGGGGAACAACTTCCGTTCGACGTTATGAACCAACAAAGTAGATACTCAAAAACACGCCTAAAATTAATCTACGTACATCCGGGGTGAAACTGTATGGTATTATACGAAGAATTAAAGAGATAAATAACTAGAATTTATACTTAATAAGGGGTAATATTCATAAGAGTAATTTGCAAAGGGACATTTAAGGACTTGAAGAAGAGGGAACAGAGTCTCTTAAGATAATAATAAATGAAAACTCATTACAGCAAAATCCATGATGACAACATTTATGATATTATGACTAAACATGCCCACACACAAAGAACCCCACAATCCTAATGGTAAATAGCTTTCAGTCAATTTTCCTGAACATTTGCTATGTTGCAGTTCTCGACATCCTGATCAAAAGCTTTCTTAGGCATAACTTTATCTTGCGGCTAGTTTTCGATATACAGTTGTTCGAGTGCCTGTTCCTCATTTTATACAATTTATTTTTTTTTGTTTTTAAATATTTAATACGCCTTCAAATAGCTCAGCTGTTTAGAATATCTAAGATTAGAAGATTATGTTTTAAAAAAACTCATACAGTGTGTAACTGTAACATATTCGATCAAACCTGAAACACTAATTCCAATTTTTTCAAAAAGATCAGTTAAGCTAAAATAAACAGTCAAATTTGGGTGATTTTTTAACATGTTCATTAAAATGAAACAAAAATTGAAGACTTGTATCGAAAATATTTGTAAATAGCTGACATTATCGTGGACGTGAATTTTAATACATGTTTTGTATTAGCAGCGTATTGCAGGGGATATTTATGTAGTTGGTAAAAGTGACACAAATTAATTATAGAACGAACCTTGTCAGTAAATGTTATTATTTACCTTTCCGTGTTTTTATTTTGATAATTAAAATGTGCCACTTTTATCGGTTAAAAAAGGGTGAAAAAGTAAGTGAAGTGCAAATGAAGCAAGAAAATATCGCAATAATTTTTTTTCCAGAATTTTTTTTATATGCGGAAGGGGTAGAATGTTTTTTAGGACTTATCTGAATTTTGTATACTAAATCCATTCTCCTATCCTTCATAGCAACAAATTTATTTATGACATCCTCATAAAATGGATGAGTTGTTCTAATCTCCTCCAGACATTCCTTTAGAATTGAAATATTGCCTAGAGAAGTAAGTCTTTTTTGAGATATTGCATTTCTTAAATAAGTTTTTACAAGTTTGAGGCAAGAAAAATTTCTTTCCACTAAAGCTTGTCGACGGTATTGTCAAAATAAGGGAAAACACTGTATATGCTTTGGTTAAAATATCTTTATTTTCATTAAATTTTTTTCACTTGCTCTTGCAGCGATATATTCCAATTACTGTCGTTGGCAAAAATAAGACCAAGCTCATTTTTAAGTCGGTGACTTTTTGAAAATATTTTCCCATATAACAGTAACTAATTTTCAAACGGGTCAGTCGGAAAATTTAAACTATATTCGGAAAATTTAGCAGAATCTGCCAAACATAAAAATATAAGTTTTTCAGAGTCTTGAAAGCTTAGTGTCATTTACATTAAAATATGGACCAATATTTCATAAAAAAAGGGTTCTTTACTTAACCCTAATTTCTTCAAGTGAAAGCTTAGCAAGCTCACGTGTGTAATGATTTATTTCTGTAATAGAATTTGGTTTATCAAATATGGTATTAAAAAAAAATTCATTTCTTTTTTTTACAGAGCGCTTCACGACAGCGTTTTATATTGGATATGCAAAAATGAATGTCGAACGATTTTTTTTTGAAGTTTTTGTAATTGTTGGTCCACGCCTCGTAGATGTAGATGTAAGAACATACGTTCGTTTGTCTGAGTGATGAATGAAAATGAGGGAATACCACTAAGGCTTGTAAAAAAATTCGATTTTTAGAAATATTTTTAAACTTTGTTGCATCAGGACAAATACAGCCTGCGGCGCTTTTTCTTTTTTTTTTTTTGAAGGTTATTTAGATGGCCAGATATCACACTTGCGCCATCGTAACATTGCCCTATTAATTTATGTTTATAGTCAAATTGGTCCAAAATTTGATCTAATAGAGAATATAAATTCTCCGACGTTCTGACATTATATTATAATCCTAAGAATCTCTCGACTACTGAACCTTCTGAATTAAAATTATGGAGCACTGGGAGGTTTACGTAATATCAGTGGTGTCATCCACTTGCACAGAGAAAAACTGTGTGTTCATTATTTCATTTTTTACATGATCATTTAAATATCAGAAATGTATTCAATTAAATTCAATTAATAATTAATTATTTTGTTTTAAATAGTTTTCGAGTCACCAGTAAAAACATTTTTAATTCTTTTGTGAGGATCTTTTAGTTCTTGGGAACTTCTCGATATTAATAAACCTAAAAGCTTTTTAAAATTTCCCCTATTTATTGACTCGCTGCTCTCATCATGGCCGCGAAAGACTGACTCTTGTTTTGCAAAGTACAAAACTGCGTCAATTACCAAGCACATAAATAGTCTATTTAATCGGACGTTTTCGTTAAAATGTGTTTTAAATAGTTAAGCATTTTCTTTTAAAGTGATAGTTATAGTGCTTTGATTTTTTACAAATGTTTTTAGCATTAATTCGCATTTTAAATGCTCCTCCGAGTCTTTATGTTTATGTAAAGACCCTCATATATTTAACATACCTGCAAATCCTTCCTTATTCCACACTGAATATTTATTGGAAGCTAGTAAAGAAGGCCAGCAAAACAATTTTTGTAATATTTGACTACTACATAACCATTTGTATGCCGAAAGCCAGGGTAACGATTAAAACTCTGATCTTGTTCCTTCCATCGATTAAATGGAGTTTCCAACAAAATGCAAAAATAAAAGTAAACAACCACCCCAAACTGAACGACACGTGGATGTAGTGTACTGTGTTAGCAATTCACCGAGAGCGCTGTATGGCCATGGTTAACATTAATCTTCCATGCGGTGGACGTCATCACGTACGCGTTGTCATGGCAACGTAGCAGCAAAGTCGAAGCGTTTGCGCTACTGTTATAATAAAGTTCGATTGAAAGTTTTAAAGACATGCCGCCAACGGTCAAGTAAAATATTTATTCGAGATGTACAGTATATTTTTTGCCAATTAGGTGAATAAATGAATGTAAAAACTAAAATTTTAAGAGATATATAATCAATATAGTTAGCTGTTAGCTTGTTTATTTTTCCTGGTGAAGTAGCACTTCACCTACTTCACCTGAATAGCCGCCACTGAACTACTGTTTGGAAAGGTAGAATATCTTTGAGAATCACAAGCATTGTTCAATCTTCTTATGTCTATTGAAAAATGTACGTAGATTGGACCGCCAAAATTCCTAGCTCTTGTGGAGAAGTGTATGTGGTAGAAACAAGACGCTCAATATCAACTAGACTAAGGAACATGAACGATGTATTAAAAAGAAACAAATTGTTCAATCTGCTGTAGCTGAACACCAGCATAACACTGGCCATATTTTAAATGTAAAGGAAACCAATTTTCTAACATCGGTTCAAGGATTTTATCAACTAAAAATAAGAGAATCTATAGCAATTTTTAAACACACACGTGGAAACTGATCTTAACACAGGGTCACGGTCGGGTATAAAAGCCCGTCTGAGTCTCTTCGAGCTCATTCAGTGTTCAGATCTCGTGGAGCAAAGATCCTTGAAGATGCCTCGTGCAATCGAAGGCGAAACGTCTGATAGTAATTCCAATTTGACGCGGTCCAATCCCAAGAACCAAGATTTTTGATGTTATAAACAAGTATTTAACAATTTAAAATCTAAAATAATTTCTTTATAATATAATTATATAAATACATATTTATTATAATATTTACAAAAATTACTGAAAATGTTAACCATTTTAACTACTTACTAAATTAATTTCAAATTTTGTACAAGCCTTCACTGTGGTATAGAGATAAACTGGAAAACTTGTGGTACAAATTTAACATAGCGAAACAAAATGCTAGCCGAATAAAATGTTTAAAAAATCTTCTTATTCAATCGGCTTGCCGTAAAATCAAATGTGGGATAGGCAGAAAATGGTAAAATATTGACAGGAATCTAATATGTTAGGTTTATGTTTTTTGTTAGAAGAATAAATATAAATTGGACGAATGCTTATACGTAGACGTTTTTGTGCTCATCCTCCGTACGTTAAAAGTGGTTTAAAACAAACCAAATTGGTTGATCAACTAATGTGTAATTCTTTTTTATTATTTTGTAATGTTTTTGAAAGTTGTATAATAAACAATGTATGTCAGCCTGACGAGTTAAGTATATTGATTTAGGAATATTTATAATCAACAGCAAAAGTTATGGTACGAGCGGAGATCGAACCCGCACCGAATCACTAGTCCAGTGCTCTAACCAATTGCACTATCGTACCACCGATAAGCAATTCGCGAGAACTTTTACATATTCAAACCTACCAGTATCATAACCATTGTTGATCCTGCGAAATATTTTAAACTAATGGCGCGGCAATCCTGACTGGACGTCAAATCTGACATCGCTATTAGGTACCGTTCATATTAGTAAATGGTAATTATGCCGTAAACGATTTTCTGCAAATATTTCACTTTTTCAAAAAATGTTTGCACGAATTTCTTCTATTCGATGGTCACCTCGGTTGCGATTTATAATAATTTTATCGATTTTCCAAATTATAAACAATTTTTCATTTTGTTGTCAAATACCCGCCACCAAAATTTAAATCGGGCAATATTGCAACTACAATAAAAAGCGATAGCGATATTAAACTGAAAAGAATACATATTATTCTTTAACCTGTGTCAAAGTTCGAGAAGAATATCGACATTTCTGGAATATTAGAGAGAATAGGTAGGTAAATAAACTTTTATGATTTAGACAAAGATGCAAATATAAGTTCGGAGTCTCGACAATGGTAAACTGTCCTGGATATTTTCTTGTAAATTCCGGAATTTTTATACAGAATATAAAAGAAATTGCGATGTTCGTCAGACATAGTGCGCAGTTAATTGTAATATATAATAAATAAATTAGTGCAGTAAAAAAAGTGTTTCGTGTGCATAGTTCTGAAAGTGATGGCGTGCAATAATTGTGAATACTCTTTACAATATTTTATATTACTTTTATCAGACAATTAATTGATTTTTTAGTTAATCATAAACTTTTGATGATATACACCAGGGGTGCTCAAACTTGAACTGCTGGCGATCTACCTCAATATTTTTAGACTACTTACGATCCACTCTGAGAGGCTGCAAGTATGTGTGATGCAGGGTTGTCGTACATACACTATACAAACACCCTACCTACCTACCTAGGTAGGGTGTACCGTAGCATATATAGATATTAGCTTTCCGCACAATAAACATTATTTTAGTCAAGGTTTGGGTTAGGTTTAATTAGGTTCTTCTTTACAATATCAATGAAAAAACTCATAGTTATTCAAAATTGCGAGTTTATTGGTTGTTACAAAACAAAAGAGTTACATATGGTGTTAAACTTAACTAAGGAGTGACTTTGGATGTTGAAGCGTGGCACTGCATGTCCTCAGCATACTTTTCATAAGATGGTACGTAACCACTGAGTGCTAATCGCAAGCATGATGACATATGATCGTCAGTTAGTCGATTGCGATATTTTGACTTAATTATCTTCATTTCAGAAAATGCAGACTCGCACAAGTAAGTTGACCCAAACATTGCTGTCAGTTGAAGGGCGATTTTCCTTTGATTCGGATATTTATCTTCAGATATAAAACACCAGAAATTTGTATCAGATGCTGTAGCTTTGAGATGTATATCTGATATAATCTGCACCAACTCATTTTTAACAGAACACGAATTTATATTAAACTGACTTACTATTTCAGTGGCTAATTCGTCAAAGTTTTTACATGAAAAAGATAACTCATAAATGATGCTACATTTGTCAATTTACTACAATCATAAAAACGCATTTCGAATTGTCCCAAAATATTTGATAATTCAGCCTCATACGTATCATAATTCAACTGAGCAATCCTTGCTTTCAAACACGGAAAATGTTTCAGATCCTTTCTTTTCAGTTGATCTATCATAAGTTGCAATTTACTTTTGAATGCGTTTATTGCGCTAATCATCTCAATAACAGTTTTTCCTTTACTTCAAGCTTCAAGTTAATGGTGTTTAAGTGCATTGTGATGTCAGTCAAAAATGCCAAATCAGTCAGCCATTTTTCGTTTTTCAACATCTGAGTGTCATCACCTCTTTCGTCTAGAAGAGCTGTTATTTCGGGCAATAATTCTTGAAACCTTTCTAGGAATTTTCCGCGACTCAACCACCTGACGTCCTTGTGAAGAACAAAATCAGTGTGTTCAGATGACGTGCAAGGATGGAATTCACAATTTTTGTTGCAATGCCCATAATTTCCTTCGTGTTTAAAACTTTTGAACACAAAACTTGTTGATGTATAATGCAATGGATAGAAAAAAATGAAGGGAAATCTTCATTAGCTCGACACAATGTCACAAAACCGTTTTTGATTCCAGTCATTGCTGATGCTCCATCGCATCGGTTGTAATGCACACTAATTTATATATTGGTAGCTTGTAGTTTTTACAAAATTGAAGAAAACGTCATATATATCTTCGCCACGGGTCTTCTCCTTCAGAGGAATGATTGTCAAAAATTCTCCCTTAGCCAACATCATTGAATACCATCCGAATAAAAATACACAGCTGGGCAGTGTCTGTCATATCGGTTGATTCGTCGAACTGCAAAGAAAAGTATGTACATTCCATATCATTTTTTAGTTTATCTGCCATGTCCTGACTCATGACTTCAATACGCTTTGTGACAGTCGGATGAGATAACTGAAGTTCTCTAATAGCAGACATGATTTCTGTTTTATTTTTAAAATCTCCAAATAAAGTCTCTTCTGATGCTTCCTTCACAACTGATGCATCTTCGAATGGTTTTTGTGTTTCAATATATATATTTTAAATGACGCGATCGTAGCAGCTTTTGATTGTTTGACTGGTCTTGTGAACATGGTTTGTTCTTTTTTAAAACAAGATATCAAATCACATACTTTTCGTTTTCTTAATTCACTCTGTAGCGGAAAATCCTTTTCATAGTTTTTATGAATCGTTTTATGATACCACGCTTAGGTATCGCAACTGACGCACGACAAATAAGACAAATGCACTTATCCTTCACCATACAAAACCAAAATTCTTCCTCCCAATCGTTATTAAAATGATACGTTTTAGATTTCTTCGCTGCACTTATTTTGTACTATTTAATAATAAACTTTGTATCGACGTAGTATTGCCTTCAAGTTGCAATTTAGAATGACTCCAATTCCTGCAGGCGCAACATTTATATCGGCGTGAACGAAAGTCTCGAATGTTCCCGTCAAACGCGCCGCCCGAAATTTCTAGAAAAGCGGCGAGAATAAAAAACGCGGCATTTCTTTGACAAGCACCTCGCGTTCCTTTGATAAAGCTGCCTTTTGCCGCTAGCAGAGTGTTATTTTATTACGTAATGAATTTTTGTAGTTTAGTTAAGTACTTACTTATTAAAAAAAATTTTCTTCTCGAGATCTACTCAAAAAGCACTCGCGATCGACCGTTTGGGCACCCCTTGTCTACAACACAATGTGTTAGTTAGTCACCGACAAGTTACAGCAAAAGTTTAGAAATAAAAATGATATCTATTAAAAAAAAAAGAGAAAAACAATAATTACAATAAAAATAATTTATTCAACCATTTCGAAAAATGTTATCGATAAACCTTTTTCCTAGTATTTACGTCCACACGAATCATTATGCCAACAGTAGAGGAAAAAAGGTTACTTTAAATGTGAGCTAACATTGATAACGCTATCGAAATAATTGTCGTATTCGAAACCAAATAGCAAACAAATAATAACTGAGGGCGAATGAAAAATGGGGACAGATTGTAATAGCAATTTGTATATACTCTGCAAACAACGGTTTAAATGGGACCCTCCATGCAACGTTTTCGAATTTATATGCAGGTAAACATTGTGGATATTTGTTTTTAAAACAAACGCATGTTGTTCGGACACTTATTTAAATTTCCACTCACTCTATTTCAAAAACAATTGACAATAAAATTATTGCCACATTCAAAAATCTTAAATAAAAAATGAGTAAGTTTCTTTTACCTGGTACTTCCCTTATGATTTTTTTCTTTTATTAGAAATAGTAAAGTGTGACCCAATTTAGTTCTCTACATAGTCATTTAGTCATACAGTCTGCTCAAACATTTATACAGTCTGTTCAAACATTTATATTGGCCATCGTTTAGTTTCGACGTGTCCGATTGAATTGAAATTTTTTGGCATCTAGAAACATTTTATTTGACAACCAACTTGCATTCGTACAACAAATTCACCAGTTCATCTCTATAGCATAGTTTAGTATTGAACAAAAATTGAAATTAAATACATTATGCGTTTTTTTTCAGGTTGAATGTTTTTGTAATAGTTTTGATTTTGATTTTTTTGATTTCAAGTTAATTAGATAATTAGTTTTTTTAGTAATATTTTCTTTAACGTTTTACTTATTCTCGCATAATGGATTTTTACCAAAATATTGCAAAGTTATCCTTATATAACCCTTCAATAACCGACTTTGAAAATGGAAGTTCTCAATTCGATTTGTATGTATATTTTTTATGTTTGTTCGCGCATATTGTCTAAATAAATGGCCGATTTTGATAAGTCAAACGCCAAATTATAGAGGCCGCTCCTCTGGTGGTTCTATATATTCTGGTTTGAAATGTGTTCACCAGTTTTTTTGTAAAAATAATATAAAAAAAACACAATATCAGAGTTATAAAGGCAGCGAGTTTTATAATTAAATTTACATTTTTTAAAGTATCCTTTTCAAACTAAAGCATTGAGGTGTCTAATAGACACACAACCCCATTTGCTAAAATGGATCTCTTTTTTTATCCCTTTATGTAATTTTATGTATACAGGGGAACCATGAAAATGTTCACTCTCAAAATCTAGTATTTTACTTGATATTTTCGAACAATGAGCATTCGGTAAGAATCAAATGTTATTAACCAATTACCCTTATTATAATTTTTAACCGCCTTCAAAAAAAGAGGCGGTTATCGGTGTTTTTTTATGTTTTTACAAGGTGTATTCTTTTTCGTTGATATTATAGGGTATAGGTCGAATGGTAAGAGATACAAAAAAACTAAGATACGTGTCACGCTTTCTTTTTTAGTGTTTAGTTTAATAGCGCGATCAGATCTACACTGACTGGATTGGTTGAGAAAATACAGGGTGATTCTCAAAATCTCCCGTTTCTTATTATCTTTTATTACTCTGTTATTTATGGAGATAAACAAAAAACTTTACTTAAAAAAATATAATGTTTTAATTTTTGAGATATTATTAAAAGTAACATTTTCTTAAATGGGACACCCTATATCTAAGTATCTGGAAAAAATGCGTTTTTTCTTGCGATTGCATTAATATATAATACTTAACTTTGTCCTAAATAGCTAAAATACCAAAAAACTTTTATTTTTAGTTGACCATAGACTGAATTCTTTGTTTGCGTTTGTTTACATGTCATAAAATTAAATAAAAATTAAGTGTTGATTGTCAAATTCCCTTTTTGATTATATTTTTAAAAAAAAAGGTGCCCAAAAGGATTGTTTTTAAAACTACGAAAAGTTAAACATGCTTCAGTGCTATATTCACAGTAATAATAATAAAGACGCAGCTTAAAACCTAAATTTTGAGCGTTACCCGGAACGACAACAGCTGGACAATTAAATATTTATATATATATATATATATATATATATATATATATATATATATATATATATAATATTCGATCATTCGCAAAACCAAGAGGTAAGAGTTTTGTCATTGGTATTTGCAACAGATCAATCGGATACCCATTTTTTTCAAAATGTAATATGGACTGGTGAAGCTTTTATATCTAGCGAAGGAATTTTTAATCGATATAACAATTGATATTGGTCAAACATAAATCCTCATTAGACCGATGCTAGGTCACAACAAGGTCGCTTTGGGTTCTATGTGTGGGTGGAAAATTTGAATGCTGAAGGTTACATCCAAATTTTAGAAGAATGTGTAATAAACGAGTTGGATAACATGCCATTAGCTGCAAGAAATAATGTTCATCTACAATAAGAAAAAAATGTTTTCTTTAAATTTCTTCTATCAATGTGAATTGCAATATATTTTCTTAAGAATGTAAATGTCATTTCTGTTATTGCGTCTGCGCTTTTTTGCCAAATTCCGGTCATTTTTCTTCACTAATTTTATACGGCGTTTATGACATACAAGCTATATCTTGCGCCGCAAAACAAGCAGCAACAGCGGTCGAAGCCGAAGCCTTTACGCATCGGGAAATTGCCAATTTTTCCGCGATGGATGAAAAATAAGAGGAAAAATCTTCGACATTTGAATTTACTCGGCACTCTCGACGGAATTGGAAAATTAGTTCGCGTTACGCGAGATGGAAGTGACGCAAATTACATGCAGTGCAATGCGAGATAAAGAACGACTAGAATATTTTAAATGGAATTTTGGTTTTTTTTTGTGGATGACAGGTTTGAATGTTGTATAACTTTATGCACGGTAGTATAAATATTATTACATTATTTCAAAATTTTGACAATGCATACGAGATAACAATAATAAATTTTCTATTGTTGTATAAAAATAGTAGCTATATTTGATGACAAAAGTGACTGTTTATACCACTTTGACGTTTATTTTACGTCGTTCTTAAAAACGTGCCATAAACATATAAGAAAACACGCATTTAATAATTTGCATTCATCACATAATTATCAAAAATAAATCAACTTTAAGAAAGAAAAAATGGTAGATATTAATTTTTAAGTTCATATTGACTTGGCATTTAGAACAATTTTGAACATTGTCCTCGGGACTGTACTGGATGTAGATGTTTCCAAACCAATGCCATATGTGTGACTTTTATTCACATTTTGCACAGTCCAGGTGGACCCCTATCATTTTCTTGTACTAGAATTTAATGGACAACATTTGTTTTGTTTTGTATTTTATATAACCTTCAGAAACCGTGGATGAGCGTTAACCACCATGAGGTTTCAGGCTTAAAATATCTGCACCAGTGTCAGCTAGGACCTTCTGGAACAGTGGCCGGTATATAAATGTAGACTGACTAAATGAAGTTATTTTGTTACTGCAAATGGCGATTTTCTGAAAGTGTAAACTCCAACAACTTAGCTTGTATAATTTCCATTGCGTTAGTTAATAAAGAAGCACATATTGTAGCAAATATTTACAAGTAGCATTGTGATTTTCTATTGGACACAACGAAACAACGTTCCCTGATATTTTTTGTTTGGAGGACTTTAATTTCCAAAACATTTTCGACATTTTGAACATCGTAAGTGGTCATTTTGACTAGTTCATATTTACGACATGCTCCAGCAATGGCAAAGATGGCGATAACTTTTAAAAATAAGTATTTCTCATCAAGAGTTTTTTTAAAAACATTTGTTTTCTAGAAAATATTTTTGATTTTTTTGCCCGATATACAAATGATTTTCGTTTGAAAAAGCTATTAATTCGCAATATTTTCTAATATCGATATTTTCTTTGACTGCTAACGTGACTTTTATCATAGAGTACTCTGAACACCAAGGGTAAAAGTTTTAGAACTTTCTCCTTTTCATGAAGATAGGCTAGGATAATGTTTTCTGCATTTTCGAATTGCTTTTTTGATTTTTCTGTAAAAAATCTAGCGTAGTTTCTTCCGCCGTGTTTAGTATTCCATGAATATGATACATATCATAATTTAATTTACAAACGACAGCAAAATTTAATAGTTAACTGACATTGTTACATTCATATTTAATTTTAGGTAGCTTTGCAATTACCATGACAAAGCGATAATGGGTCACCTCAGATTTCATATCTGGATTTAACAAATAGTAAGTGCATGATATTTCTTCAGATTTTCAATTTAAAATATCGATCGTAAAAAAATGTTGCATGCAACACTGTAAAAAGTATGTTTATGGCCCGAGGTTACGCCTCGTTGGATAACATGTTGCGTGCCATAAACTCTTACTTTTTGCATATATAGATAAATAACCAGTACACATCTCGATTATTTGACAAAAAGTTACATTCATATTGAATCTAGAATTTAAAATATCTAATTACAATTAAGACGTTATAGCAAAACCAGTTACTGGAGTAATAAATTACACAATTTAAAAAAATATACAAATATATATTAAAAAAAAGTCTATCTTTGTTGCACAATTGATTTCTACGCAAAATTTCCAATTTGATACGATCTAATCCCAAGGACCATGATTTCTTAAGGGAAATACCTATAATTGTTACTATTTCCCTTTTAAAGGGAAATCGAGGCATAGCTAAAAACTACTAATCCGAATGAAATCAAATATTGGCCAAAAATTAAAGGTCATATGGGGATGACTTGGTAAAAATCCAATATGGCGAAAGAATATAGCGGCCTAGTGAAATGTTAAAAAAATTATTATTAAAAAACTACTAATTCAATTTGTCTTAAATTTTTCACAAAAGTTAAGTATTATGAGAAAATTAACTGGTAAAATATGGTGCGATTCCAAGATAGTAAAATAAAATGACGGCTTAATAAAATATTTATAAATTCACCTTGAAAGCACTGCTTAATACATACCAGTGATGAACTGGTAAAGTTATGATACGAATTCAAATGGGGGAACAAAATGGCAGCCAAATAAAGTGTTTTTAATCGTAAAAAAATCACCAGGTTTTACACATCCTAGATGCCAAAATATATGTTTTATCAATTCCGTCGGTCTGCTTGTCTGTTTATCGGTCTGCCAATTTTCGACAATGGCATAGCTTAAGAAATACTTGCCCGATTAACATCAAATTAAGGGTCATATAATATATAGTATGGTGGCATAAGAGGGCGATCTGGTAAAGCGATAAAAAAATTATTATTAAAAAAGAATTATCCGATTTAACTCAAATTTTACACAAAATAAAGAGTTACATATGAATGCACTGGCAACATTTTGGCAAAACAAAATGGAGGCCTAATGAAATACTTTAAAATATCAATGTAAAATATCTTCTTATTTAATTGACTTTGTATTTTGCAGAAAAATCAAATATGATATAAGGATAACCTGGTACGAATTTAACATGACGGGACAAAATGACAGTGTGTGTCAATGTAAAAGCTACCTATTTAATTTATTTAAAATTGTACCCAAAAATCAAGTAAGGCATAAAGTTTGGCACGCGAATCTGAGGCTATGAAAAGAATGCAAGTATCTATGGAAACGGTGTATTACTGATTGGTGATTGGCTAAAACCCATAATCCATTGACACGGCCTGCTTTTGGCAAACCTGTCGGGGTTTCAGATCTGTGCGGTGTAATATAGAAGGAAACTGGTAAAATATCGGTAGGATCCAATATGGTGGAACAAAACGATACCCAATATAAATATTTGGAAAACAGTACAGGGTGTCCGGATTTGGTTGCAAAAGCAGGGTATCTCGCTTATTTTTAAAGATAGAACCTTGCGGTTTTCACGAACCTGAGCTAATTTTTTGTGAAACTCATGAAGCCGTAAACAAAATTTTCATAGCCTTCTTCGTTTATGAGATATAGGGCGAAATAGAAAATTTTGCATTTTGGGACCCCCCTCGTATCTCGGTTATCCTTTAACTTAACGCAAAGGGAAAAATTGCTGCTTATGCAGTTTTTTACGCTGAATCCAGTGGCGTAGTCATATTTTTCATTTGAGTTGTTATTTTTTAGATATGACCCAAAGTTGTGTTTTTTTAAATGGAACACCGTGTATATTTGTCTAGAAATTAATTTGTCCTTTTAAAAGCTTTTCAAAAATATTTAATAGTATGGGTCTATTTTAATAAACAACAACAAAAATCCTAATTTTTATAATTATCATCCCAAATTTTGCAGTAGGCCATGCAAAACGATGCCGTTTTCTTTTGTTTTCTTGGAAGCAAATGACATTTCCCAATTTTGTACGCTATATAAAATATAGCGCTAGTTTTTTGTATTTATTTATTGTGTAAAATATATTTGTATTATTATGGAAGACAATCAAACTTTCGAAAATTATGTTTTATATTAAGTAACGAAAATGTTGAAGCGGCTTCTGAGATGTATTTTAACAGGTAAATAGTTAATTTTTAGGAATGTTGAAATACTATTGCTTAATTTTTATTCAGATATCCAGAAAGGAGGCAACCTAAATATATCCACTTTTTATCGGATAAAAAAGAATTTACTTAATCACGGATCATTTATCAAACCTCGTACGAAAACATATAATAAAGAAAATCGGGAGGCTGAGGAAATTAGGGTTTTGGCTAATACAGAAGCTTACCCTACAAACTCTTGCAGGGCCACTGAAAAGAGCATAGGGATTCCAAAAACTAGAGTTCAAGAAATTCTAAAAAAGCACAAATACTACCTATACAAATTTAGGCTCGTGCAGCACTTACAGCCAGGGGATGCAGAGCGTCGGGTAATCATCTGCAATTGGTTTCGAGAAAGATGCGATATGGTTAGAGATTTTGAAAGGAAGGTTATATGGTCAGACGAGGCACATTTCAGTAATTCTGGTATGCTCAATAGGCACAATAGTAGATTCTGGTCCCAGGAAAATCAACACCAAATATTTCCCAGAAGACAGCAGGTCAGGTTTGGTCTAAATGTGTCCTGCTTCATATTAGGAACACATATAAAATTTTATATATTTGAGGGAAATCTAACAGCCAATCGCTATATAGAAATTTTAGAGGCAGCTATACCTGAATTACTTGACGATGTTCCTCTAGCGCAAATTAGCGAAATTTATTTTCAACAGGACCATGCTCCTGCACACAATTATGGAATGACGAGATTATTTCTGGACAATAATTTTACTAATCAATGGATCGGAACAAATGGACCTATAAGATGGCCCCCTAGGTCCCCAGATTTGTCGATTTTAGATCTCTTTCTATGGCGATATCTGGAAAATAGAATTTACAAAGACCCCTATGATAATGTCCAAGATTTAGGAAATGCAATAAGAGAAAATTTTCGCTATTTACAAAATCATCCCGTTATTTTGCTTAATTCCCTAAAACGAATACCAAAATTGTGCGAAGTATGCATAGAACAAAATGGAAATCAGTTTGGACAGTTCTTTTGATTTCCTTGGTTACTGTAGTTCTTATACGACAGTTGATTTTTGCTGAAAGGCTTGTTACATAATAATTTATTACTGTTTTGTTCTTGTGTTACATAAATCTAGGTAGGTGCTACTTTTTTGGTGCGAAATTATCAATACATATTTTGATAAATAGATTTAATTACATATTTATTTTGATTTATTGTTAGGATGTAGATATTGTTAACGACTTTAAATAAAAGGCAGCATTGTTTTGCATGGCCTACTGCAAAATTTGGGATGATAATTATAAAAATTAGGATTTTTGTTGTTGTTTATTAAAATAGACCCATACTATTATATATTTTTGAGAAGCTTTTTAAAGGACAAATCAATTTCTGGACAAATATACAGGGTGCCCCATTTAAAAAAACACAACTTTGGGTCATATCTAAAAAATAACAACTCAAATGAAAAATATGACTACGCCACTGGATCCAGCGTAAAAAACTGCATAAGCAGCAATTTTTCCCTTTGCGTTAAGTTAAAGGATAACCGAGATACGAGGGGGGTCCCAAAATGCAAAATTTTCAATTTCTCCCTATATCTCATAAAAGAAGTAGGCTATGAAAATTTTGTTTACGGCTTCATGAGTTTCACAAAAATTTAGCTTAGGTTCGTGAAAACCGCAAGGTTTTATCTTTAAAAATAAGCGAGATACCCTGCCTTTGCAACCAAGTCCTGACACCCTGTATATATGTGATAGTAAAAGACTATTTTTTTGAAAAAAAATTATTATTCTGTATTTCAGACATTTTTAAAATATTCTTGCTAAGTTATTTATTAAACAACTAGTAATAATTTTGTGCGTAATTTTTTTTGTCAGCTTTATATATTAGTATACCAACAAATTCGTTGAAGCTAAATAAGATGACGTAATCTAACTTGGCTTGTCCGATAATTTGCTCGTTAGTAACTAAAAACTATCAAAGAGTAAACCATTACCCATTATCGTAAATCCAATCACATTGCTAGATCCGAGCCATGACTTGGTTGTAAATTTGTTTAGTTTATTTCCTGCAGACGCAAATTTAATTAAGTTCTCTCTGCCGTTCGGCTTAACGACTTGGTCAGATAAAGCTAGGATGTATGGCCGGTTGAAAGGACGATTTTCACTGTTTCGTTCTAATCTACATGCCTAGCTCAACAATTAATGTTGAAGATAACCATTAAGGCTGAGAAATTACTTCTTCAATGATTTTTATTGCAAAAGCAAGAATTTAATTAAATCAAATTTGACGTATACGGGCATAACGTAAAATTATAAATTTACTAATTAAACAGATTTGACATCCAGTCAGTAACGCCGCACTATAAGGTTAGAATATTTGGCAGGATCAACAATGGTTATGGTACTGGTGGGTTTGAATAGTTCTAACGAATTGCTTATCAGTGGTAGGATAGCGCAATTGGTTAGAGTGATGGACTAGTGATCCAGAGGAGAGGGTTCAATTCCCGCTCGTACCATAACTTTTGCTGTTCCTATTAAAAAATTTAGTTGACTCACAAAAAAATCTGATTTATTTGTTATAAAATTTCAATTTATAGGCATATAATGAACATATAAAATACAGGTAATAGTATATTGTTGGTTTAATAAAAATAAAAATTGAAAGTAAAAACGATTGACTCAAAATTTCGACCAAAAATTAAGGGTCATATGAGGATGACCTAGTAATATATTAAAAAAATTGTTAGAGTATACACCACTCTTAAGATCCAGTAAAAAAACAAGTATTTTTTAAATTGTCGATATTTCCCAACTTTATTGTTATATCCTCAGAACACATACACAGTTTGGTCCATCCCAGCTACCTTCTTCTGTAGCTCACTCATCATTTGACTCATAAATTTTAAATTTTGCACAACTCATATGTTTATTAGGGCGCATTTTCTAAAAATATTTTTGATTATACAGGGTGACCCAAAAAAGTGTGACGTCACAATGACATATTTTTTTAAATTAGATGACCTATATTTTCTTGCATATTTAGATGGCTTCCATAGTTGTTTAGATCATTCTAAAATTTTATCGGATTCGATCGGTAAATAACAACTTAAAAAAATTAAATGTGAAAAAAAGTGAATTTACACCACTGGATAAAAAAATTATAAAAATTCAAATATTGCCTCGACATAAGAATCAAACTGGAAGTTCATTAAATAAGGTTTGACAATCTCGCTGACTAAATTTGAACGATTTAAATTATACAGGGTCTACAAAATTAAGTGTCAAAATTACCAAACTTCAAAGTGCATTTTCTTTCTTATTTTAAACGTCTCTTATACTTTTTTCATTGCAATCGATACGTAATTGAAAAATAAAACTTTTTTGTTAATACATCTTTATTAAAATTTCTAACGTATTAAAAGATATTCGCCAAAAACTGGTAAAGCGTCCTATTTTAGCAGCCATTTTAATCAAAAGTAATCCAAGGTGGCTTAGATTATTAAAATGAATGACGTCGAATTCAATCAAAATGACAGGAGAGTCTTTTTGACAAATTTAAAAAATTATTTAGTTTACAAACGGGTTAATATTGTTCTTGATCATAATTATTACAAAGTATTGCGTTATTTTGTTCCAGTAGTATAGTTTGTTTACTGTTGTTATAGTTGTTTGCAGTTTATTTCAAGAAGTTATTTTTTTAAGTAGTTTATTAAGTTGTTCACGTTTTGCATAAGTATTTTTACAATGAATTATACCAAAGACGAGCTAGTAGATATGATTTTTGTGTTGGGAGAATCTCAAAAAAATAGTTTTTGGGCTAGTCGGATATACGAGGAGCGATATCCGGAACGAAGACATCCCGATAAGAGAAGACTGCAAAACTTATTAGATAGATTTATTCAGACGGGAGATGTCGAATACTCAAAACCTAGTAGAAATAGGCCAGTTCAAATTGATGAAAAGGAACTGGATGTACTACTTCATATCATAGAAACCCCTTCAATTAGCCAAAGGGTAGTCGCCGATATACCGAATGTTAGCAAAACCACCATTCAACGTGTTTTAAAAAACATCATTTTCATGCCTACCATATTCAGCTTCACCAAGAGCTTTATGAAGAAGATTATGAGCATCGAATAGCGTTTCGTAACTGGGCACAATCCAAAATCAGAGCAAATTTTGATTTCTTCGATAAAGTCCTCTTCTCAGACGAGGCTACCTTCCATAAAAATGAATTTGTGAATCGCCACAATTTTCATTACTACTCCGATCATAATCCAAGACATTTTCGGCAGATCGATCGACAGCACAGATCGTATATTAATGTGTGGGAGGGAATCATAGGAGATTTTATTATCAGTCCTTATTTTTTCGATGGGCATTTAAATGGGGACATGTATTTAAATTTCTTACAACATGAGTTACTCCGTTTATGTCAACATCTACCCAGACCCGTAAAGGAGGGCATACGGCTACAACACGACGGCGCTCCAGCACATTATTCTTTACCGGTCAGGCACCATCTTGAGGTAGCCTTTCCGGATCGGTGGATCGGAAGAGGAGGGCCAATTAGATGGCCACCCCGTTCACCCGACCTCACTAAGCTTGATTTCTTCTTATGGGGCTATATTAAAGAAATCGTTTACCAGGAGCCCCCAACAACACCTGAGAACATGAAGCTGCGAATTCAAGACGCATTTCGACAGGTGACACCCGATATTTTAAGGAGAGTGGCAGCATCTTTTCATACTCGTCTTCGCTTGTGTTTGGAAGAAAACGGAAGACACATTGAACATAAGTTCTAGTGAAAAAATTAGATTAAATATAGTTGAATTTAGTATAGTGTAAGTCTCAAATGTGATACTTAAATAGTAAATTTTTAATTTTAATGTCAAGATAAATGATAAATTATAATAAAATTCAATATAAAAAGAAATAAATAAAAAAATAATTTATTAATTAATTAATTTAATAATAAAAAATTTGCGATATGTCAAAATTGTCTTTTGTCATATTGATTGAATTCTACGTCGTTCATTTTAATAATCTAAGCCACCTTGGATTACTTTTCATTAAAATAGTTGCTAAAATAGGACTCTTTACCAGTTTTTGGCGAATATCTTTTTTTTTTTTAATAAAGTTGTATTCACAAAAAAATTTTATTTTTCAATTACGCATCGATTGCAATGAAAAAAGAATAGGGTTGACGTTTAAAATAAGAAAGAAAATCCACTTTGAAGTTTGGTTAATTTTGTAAACCCTGTATAATTTAGATCGTTTAAATTTGGTCAGCGAGATTGTCAAACCTTATTTAATGAACTCCCAGTTTGATTCTTATGTCGAGGCAACATTTGAATTTTTATAATTTTTTTAACCAGTGATGTAAATTAATTTTTTTCCACATTTAATTTTTTTAAGCCGTTATTTACAGATCGAATCCAATAAAACTTTAGGATGATCTAAACAACTATGGAAGTCATCTAAATATGCAAGAAAATATAAGTCATCTAATTTTAAAAAAATATGTCATTGTGACGTCACACTTTTTTAGGTCACCCTGTATAATCAAAGACATTTTTAGAAAATGCGCCCTAATATACATATGAGTTGTGCAAAATTTCAAATTCATGAGTCAAATGATCAGTGAGCTACAGAAGAAGAGAGCTGAGATGGACCACCCTGTAGATTCTATATCCTGCATGAAACCCATATTATCGGTCTTTACCTACTCCGCTGTCCAACAGATATTTCTTGTTGTTTTGTTAGAGTGGTGTATTATTTGGGCTTGGGATCCAGCGAAAAAAACAACAGACTTTTTTGAACTGCCGACGTTTCGCTATTTTATTGTTGCATCCTCAGGACACAAATATAGATTCTATAACTTGCATGAAACCCACATTATCAGTCTTTACCTATTACTCTGGTCCACAGATATTTTCCAGATATTATGGTTTTCGTTAACCTTCCTCTTGTTATGTTAGAATAGTGTATTATTTGGGGTTGGGATCCCGTAAATTGGGCGTACTGATTCCGTTAATATATGTGTTGACGCCAAAATACGCTGTCAAAAATCTGAGACCGATCAGATATTGATGACACGCCCTAGTTTGTGTTAAGCCATGCTAAGGTGCATTTTGGGCTTTTGAAGTCATATTAAAATAGCATGCACGACCATTTAAAATAGCGCAAATATGATAATAGTATATCGGTAGCTTTAAAATCGGTATGCTGATCAAAAACTTACTGAACAAAGGATTTTATTATAATTTTCTGTGCCCTATTAAATTTGCTGTCCAATTTATAACCATTCAATTATGAAAAACAACCTTTATATAAAAATTAATCATCGCGAAGTCCTAACCAGGACGACCTAATACGTCTCGAGCAATTACCGCGGGATTTAGTCGAGTTTTTTAATATCAGGAAAAGCTTTCATTTCGGATTTTGAGGTGGCCTCGAATCGTACGCCCCAGAAAATGTAAATAATGCAAATCTGGAGCCCTTTTTCCCGAAGGATCGTCTTTGATGTTCATTCCCCAGGAAGCGTCAGCTTTTCGAGTGTTAAGAAGAAACTCTTCGGAATCCATGAAAGGAACTTCTTAAATGAGTTGTCGATCGATATCTATTATAGTGTAAATGAAAACACGTTAATTTATTTAAAAATATTATTTGTATTCCTCAATTCGCTTTACTTAAAAAATTACACTTCTAATATAAAGTAAGTTTTTTTTAGAAATATTTAATTAACAGCAAAAGTCATGGTACGAGCGAGGATCGAACCCTCACCTCTGAATGTCTACGGCATAACGTAGAAAAAATTATAAATTTATCAATATGGACATTACTACACCGCGTCATAAGGCTAGAATATTTGGCAACATCAACAAAGGTTATGATAATAGTGAATTTGAATATTTAAAAGTTTTAACGAATTGTTTATCAATGGTATGATAACGCAATTGATTCGAGCAATGAGCTAGAAATCCAAAGGTACGGGTTCAATTCCCGCTCGTACCATAACTTTTGATGTTGATTAAATATTTATAAAAAAAAATTCAGTTTAAAAAACAAACTGATAAAATACTATTATTCATAAAATAATAAAGTTCTCAGAAAAAAAAATAAAAAAATTTGTAACGGAACAAAACACGACGGTCTCATAAAATGTTAAGAATAATCATTATTAGGAAACTGTTTGTCTAATAGACTTCAAATGTTGCACACATATGAAATTTGTATTTACTTAATGATTTTTTATTTGTTAATTTATTTTTTATTAGTTCCCTCGTAAAAGGGAAGTACTAAAAATGTTGTGTCAGCGTTTATAAGGACATAAAATGGTTTATGGTAAAAGACCTATATAGTGAACCAAAATGGTGGCCTAGTGAGAAATAAAAATAAAATATATTACTAAAAAATTACATATCCAATTTCCGTGAAATTTTGGTGTGAATCCAAGATGGCGAAACAAAATGACGTCTTAATAAAATATTTAAAAAATTACTTATTAGATTAATTTCAAATTTTATGTAAAAATTAAAGGTGATATAGGGATAACGCGGTAAAATTTTGATAAAAATGGGGTAACAAAATGCCGTCCAAAATTTTACATAGCTTCAAGTTTTTTAGCGTTTCTAGATGCCCAAAAACCCGTTTTCTCAATTCCGTCGGTCTCTCTGTCTGTCAAAATCGGACAGAGTTAATACTCAAAAGCAACTTACCCGATAGACTTCAAATTTCTGTCAAAAATTTTGACTTATTGGTAAATATCCAATATGGTCGAACAAATTACCGGCCTGGTGAAAAGTTAAAAAATTTATCACTAAGACACCTCAAATTTGGCAACAAAATCAAGTGTTCCACAAAAAAGAATTGGTTATATTTTGGTATGAATTCAATATGGCGGCCTAGAAAAAGAGTTAAAAATCAGTCCGAAAAACTGTTGATTAGATTAACTTCAAATTTTATAAAAACATTAAGTGTTATCTACAGATAAACTAGTAAATCTGTGGTACGATTTCAAAATGGCGGAAGACCAAATAAAATATCATTTAAAAAATCAACTTAATTTTTTTTAATCAATTGACTTATATTAAATTATGTCCGAAAGTCAAGTAACATTTCACTAAGCCTAAGAAAAGAAAAGATTCATAACGGGGCAATTTCCGGGTAAAGGAAATTTGCCGATTTTCTATGTTTGTGAAAACTTATACGCTGGGTAAATTACCAAGCAAATATCACCAAGCGTGGATGAGCATAAACTCATCATCACGAAACAGACCACAAAATAAACTTCGAAGGGTGTAAGGAGATTGCCGATATAGAGAACACTAAAAGACCAGATTAATTGAACGTGATTTAAACAGAAGGCGTGAATCATTCAAACTACCAACAGTATGGAAGACAAACTTCTATAAATGAAAGATCAGAGAAAATGAAGTGAATATAGTCTGTAATAGCAACATCCTAGAAATATAAATAATGTCTAACGCCTATTTAGATATACCCTTCGGCTACGAGTAGGGGCATTAAAGAAGCTCCTCAAAAGCTAAAAAAACATACCCCAGACTTCGACTCTGACATTTACATCCCTAGAATAATTTTTTCCTACCATCTCTAAGACAGAAGATATATGAAAGAAGTGTTTATTTAACGCAGCAAAAGTTCTATCCGTTTTTTTTCCTAATCCTGGAATTAAAAAACCATGTTTATTACGTTCATTGATCCAACGCAATCACTTTTAACAAAATCAGCCAAATAAATTCTTCAAATATTTTGTTTAGAACGCAAGGCCCGTGAACTAACCTTCTGTTGTATTCACCAGCAAACATCTCACCGTTACCCTATATACTTAAATTGCTTTAAAATTTAAAAATGCTCTAATATTTTCTACACAGTGGTATAGAGAATTATCTTGTTGATATATCAAGTTCTCACGAATATGTTCCGGAAGATCATTGAGTTTTTCCATAATCATATTTCTTAAAACGTTTAAAAATGTTTGTCTATTGAAATAGTGATCAAAAAACACAGGTCCTATTATGAGGTCGTTTATAATAACACACCACACTTTAACACTTTGATGTCCTTGCCTCTTAATTTGCTTACTTAAAGTTTATTTGTCTCAGAGAAGTATTAGTTTTTTTATTATGCATTCTCGCGTGAGAAATATCGCTTCACGTGTCCAAAGGATTTTATTTAAAAATCTCTCACTCAAAATTCCGGTCCATCATTTGCATAAAAAAATCCAATCTGGTCCAACAATCAGCTTCACTTAAAAATTAAACTGAAAGAAACTTATAGGTATGAACATATTTTGTTTTCATTTAATACTCGATGCATGCTGGTCATGGAAAAATTCAAATCCCTTTGTTCAGCTCTTAAAGAGTTGGTAGGATATTCAATGAAATATAATAAAACCTTCATTTGAAAATATTAAGAGACGACTGAACGGGCTTTTTCCCTTTTTCTATATTTCAAAATTCCAAGTTGATAAATCACTGCAAATTTTGTCAAACATTTTCTTTTTTGGTATCTTTGCTGTGAGAAATAGTGGACAATTAATGTGATGTGAAGTGTTGGACTTTTATTATTTTCAATGTAATAGTTATACAAATTTAGTCTTTCTTGACTTGAATATTGAGCCATTTTTTAAAATAGAACATGTAAACACCGATACAAGAAACGTTCTTAAAGTCTAATTGGATATTTTAATTTAAATGATTTCAATAAAACAACAACCACTAAAAACACAAATAAATTGAAGAACTGTCAAGTTTAAAACAAATAGTTATATTATCCATTCCATGACCTCCTATAGTTTTTCTTTGAGTATGCAGCCACAATATTCAAGAAATAATTGAGATTTTCTGTTAAATTGCAATTATCTCTGTAACCATTGAACTTACGTATATAACATATATACATATATGGAAAAGCAGGATGTTCATAAATTCCATAAATAAAAAACATAGTGGTTGTTCTATTTAAAAAAATCAACTTTTTTCACTTTAAAAAAAGTGCAAAATTGATTGCGTAGTATGTTCAGGATGAACATACTACCAACAGGATTATAGGTGTAGAAAACTATTTCGTGTATGCATTGATGCTTTGTAAATTGGAAATTACCATCCGAACGCCCAATTTTAGATATTTGATATTTTTTATAGTGATTTGAAAGATATCCTCACTGTTCAAAAAATCACACATCACAGAAAAAAACCGAAAACACATTAAAATAATTTGTGTTCTAAACTCTTATAGGTCAAATTGCTAACTAAATAAATTACTCAAGTTTACGTACAATATTTTAATATTAATAAGACCATATCAAACCCACCAGTAATATGCTACCACAATTATGCTCATAGAACAAACTTTTGCTAGCTGAATTTCTTCCTCAACATATTACGTAAGCTACAGTATGAACAGTTCTTAAATCGGTGGAGAAGTCGAAAACTTTTTAAACTTTTGCTTAAAGGAAAGATCGTAAAACCAAGTGGATTGTGAATTTTGCAACTTAGGCAGACGATTTCAATTCAATATTCTCAGATATAACTTTTGAAAGTCCGAAAAGAATTTGAACTTATATTTCAGCTAGTTTAGACAAGTGTAAATAAAAAGTGATGATATATGTCAGCAATTTAGCAAGTTCAATTATTTAAATTTATATTTCTCAAACACAAATTCCACGCGATAAAATATTCGTATTTAACAGACTTCAAAACAGGAGGAGCTTATCAATTTGATTTTATATATATATATATATATATATATATATATATATATATATATATATATATATATATATATATATATATATATATATATATATATATATATATATATATATATATATATATATATATATAGAGGGTGTTAGAGATTTGACTACAAATATTTTAACACGTGTTAGTATAAACCATTTTAATTAAAGAATGCTTAAATAATTCCAATTCCTTATTTGTATTTTGTTTTATTAATTTTTAAGCGTTTATCGTTTACACAGTTATTAATCTTGTTATGTAAAACAAATATAAAGATGTAAACTATCATTTAAGAAATAAAAAAAGAATAAATTGTTTTATTTTACCATAGAATGCTTATTTGAAAACGGCAACATTGCCCTCCGTAGAGAAACGAGCAGGCTTCAACGAAGATAACACATAAACACACAATCATATCTATTGCAGTTGTCTTGTTTTTTGATTTTTTCACCTTAATCTTGTGTAAACGTCCGTCAAACTAATCGGGGGCCTGAAAGGCGAGAGAAGCATATTTTAGCCCTAGTGGAGGTAAACCCTGAGCATTCGAGAAATCTTGCGACAAGTTGGATTTTGTAATTGGACTATTCATCGTACCCTTCGTGAAAACCTTCTGTACCCTTATCATGTGCAGCGAGTACAGGCTTTGATGTTAGAGAATTTACCCCGAAGACGAGAATTTTCCCGGCGGTTTCTCCGAAAAAAACCTAGAACACGAAAATGTTAGTTTAAACATGTTGACAACCGATGAATGTTGTTTCACGAGAGATGGAATTTTAAATTATCGTAACACTCATACCTAGGCTTAAGAAAATCCAGACACAATTCAACAAGGCTGATTTCAATACTGGTGTTCAATAAATATTTGGGCTGAAATAGTCCACAGTCGGTTAATTGGACCTTTTGAGCTACCAAGGCGTTTAACAGGAGAGACATACCTAATTTTTAACTAATGACTTGCTCACCATTTTAGAAGATATTCCTTTAGCTCAGCGAGGCAGTGCCTGGTTTCTTCATGATGGAGCTCCTGCCCACATTCATAGGAATCTGTTACAACAACTGGATAATACGTTTGATAGTAGGTGGAAGGGTCGAAATGCTCCAGAAACTAGAAAATGACCTCCGAGGTCACCAGACATAAAACCCCTTGTTTTTTGGGGCGACATGAAAACACTAGTATATAATGGGGTTGAAATTGAAAATGAAGGTGACTTTAGAAACGTATTTTTCCTGCAGCGGAACAAATTAGATAAAGACCTAACGCTCTTGAATCTGTTTAATAATATTGGCTTCGCCGTATTCGTGCATGTTTAAATAATGGCATTAGTCATTTTCAGCATTTACTTTAAGTTTTTAAGATACACTTTTTTTTTACCTAGTGCTATAAATTAATATGCTTGGTAAGTTTATATTCTTTATTAATTTTTGGAAACTAATAAACTTAATTAGGGTTGCGCAGTTAAAAACTATACAAATAAATAATCTAAAAAGTTTTAATAACATGTTTTTACTATTTTTTTATACACGCCGATATTTTGCTAACAAACCACAATTTATTAAAAGATTAGTTCATACCTTCCAACAAAAATAATTAAATTAAAATAATTGTTTCGTTTTTAAAACTACAGGTTTTTTTGTGCTTCTTTTTTGACAAAACACAGGTGATGAGATTGTCATCATATTGATGTTCAACCAAATAACAATGTTGCCATGTTGTCTTGGAATTCGTTGAAACCTTCTCCTAAATTAAACATTTTAAAATTAAATATCTCGAAAACCCTTTCGAATTTACCGATGGTTAATAAAAATATTTTGTTTAAAATCATTCATACTATGCCATGTTAAAATATTTGTAGTCAAATCCCTAACACCCTGTATAATTCTGGATTTGGAAGTAACAAATATGCTGTCATTTCGGAAGGAAATTTACCAATAGTATTCACTTCAAAGCATGAATGGTACACACTCCTGTTTTTATAACTCACGAAGAATCTTTTATGAGGGGTTCTTGGTTTTCGTTGATTTGCATAGTTTCTATAGAAAGCCCCATCGTTTACATTATTTGATCGTACAAAGCTTTTGCTTTTTGCTAATTTTTCGAATCTGGTATCCTCAATTCCTAATAAAAGGAGATATGTCCATAAGGAGGGAAATTCCGGGCAAAGGAAATTTACCGATTTACTTCCCTCGTAAAAAAGACGTCAAAAAAATCACTCTCCGAGCTTTTTCCAGATCTAGATGACGAAAAACATGCTTTCTATATTCCATCGGTCTGTCGGTCTGTCTGTTCGTGGCATAGCTAAAAAATTATTTACCCGATTGGCTTCAAATTTGGGTAAAAAAATAAGGATCATATGGGGATAACCTGGTAATATTTTGGTAAAAATGCAATATGGCAAAATAAAATACCGGCCCAGTGAAATGTTAAAAAAATTATTATTAAGAAAACTAATTTTCCAATTTACCTCAAACTTTGCAAAAAAATCAAATTTTACATAAGAATGAACTGGTAATATTTTTGAATGAATATAGAATAGCAAAACAAAATGGCGACCTAATAAAATATTTAATGAATCAGTCTAGAAAAAGTACTTATTAGATTAATTTCAAATTGTATACAAGCATTAAGTGTGATATAGAGATAAGCTGGTAAAGTTGTGTTACGAATTCAAGTAAGCAGAATAAAATGGCGGCCAAATAACATATTAACAAAATTAACTTAAAAAATCTTCTTATTCAATTGTTTGGAAATTTTGGAGAAAACCAAAACATGTGGGAATTCAACATGACGTAGCAAAATGGCGTCCAATAAGAATGTTTGAAAAGACAGTATATATATATATATTTATATGTATATATATATATATATATATATACAGGGTGACAATTTAAAAATTTTAAATGGCTATATCTTAGGAAGGAAAAACTTAATCAAAAACGCTCAAAACACTTTCTATAAAATGAAGAGGGAACAAATAAAAGCGTATTATTCGACCCTTATCTGTAACCCCTTGAGCAGAGTGAGATACACCCCTAATCTTAAACAGAAAGGGGGGTCGAGTGATACATCATTTTAAAGCTCTTGAAAACTGCTTTTCAACGATACCATAGAAAGCAACTTTTGGTGAAATTCTTCTGTATTTATTAAAGGAAACAATAAATAAAAACACAGAACATTTTTATTTTTATTTAAGTAAATGTTCAAAATGATTGGTACCGATATCCTGGTATGTCTCTTAAGATTTCTAAACGTTTTAGGCCTGATATTTTATTTGTTTATGAATATTATCACAATATTTACTTTAAAAGTAACTTGTACTATTATTATTGATATTTTAACGGTTGACTTTTGGTTCAGTTTAAACGAAAAGCAGCACTTATCTTAAATAATGGTGTACAACACAGCTGAACGTGTAGAAATGATTTTCATTTATGGTTCTCAGGATCAATGTTTCTTAAGGACAGCCAAAAGATTTAATGAAAGGCATCCAGGTCAGAATGTAAGTCCGGAGTATGTTCGCCAACTAGTAGCCAAATTTGAAGAAACTGGCTCTGTCGCGAATAAATAGAGAAATCAACCGAGACTAGTTGACGAAGCTGCGCAAATTGAAGGTCTGGGGCAGTTTGCAATTAATTCAACTTTATCAACTCGTCAAGCAGCTGTAGCAACCCTTATCTCGTGAAACAATAAGAAAGATACTTAAATTTCACAAGTTTCATCCCTATAAACTGCGCATACTGCAAGAATTTGGTGACGACGACCCGGATAGAAGAATCCAGTTTTGTGAAATAATGACAGATAGAATTACGGCAGAACCTCGACTAGTTAAAAATATTTGTTTCAGTGATGAATGTACCTTTCATTTGAATGGACATGTTCATAAGCAAACCTGTCGTTACTGGAATGACGAGAACCCACACGTATTTAGAGAAGGGCATACCCAGTACCCCAAGAAAATTAATGTTTGGGCTGGTATAATATTGGGAGACGTAATTATCGGCCCAATATTTATAGAAGGGAATTTAAATGGCGACATGTATGCTTAAATGCTACAGAGGTCTATTGAACCACTAATAGTGCGGGAATTAGAAAATCAGAGGGATATACAAGGAAATTTAGCATTAGAAGAACGCTTACTACATTTTCAACAGGATGGGGCACCTCCTCATTATGTAGTTCCCGTCAGGCAATGGTTGGATGATAATTATCTCAACCAGTGGATTGGAAGAAGAGGTCCTTTTGAATGGCCACCTAGATCCCCGGACCTAACACCTCTTGACTTCTTTTTGTGGGGTCACCTTAAATCTGTGGTGTTTAAAGCGCAACCTGAGTCAATAGAGCAACTCAAAGACAGGATAGTTCAGGAATGCCGTGCTATATCCAGAGAAACACTTGCAAATGTACGCGAAGAATTTGAACAAAGGCTTTATTATCGTCTCCAAAACAACAGGAACCATTTTGAACATTTAATTAAATAATTATAAAAATTTTCACAAGTGTTTTAATGTATTGTTTCCTTTAATAAACACAGAAGAATTTCACGAAAAACAGCTTTCTGTGGTACCATTGGAAAGCATTTTTCAAGAGCTTTAAGAAAATTTATCACTCGACCCCCTTTTCTATTTAAGATTTTAGGGTTGCATCTCATCCTGTCCAAGGGGTTACAGATCAGGGTCGAATAATACGCTTTTATTTGTTCGCTCTTCATTTTATAGAAAGTGTTTTGATTAACTTTTTACTTTCTAAGATATGGCCATTTCAAGTTTTTAAATTGTCACCCTGTATATATATATATATACATATATATATATATATATATATATATATATATATAATATATATGTATATATATATATATATATATATATATATATATATATATACATATATATTTTCCTAAATAACTACGAACTGAACTAAATTGGTTTACACGGGTAAAGAAAATTTACCGATTTTTTGATACTGACTTTGTAAATATTTCATTAACGGCCGGTTGCAGAAAGCTCAATTAAAGTATAGAATGTTTAACGGAATGTCAAATTTGACAGCGTGTTCCTAGATTTCGATAAGCGGCTTGTCAAGTCCGAAAGCTCTTTTAAATATTCTAAACACCAATTAAGTTTTATGCAACTGGCAGTCAATGCAATGCTTTACTTGAACGACAAAACCCTCGTAGCTATTTACTTTTATCCCTGCAATAATATTCCCAACGTAGTGCGGTGCAACAAATAAACCGGCAATATTTTCCGATGCAAATGAAATATTTCCCCGGCGACCGACCAGCAGGAATATCGAGCAAACAATTCGTGATGTTATCGGGATCATACGGGGCCAAACAATGTAACTAGCGAGCCGAGCTCGAAACATACCCGATTTCCTGCATAGATACCCCCTCCCCCCCAATATGCAGCGGTAAAAATTTAAATTTTATTCTCCTTTTCCGCTTCCGGGCTTCGTATGGATCTATTTTACTCAGTGGATAACATCTAACCTTGGTCGTGTTGTTCCTTGTATTGGCTGGTATAGAATAGCGAATATGAAGGAGTGACCCAATATGGGAATACGATATAAAGCACGGTTCTTTGACAGTTAAATTTAAAACCTATTAGATTGCATTATATACCAGGTATCACAAAAAAGTGGCTCGCATTTATAACCTTTTTGTATGTAGCAGTGTTTTAAGGAGAGAAGGAAAACGTTCTATTGCATAGAGGAGTCGATGGGAATATACAGAGTGTTAGGGGTTTGACTACATATATTTTAACATAGGATAGTATGAACGATTCTAAATAAAATATTCTTATAAACCATCGGTAAATTCGAAAGGGTTTTCGAGATATTATATTTTAAAATGTTTAATTTTGGAGAAGGTTTCAACATGGCAACATTGCTATTTGCTTGGACTTCAATGTGATGACAACCTCATCACCGGTGTTTTGCTAACAAAGAAGAATAAAAAAACCTTGTTGCAAACGATTCAATTATTTTATTTTGATTATTTTTTCGGAATGTATGAACTAATTTTTTAATAAATTGTGGTTTGTTAGCATACTATCGGCCTGTATAAAAAAAATAGTAAAAACCTGTTATTAAAACTTTTAAGATTATTTATTTGTATAGTTTTTTTAATTGCGCAACCAAAAAACAAGAGAACTGCAACTGATATGTTTGCGAACTGTTATGTTCGTTGAAGTTTGCTCGTTTCTCTACATTGCGCAGTGTTGCCCTTTTCAAATAAACATTCTATGGTAAAATAAAACAATTTATTCGTTTTTAATTTTTTAGATTTAGATCGTTCAGATATTTTACTAAGAGAAAAATTGTAGGCATTTTGTGGAGAACCATATAATTAATTGTTTTACATAATAAAATTAATAAATGTGTTAACGATGTGCTTAAAAATTATTAAAGTAAAATTCCACTTTAAGGCCGTTTTTTGCAAAAATAATAAGGCATGTGTTATTTAGCATTTTTTAACCAAAATGATCCACACCATCACGTGTTAAAATATTTGTAGTCAAACCTCTAACACCCTAAATACTGATTTTTTAAATATTTTATTAAGCCGCCGTTTTGTTTCGCCATCTTGGATTCGTGCCAAAATTTAGCAGGTGATTTCTACGTAATATTTTATTTTGATGTAAAATTTCAAGGAAATTGGATATATTGGATTTTTACCAAAATGTAACCATTTCATCCCCTTATGGCCCTTGATTTTTTATCGAAATTTGAAGTCAATGGGCTAAGTAGTTTTTGAGCTATGTCACATATAGACACACCGATAGATCGACGGAATTGAGAAAACATGCTTTTTAACATCTAGAGGTCCAAAAACATGATGATCTACAGGGTGTCCCGCATTTCAGTGTCCAAACTTTAACAGCGCATTCTGCATTCAAAATAAGCCCTAATTTTCTATATAAACATATATCGGCAAATGCTTCGTTTTCGAAATACAGTTAAGTGTTAAAGTTTTAAGAAAAAAATTGTTTTTTAGGCATAACTTTTTTATTACTTGAGATATTGTTATTAAATTTGGTAAACAGCCTTGGAGTAACAAAAGGCATTTTTTGATTTGAAATATTTTTTAATTATTCATCAGTGGCGTCCGTACCGGATTTTTTATTGAATATTCTTGAAGAAAAAATGGTACTCTACTGCTTTTTCTGAAAACAAAAATCATTCCTAAAATCCCCACTCAGTTTGGAGCAAATTTAATCCCTTGTCTTTTTTTCGTGCGGTGTAAGGATTTCGAGTAAAAAACTAAAATCCATTTTTATGTATGGCATAGTTAAAATTTCCATTATTGTTAATTTTAGTAGCAAAACCTTTAAGATGGGATTGTAACAGCAAGTTTTTAAAATTATTTGGTTTCCGATATTTATTTCATGCATTTCGGGTGAGTTCATAATTTCTGAACAACGTATGTAGGGTTTCTAAAATAAAAGCTTGTCTGACAACCAAGGAGAGATGACGTCATCGACCCGTTGTAATGGAGATTTGCATTATGTTTGGGTTATCAGGGTGACATCGCAGAAGTTAGCAGGCAACCTATTAAAATCTAATGTCCTTGGTACTTACCATCATTCCTTCATTGTCGACTCTTGGTATGCCATGATTGCATTTTTGTGATAATTGAACAATTGCTAGGTTCGTCTTTAAAGTATAACAGATGAGTTTAAAATTCTAAAATCGTCGATTCATTTTGTAAAACGGTAATTAGAATTAATTCAATTTTGGAGATTATACTTCATTTTACAGAAAATACTCTTTATTAACTAAGTTCGTAATTAATTTTACAAAAACTAGAAACCATAACTTTTATTACTTAGATCGTGAAAAAAATTTATAGAGCACTTTAAATATCATTAAGGATTAATGTGGGCCTTAAAATTCACAATAATTGCTCAAAATGAGCTCCTCTAACTTCGACACATTTTCGGCATCTGCTCTTAACTGTGTCAATGGCATGGCGTATAAAATTCGTATTGGCTCGCAAAGTTTCACAGGCTTGCTCTATGCTTAGAATCAGTTCTTCTCTTGTATGAACTGGTCTGGAATAAACTAAAATGTTTCAAATAAACCCACACAAAGAAGTCGACAGGTGTGAGGTCAGGGGAACGTGGTGGCCAGGCTGTAGCTCCTAATCGTCCAATCCACCGTTCTGGATAATTATTATTTAACCACTCGCGATTTACAAGTGCAAAATGCGCGGGAGCCCCGTTCATTTGAATCCAGAATTCGTTTCTAAGATTTAGAGGAATATTTTCTAGATATTGAAATAACTCATTTTGCAGAAAATCATTAAATAACTGTCCATCTAGGCGTGGTGGTAGAATATGGGGCCCGCAAAAAATTTCATTTATTACACCACACCAAACATTAACAGAAAATTCTTGCTGAAATGCTCTAGTTCGTACAACACGTGGATTGTTATGGCTCCAGATTCGTAAATTATGGAATTTTACTGAGCCGCTTCGGGTAAATGTGACTTCATCAGTCCATAATTTTTTTTTTTTTGAAAAGTTCTCGTCTTCCTCTATTTGGCGCAAAAACCAATTGCAAAAACTGACACGTTTTTTGGCATCACCAGGTTGTAAGTTTTGAACTGGCTGCATCTGAAATGGCTTCCTGTGATCTTTCCTCAAAACGCGATGAACCTTATTTTTAGAAACAAAAACTGCGTTGCCTTGTAAGTTATGAGCTGCTCTTCGTAGGCTTAATGTCCTATCGTTGTCAAACTTGCGAGGTAATCTTCTATTTGGAAATCTTCGTTGGTATTCCCGTACTGGTGCATTTGCATTTCCATTACAGAAACCATAAACGAAATGAATATCAGCATACTCAAAGTTACTGAATAACACCATTTTGAAATCACTAGTTAGACTGATAATTACCTTTTTGTATAAACTGTAATGTACCTGACATTTATTTACTCTAAAAACTCAAATGTCACACTTTAAAGACGAAACTAGCAATTGTTCAATTGTCACAAAAATGCAATCATGGCATACCAAGATGTTAAAGGTTTTGCCACTGAAATAATTAACAATAATGTAAATTTTAACTACGCTATACGTAAAAATAGTTTTTAGTTTTTAACTCGAAATCCTTGCATCGCACGAAAAAAAGGCAAGGGAACAAATTTGCTCCAAACTGAGTGGGGATTTTAGGAATGATTTTTCTTTTCAGAAAAAGCAGTAGCGTACTATTTTTTCTTCAAGAATATTCAATAAAAAATCCTGTACGGACGCCACTGATAAAGAATTAAAAAATATTTCAAATCAAAAAATGCCTTTTGTTACTCAAATGCTGTTTAACAAATTTAATAACAATATCTCAAGTACTAAAAAAGTTATGACTAAATAACAATTTTTTTCTTAAAACTTTAACACCCTGTATTTCGAAAACGAAGCATTTGCCGATATATGTTTATATAGAAAATTAGGGCTTATTTTGAATGCGCTGTTAAAGTTTGGACACTGCAATTCGGGACACCCTGTATAATCACCAGGGAGGGTGGTGATTTTTTTCACGATTACAATAACCGTTTACGAGAAAAGTAAAACTATTTTGATCAATTCAATTTCAATGTTTCATTTAATCCGACCGAAAGTCAATTTCCATAAGGATTCCGCGGGAGCTTTTCCTCCACCTTTACGAACATACCTGAAGTAGAATTAGAGAAGTCATATTTCTCTGAGTGAAACAGTTCTAAAATTAATTTTGCGTTTTGCGGCGTTCTGACTAACAGAAACGGGCACGTAGCACATAATCGAGATACCCTCTAAATCTTACAATATTCTGAATCATTTTACTCTGAGGGGCCGTTAGATATCTAAAATTATTTAGGCTAAAATGTGGTGTGTAACCTCAATAGTCCGTTAACTTTGTTGCGAACTGCATTTGGGCTAGCACCTAATGATAATTCAAACTTCATAGAACTATAAAATTAATATTATTCTGATACAATGGCTTCTATGCAGTTATTAATATAACAAGCCTTTATTTATTCTGGTCCCTTGTTCGGTATGGGTTAAAAGTTTATAATGTGATTTTGGATCCCTTGCAACAATTCTACTAATTTAAATATTCAGGGTATTTCGGGAGGAAAGGGAAATATTCTAAAGATGCGTTTGGTAGGTTAAAAAAAAACAAAGACTATATATTTATAGGTCCCGCAAATGCTTAGAATTCGAGATACAGATAGATACATACGATTTTAGATATCAAGCTGAAATGTGTTACGCTATATCATGACGTAAAGGGGCACCTTTTGGAATAAAATAAATTTAAATAATTTCGCCAGTGGCATGTATAATGTGAAATATTTTTCACCGAAAGCACTCAACAACAATGATACAACTCTCGGAGCATTGCCTCAAAAATACTTATTTTTCATTCAACGGGCAAATGTATAAACAAATGGATGGTGCTCCAATGGGATCCTCGCTATCACCAGTAGTCGCGAATTTATTCATGATATACTTCGAGAAAGAAGCTTTTGAGAAAGCAAGTTTAAAACCCAAATTATGGATTCGTTATGTGGATGACATATTCATTATATGGTAACATGGTCATGCAGAGCTCGAAATACAATTTACTCTAGAGTTAGAGGAAAACAACAGACTACCGTTTTTAGATGTTTTGGTCACAAAACTGCATAACGGACACATATACCGTGTATAGAAAACCGACACATACAGACAGATATTTAAATGCAAAATCACATCATCACCCAGCACAAATTCAAGCTGTGGCAAATACTCTAATATCCAGATCCGTGCGATTAACTGAAACACAGACGAGACAAAACGAACTTAAGATAATATCTAGTGCTTTAAAGAAAAATGGCTACACAAATCACACCATAGAGAAAGCTATTAATGCACAGGTTTCCCGAACAACGAACAACAAAACTTATGAACCGGGAAAACAACAAGTAGTCTTACCATATGTAAAAGGCACAACAGACAGAATCGGAAAATTCTTAGGAAACACAACATACAAACAATACACAAGCTACAAACAACTATAGGTAAACTACTTGGAAACCCAAAAGATAAAATCAAACTGGAAAATCACGGAGAATACAGTATTCTGTGCCAGGACTGTGAAAAGTTGTACGAGGGGCAAACTAACAGGCGAATATCAGCAAGAGTGGAAGAGTAGAAACTCAGCATCAGAAATAAACAAACAACCTCAGCTTTATTCCTACATCATCAGGAAACCGGCCATAAAATAAATTTCGATGGGTGTAGGAAGATTGCCAATATATAACATTATAAGACCAGAATAATCCGAGAAGCCATAGAAAATGAAAAACAAGGTAATATGAATAAAAGGGACGAATCTTTAAAACTATCAACAGTATGGAAGACAATAATCGAGTGGGGGGTACAAAAGAAAGCGTCGCAGTCACCAACACTTCAGTCTCTATTGGGACGCTAGAAAGAAAGCTTCGAAAACGGATATCAGCAAAACTGTTCTTTTCACAATATATATACGAATGTATACCCGGAATGAAAAGACATATATATATATATGTATATATATATATATATATATATATATATATATATATATATATACATATATATATATATATATATATATATATATATATATATATATATATATATATATATACAGGGTTCGCCAAACTCAGTGGCGTATTAGAAGTATATGGAGAACGAGTAAAGATATTTACTTGAGATTTGGGTAAGTTTCATACTAATTTTCATACTATTGCAGACAGACAGAAAGTTTCTTTTTTTAAATACAATACCCTGTATATTATTGCATTGTCAAATTCTATGTATTATTCTGAGCATTTTTTATGTAGTATGTCCTATACCTAATTTGAGAGGTTTCTGAAATAAAAATTATTTTCTAATTTTTAAGGGTCAAATCGAGTTCAATGTAAAACACGATATATTTTTAGAACGTTGTCCCAGAATTCTGAAATTTTTATACGAGTTTCCGAACATGTAGGTTAATTGACGACTCAAGGTAATTTTTAATTAAAAGTTATACAGGGTGTATAAAAATATAGTTTATTCGCGATGAACAGAAATGTTCATAACTCGATTTTTTTAAATGGTACACCCTGTATATTTTAATTGCATCAAATGGAGAGAGACATTGCCTTTCAAATGACATTAGGTACTCCTATCCCTATCTCTGATGGGTAATGAACTAAGTGGCATTTTAAAAAAAAATCGACCATTTTAGTATTTTCTGTAAAAAAAAATCTATTTTAAGCGCACTGAATAGAGAAGTAAACATTTTTGTCAAATACTGGCAAGTTATTTCTACGTATATCTGTCTTAATGATACCTAAATGGAAATACTTTTCTTGAGAAAAATCGATAATTTAATAGTAACAATATTTATTCACAAACGCTTTTGATAAAAAATTAACGATACTACCGAATAAAACAATACTCACGATGGAACACCCTGTATATTTTTGTTGCATCCAACAGAGAAAAAATTACCTTTCAATAGTATTAGCATCGCTGATGATTAATTAATTAGATGTCATTTAGTAGAAGCACGAATAATATCTCGTAAAACGAAAGATTATTTAACTAGTAGGCTGTACACGCCTGTCATCTCCCAGGAAACCAAACAGAGAACATTTGTTTTTAATATGCATAGTTGTCAAAAATTCACTAATTTAAAATGGCAAATTCTTACTCAAGTGTAGAAATTCTAAATTTGTTTTATGTACACGGTCAATGTGATAAAATAATATCAAGAACATGTAGACAATTTAATCAACTTTATCCAGATTCTGTCCCGATGAACGAGAAAAAGTTTAAAAGAATAGAGAAGAATTACAGAGAGTACAATAATGTTAAAAGACCAAGACTTCAAGTCAAACCT
This sequence comes from Kuschelorhynchus macadamiae, assembly GCA_030620095.1. NCBI lineage: Eukaryota > Metazoa > Arthropoda > Insecta > Coleoptera > Curculionidae > Kuschelorhynchus > Kuschelorhynchus macadamiae. Next base: position 416,790 of record JAUTXW010002480.1, read on the forward strand.
GTAACAGGTAACGAAGACAATGAAATTACTGTTTTGTCTTATTTCCATACATACCCTCACGCATCAATTAATAGCGCAGAGAAAGATTTAGGCATTTCTTACAAATCCGTGGAAAGAATTTTGCACAAACATAGACTGCATAATTATAAATTTATACCAGCCCAGGCTTTAGAGCCTACTGATCCTCCTCAGCACGTCGCATACTGCGAAATGATCCTGATGCGTACACAAGAAGATCCCAACTTTTTAAAAAAAGTTATTTGGACGGATGAGAGCAAATTCACAAAAGAAGGGATATTTAACAGAAGAAATTCACATTTTTGGTCCAAACAAAATCCTTATTTTATCAGAGAAAAAGGTTTTCAATACAAGTTCGGTTTCAATGTATTTTGCCTCATGATGAATGACAAAATAAAGTTTTGCTTTTACGATGAAAATTTAAATTCTGAAAAATATTTGGAAATATTGAAAACTACAGTTTCTGATTTTCTCGACGAGTTACCATTGAACTTACTCCGGAGCTGCTGGTATCAGTTAGATGGGGCACCGGCTCACTGTACAAACGAAGTAAGTGCGGAACTTACTACAATCTTCAAAGACAAAAATGTTTACTTGTCTATTTAATGCTTTTAACATAGATTTTTTTTCCAGAAAATAATAAAATGGTCGATTTTTTCTTTTAAATGCCATTTAATTCATTACCCATCAGAGATAGGTATAGGAACACCAAATGTCATTTGAAAGGCAATGTCTCTCTCTATTTGATGCAATTAAAATATACAGGGTGTTCCATTTAAAAAAAATCGAGTTATGGACATTCTGTTCCTCGCGAATAAACTATATTTTTATACACTCTGTATAACCTTTTATTAAAAAATACCTTCAGCCGTCAATTAACCTACATGTTCGGAAACTCGTATAAAAATTTCAGAATTCTGGGACAATATTCTAAAAATATATCGTGTTTTACATTGAAGCCGATTTGACCCTTAAAAATTAGAAAATAATTTTTATTTCCAAAACTGCTCAAAATAGGTATAGAACATACTACATAAAAAATGCTCAAAATAGTTCGTAGAATTTGACAATGCAATAATATACAGGGTATTGTATTTAAAAAAAGAAACTTCCTGTCTATCTGAAATAGAGCTGGCAACGCCGCAACTTCAAAAATATTTTTAAAATATAGTTCACTTCTTAGTATGAACCTTACCCAAATCTCAAGTAAATATCTTTACTCGTTCTCCATATACTTCTAATACGCCACTGAGTTTATATAAAAACCCTGTATATATATATATATATATATATATATATATATATATATATATATATATATATATATATATATATATATATATATATCAGCCAAATGGAATAAATTCGATAATAAATAAATGGGGGCGTGTTCGGAAAAACGCTTGGACCCGTCGATTGGTATTTTTAGTTGCTCATTTTCTCCAATAAAAACTTTTTATACAGGGTGTGTCCTGTAACAGTGGTCAATGCCAACTTTCTTATTTCAGAATGCAACACCCCGGATATTATTTAATTTTTGGATTCTTTAGGAGATTCTAAACATATTTTATGTTCAATGTCTTATACCTATCTTCAACTATTTCGGCAATATTAAGTGTTTTCAAATTTATTTTTATTTTATTTATTTCGAATTTATTATTATTCATCACTATTTATTTGATTACAAAAATTCGCTACAACACACTCAATACTTATTTACCATTTAGGTCTTCATATTAAGAATGTAAGCAAAAACAATTTTAGCGTTCCTTTTTATTGATATGGAACAAAAAGAGCCAGTTTTGTTTACTTTTAAGTTTTGTTTACTTTTGTGTGAAATGCCTGGCCTTTCTTTTGCAAGACAGTAGTTTTCAGTGTCAGTGTCATAGTCTTTTGAATTTCGTTAACCGCATAATACCTAATATCAGAAAAATGGTTCATTTAACAGAAATGCATAAAATAACAATTCTACAAATGATTGGTTATGGAGATAACACACGAACACAAGTGGAAGTTGCTCGCTTATTTCATGAAAAATTTCCAAATTTGCCGCATATATCCCAAGGGACAATTAGTAAAATAGAAAAGCAGTTTCGCCAGCTTGGACATGTGAGGCAGATAAAAAAAGCAGCTGCCAATTCAATAAATGATGATACTAAATTGGATATTATGCTTGAGTTTGAGGAAAACCCACATATTTCTAGTCGACAAGCCGCCGCAATGTTCGATATTAGCCATTCGTCGATTATTCGAACGAAGATATATGTTATAATTTCTGCAGGTGCAAAACGGCCTACAAGAAGAATTGCTTTCGATTATGTCATATATCTTTTCCGGCCAAGAACTTTTGATAAAGGTGTGTGAAAGCGCATTTTTATTGATTATAGTATCTACTCTCCGTATGATGGTGCTAGTGCATACTTTGTCAAATTCCTATGGGTTTGCAGCCGGAAACCACCGGAGCCCCAATAGGTGGCGCTAAGTGTTATACTTAGCATGTAGTACTATTTCAGTATGATAGACGTTTCGTTTTCGATTTTGTCATATCGAGCAATCTGTTATTTCAGATCTCCCTGGGTGCAAGCCTGCCTGATGAGGGTAAAGGCCCAGAAATCATGATCGCAGGAGGGTACCCTGTGACATAATCGAAAGCAATTCTTCTTGTAGGCCGTTTTGCACCTGCAGAAATTATATATTTCTGCTATTCTACATATATCTTTTCCGACCAAGAACTTTTGATAAAGGTGTGTGAAAGCGCATTTTTATTGATATATATATATATATATATATATATATATATATATATATATATATATATATATATATATATATATATATATATATATATATATATATATATATATATATATTTATATATATATTCTGGGTAAGTCGAAGGTTAGACGTTTACGGAAAACGGGTGATGGGATTGTTCTGAAAATATTATTTCTTGGGTAAACAGACCTGCTTCATTGATCTAAAATATTTTTAGGAATATATTGTCGTTTATACCTAGAAGACGTAGTCATTTTGTTATTTTAAATGGAACAGCGTATATATTATTTATTTTTTAGAATGGCTAATAAATTCTAAATATTTCCCCCTCGTACTTTCCTAAACCTATCTCTACTCATTTTCAAAATATTAATTAATTTTAAACTTACACGATGGAAAACATGACATTAATTAAACTTTGGTTTTTCCGTACTTTTACTTCATGTAAAATTGAGATTTGGGTAGTGGCTAAAACAAGTACAGGGTATTTAGTTTCAATATGCAAATAGGATCGATATTATACAGGGTGATCCAAAATTATTGCTAACTCCATTACTTATACAAGAGGACAAAAATGCGTTTTTTCAAATGGAACAACCTATATATTGTTTTAAAAACTGAAAGAAAATTAAATTTGCCTTCAATTATTATCGCATGTTCTAATACCTAAAGTGTCAGGTTTTTCAAAAAAAAAATACGATTTCTAATGAAATTATGAGATTTGACGTTTTTTTCATAGATAGCCATGATAATTCGTTGCTAGAAGTGTTAAAATAGTAAAATGAATACGAATAATGCTCATTCAAATTTAACTTAACATAACTCGAATTACCGTTCATTAACGGAAAGACGTTTGTGCGAATACAGAACCATTTTATAAATTGTACAATTTGAAAAAGTAAATTTGTGTTTTAGTAAATGTTGAAGTGTTGGCAATTGCAATACACTGAACTACTCGCTGCCGTAATTCTTCCTTGTCTTGTACCTCTCATATACACTTTTTCTTTCAAAGTACCTCATAAATAAAAGTCCAGTGGCATGAGGTCGGGCGACCTCGCTGGCCAATCCCAAAGTCGTGCTGACGTTTCGCCAAAATCACATTCAGGTTGTTCGAAGGCCTTTCTTTTTAGCGTTTGAATAGAGACTGAAATGTTAGTGACTGCGAAGCTTCCTTTTATACCCCCACCCGGGGCCGAAGTTTATATCTGAGTGGCCGTTGGCCGTTATTTATGTTTTCCGGAAGGTGCTGTTGTTGTTGGGCTAATTGCGCTTGATATTTTGTCCTTTTAGATTTGTCGATTATTGTCTTATATATTATTGGTAATTTTAATTATTCGTCCTTTTTATTCACATTCTGGTCTTATAATGTTATTTATTGGCAATCTCCCTACATCCATCGAAATTTATTTTGTAGCCGATTTTCAGATGATGTAGGAATAGAGCTGAGATCGTTTATTTATTTCTGATGCTGAGTTTATGCTTTTTCACTCTTGCTGATATTCGATTGTTAGTTTGCCCCACATAGACCTTTTCACAGTCCTGGCAAGAAATGCTGTATACTCCGTGGGTTTCTTGTTTAATTTTATCTTTTGGGTTTCCAAGTAGTTTACTTATAGTTGTTTGTGGCTTTTATATATGGCAACACTACTTGTTGCTTTGCCGGTTCATAATTTTTGTTATTCCATGTTCGATAACCCTGTGCATTAACAGCTTTCTGTATGGTGCGATTTGTGTAGCCAAGCACTAGATATTATATTAAGTTCGTTTTGTCTCGTCTGTCGTTTAGTTAATCGTCCGAATCTGGATATTAGAGTATTGGCGACAGCTTGAATTTGTGCTGGATGATGATGTGATCTTGCATTTAAACACGGTGTATTCGAAATATCCGTTATGCAGTGGGGTGACCAGAACATTTAAAAATTGAAGTTTGTTGTTTTCCTCTAACTCTAGAGTTAATTGTCTTTTGAGACGCATTGAATTTACATGGTAAAAAATCGCTGTTTATTAATTTTCAATAATGTATTCAGAAAAAAATGTGCATTTATATTATACAATTGTGTAGAAAATACATACAGAAGTATTCAAAATAGATGCCTTCATTTGTGTAGCGTTTTTTAACCAAAATTGTACATATTTTATCCACAAAGCAATGCTAATATTCGCTGTGTAAACTACACTTGCGTAGAGTACCAATAGCGTTACGTGTTAAAATTTTCAGAACAAAATTGTTTATTTTTTCTGAACAATTATGTTTTCAATTGAAGCGCTATGGTGGCGACATTCGGAAATATAATTCCACAGAAACGACAGATTATCATACTGGCAACATACATAGAAGGTTGTTTGGTTTATAGACTGCAGGTTTATCAAAAAAGTACTTTCTTGGGGAGTAGTGTTGCAATTTTGTTTAAATTATTCTAGCCCGGGAATCTGCAGTTTTGTACCCTTCAAAGGCAAATCGGACTAAGCTAAACACAGCTAACTACTTACACCTATTGACGTAATACATAAATACAACTATTTCTGAGATGTTATAATACCTTTGAACTTGAAGACAATAAACTAAATAAATGTGTTGCTTTTTAGGATTAATTTAATTAGTTCTTGTGTAATTTAGAATATGGCAATTGCAGTAACTTCTTATATTTTGAAATAAAAATTCTTAACTAACCTTACAATACATTGCGTTTTGGATAACTACTATGTTCACTCTTTAAAAAAACATATACTTTTACACGGATTTTTTTGTTTTAGTTACGTAACATCGGGATTTCAAAAGGGATTTATCAAGAATTTTATCTACATCCAGCTGAAGTTGCTTCGATGAATAAAATCATTTTTTTATTAAAAATAATTTTTTCTTTGACATCATTTTTGACTAAAGGTTCTGTAATTGATTGTGGTTTGGCTTCCTTATTTCACATATTTTCATAGTTATTGAAAAATGTTTAGAAAACATACACATTTTGTGCATAAAAATTGTACAATATTATACAGGAAAAAGTATTTTCTAATATAATTATGCTCAAACATTGTTTGAAGGAAATGCATATTGATGTTTTTAAAATATTTGCTATACAAAATTGTCCAAAAAATATGCATTCTCTTATGCAGAAATCTTATTATTGTATGTCAATTCAACACAGTATTGTTCAGAAGATATGCAAAATTATTCAAAAAATATATACAGACCAATCATGTGTATATTTTCTGTAGAAAATTGTTCCAAGTACACATTTAGATACAGTTTGTGCACTAAATCTATACAATTGTGTAGAATTTATGCGTAATTTTTTTAGAGTGTACTAGGGCCTTAGGGCCCCAAAAATTCAATTAGGCTAGAGCCCCCGAAAACCACGATCCGCCACTGACCTTAAAGCTTTTATTTAAATAATTATTTGATAAACTTAATACCGAACTGTTATATATACTTCCTTGTAATTATTTACTTAAAAACTAGCCTCCATCATTTTACAAATATTAAAGAAAATGTAATTGGATTTTTCTCGATAATAAAATAAAATGGTACTGGCTGCATTAGTCCTCCTCCAAATCCGCTTAGAGTAGGCGGACACTTAATTCCGTAATGAAAATGCAGTTGCTTTTTGCTTTGAGCGAGTTTCGCTCTACTGAACCGTTGGTTGCAGAATGAGTGTATTCAGTTACAACTTCCGAAACTTTGTGATTTGTTTTCGCTTGAATATCGGAATAAATTTAAAACCTCAGGCGGGGTTAAAGACAAATTTCGAGGCTTCCCTTTTCTCTGCGAGTCCTGGAACCTATGACCAAAATGTGCATTCATCTCTGTGCGTCTGATAAACTTATATGTAGATTTGTACAGGACGACTCCTTAATGCAAATATCTCGGTTTTATTTTAAATGAGAAAAGAAAAAAGTTTGAATCGATCTGATTTTTCATATACTTATATTTTAATATTTGTTTATTTTTAAATAATCTATAACATTTTGAAATGTTTTTGAATTCCATATTAAATTCTAACTAGATATATATTTTATCTATATTAAATTCTGCATATTTTTTGTATATATATATATATATATATATATATATATATATATATATATATATATATATATATATATATATATATATATATATATATATATATATATATATATATATATATATATATATACAGGGTTATTCACGCAACCCTTTCATTAAAAGTTTTTGATGATGCCATTTAGATAAAAATTTCAAATTTTGGGATTAACGTCAGGTCAAGGAGTACTTCTTTTTTGAAATATTTTCAACTTCCTGTCACTTCCGGTTTAACCGGAAGTTGGTATCAAATTGCTTATTTTAAATGGAACACCCTGTATTTTATGATATTTTTGGATTCTGCGGAGAATTTTAATGCTATTTTATGTAGCATGTCCTATACCTAGATTCAAGCGTTCTTAAGATACTTGACCTTGAACCAAAAATGAGCCTTCGGGGTACCAAATTTTAAAATCTCATATTTTTGTAAGTTTTGAACATATAATCCTCATATTTTGGAGACGATTAGTAAATAATCTTAAGTTTCTATTTTTTTTATTGAATTTGTCTATTTTTATACAGGGTGTCCTAAATTCAGGGGCAAACATTCACATTTTCATAGCCGCTAAAGTTCGTTTTGTTAAATTGGACACCCTATATCTTTATGCACTATCAAATGTAGAATTTAATTTTCTATCGAACTGTATTAAGGTTCCCTAGACCTATTCGTAACCATTTTCGAAATAATCTGGTTTTTATTAACCTTCGGGTAGTCGCGCCATATTTTTTGACGCCTATAGTCACTCCGGTCTCATAGACCAGGTAATTCTAAAAAATGGAAGAGACATCTTTTTTCTTCCTAGTGCAAGATTATGAAATAATAGAATAAACAATCCTTTTTTGTCAAAAAAAAGTTATATAGTTTTATTTCCCAACATTTTACAGGGTTTTAAAGAAAACAAAAAAAAAACTTAAACAAACATTCTGGTATGGAAAAGAAATCTAAAAGTCTAACATCACAAATATTCTTTGGAATGGTAACTAACTACAAACTAGTCTAAGAATCTCGAAGCTGGAAGTGTTTATGGCAGTTCCCTGCAGCTCTGGCAAATACTTATAATGTGCTCCAAACACATGTATGTATTGCATTTGTAGCACGAAAAACGAGTTTTTCTATTTTTCACCCAGCCGCAGTAAGTGCATCTGCCTACGGGTAATTGTCTTTCTTGAAGTACTATTTCTTCAGTTTTGGTAACTTCCATAAGTCTGAGCTTCAAAACTCTTGGAATATTGGTTAGAGCTGCTCTTTTTTTCAAATGAGGATGGATTAGTGCGTTCGCCAAATCTCTCAGAAAATGGCGTCGGCGTAAATCATTTTTTTCGGGGTTATTAGCTTTGTATATTACTTGACAATTAATCCCTGTAATATTCAAAATACTATAGAATATCACCATTGGCCATCTTCTGGTATTTCGGGAGCAATCGTAAGAAGCGCACAACTCATCCACGACATCTACACCTCCTTTGGACGCGTTATATGTAGTTATCATCACTGGCTTATATTTTTCACCACTGTCTTCGTCAATGTCGTCATGATGATGCATACTGGATATTAAAATTACATTTTTGCGTTGCTTTGGAATATAGGAAACAATTGTTAAATCCTTTGTAAAGCCAAACATGCTTGTATGGGTGGGACGCTTGGATGGCGTTGAAAACTCAACCGGCAATTCCCTTTTATTTTTTCGTACCGTTCCAATTGTAGTTATTTTGTAATCTCGAAGCAACTTTTCTACAAGAGGGACGGATGTGAACCAGTTGTCCATTGTCAGGTTGATGCGTGAACCAGATAAATGTTTGCACAATCTCAAAACCACATCATAGGGGCTGTTAGAAAACTTATATGGACCATCAGGCTGGGATCCCACATAAACTTCCAAGTTTGAAGTGTAAAATAGTTTTCCGTCACACACTGCAATAATCTTGAGTCCATATTTATTGGACTTGGAAGGTATGTATTGGCGAAAAGCACATTTGCCTCTAAAAGCTGGTAGCATCTCATCAATTGTGACAAACGCTGAGTGATTATAGCCATTTTGACAATTTTTCACAAACTGATCAACCAAAGAACGAATGGGAGCTAGTTTGTCAAATTTTTGTCGATCTAGGCGTGTATCTTTATCATCAAATCTAATGCAACGGAGCAGAAATCGAAATCTTTTTAGAGTCATGGTCAAATAAAAGATTTCTACACCATAACCATCTCTGCTCCAAAGATCTTCTGCGTTTGTGCGACTGGAGTGGCCTAACCCAGCTAAATACAAAAGTCCTATAAATGCACGGATTTCTATTTCATCAGTCTGATTAGCGTCTCGTTCTCTTGAGAAACTATCTTGAAGAGAGATAAAATATTTATTCGTATTTTCGACCAAAATCATCATTATCGTGTCCTCCAAGAAATAATTTTAAATCTCCACGGCGTCTTTCAAATGTTTGGTTACATTTGATGGTCCCGGTAAGCGAACTATTATGTTTTCGCTTCTGGTTCTAACTGTTTTTGGCCCTGGAGGATGCTTATTCCAGCGGGTTTTACCATCCTTGCCTAAAATAATAGAAAAATAATACTTCGAGCTAAAATAGGTACGTATATTTTTTTCAATTACCTAGATAAGTAAGCGCAGGAGACTCTTGCGAAATGGTTACTTGTGCATCAGCAACCTCTCCATCTGAAATTTCCTGTTCTGATGCACTTTCGTGATCTAAAACTTCCTCCTGGTCATTTTCCTCTTCATCTGGTTCATCCTCGTAGGCAACAAATTGGTCTTCGACGTCATCTAGTCCTGCTTCTTCCAAAAGTCTTTGCAAACGGGCTTGTTCTCTTTCGTAGTCTCCCATGACTAAAATAAGGTAAGTATTATAAGATGTTATAAAGATCACTATTATTAAAAAAAAAATTTCTAACATCCTTTAACGTATAAAATAATGATATAATATTAAATAATATAACAGTCGGGCATTAAAATGATAAAAAATAAAGTTATCTAATAGCTTACCTCTCCACAATATTTTAACGTCGTTAGTCGCGCCGGTCTCAGACACCAGAAATCACTATAACTAATAACACCTTTACGCGACAACGGCTACGCGACGACTGACGTTCAACCGCAGCGACACATGAAGGACGAAGGTACTCGGGCGCGTGACAGTATCGGATACCCCCTCTAGCTTTTACAGCGAGAATTAAGATGACCTGTGAGACAGCGGCGCGACTACCCGAAGGTTAAACTATCATATGTATTTGTTAAATGCTAACACCTTCCCATAGTAAGCCACGGAAAAACAATCGTTGTGCTTTTCTTTTCAACATGACAGCTGATTTGAAACTTTTAAATTAAAATAAAATAACACTCAAAAGCTGATATTCTCAATTTATTTTATATTCGCGGAGAATGTTACAAAATATTGAAGAGAACGTGCCATGTTTTTAATGAAAAACATCCTCATTTATCGCCAATGAACAAGAGAAAATTGAAGAGGATTGAAACGAAATTTTTTCGTTTCGGAAAAGTTAAAGTTATAAAAAATGTAATAAATTGTTTACATTATTTTTAACCATATCTACTAAGTTCGAGACTATTCTAAACTTGTTTTAGTGAACTTAAAAATTATAGCAATCTAACAATCAACAATAAATAAATAAAATAATAAAATTGAATTATAACAAATGTTCTATATGCTGTCCGTTCATTTGAAATCACATTTCAATTCTTCTTTGTACAGTTGCTGTGGCCCGTTGAAATTGCCCCTTTTCTAATTCGGCAAAAGCTGTTCGTATCCTGTCCAGTAAATCTTGTTGGTTATTTACTGGGGAAGCATAGACTTTACCTTTGATAAATCCCCATAAATAAAAGTCTAGAAGTGTTAAATCGTCGATCGCGGAGGCTATTTCCAAGAGCTATTGGGATCAATCCAGCGATCTTTAAAAATTCGAGATAATTGGAGATAAACTGCAGCGGAACTATGTGCTGGTGCCTCATCTAATTGATACCAATAATATTGCAGCTCACCAATAGGAATTTCTTCTCTAAATTCAGAAACCGTCCCTCGTAGAATACTTATCACTGTTTAAATTATCTTCATAAATACAGTACCGCACCTGTACATGTAATACTATACCGAAAACACTGAAGCTAAACCTCTCTTGAGAACGCGTTTCGCGTAAAGTGTGCGGATTTTCTGTTGCCCAGAAATGTTCGTTTCTTCTATTTGGTATCCCTTCTCTAGAAAATTTAGCTTCATCGGTCCAAAATATTTTTGAAAGGAATTGAGGGTCCTCTTGAATTTTCAAAAGCATGAATTCGCAAAATTCTACTCTTCGGACGTCATCACTAGGTCTCAAGGCTTGCACGTTTTGGAAGGAATAAGTGTGCATATGATGTTTGCTCAAGATTCTTTGGACAGATGAAAAAGAAATTCCCAAATCGTTTTCTGCAGACGGTATTGAACTTTGCGGGTTTGCGTGGAAATAAGCTAATGTGTTTATTACGTTATCCTCGGCATTGGTCACTGGTTTCGGAACATTTTTTGTAACTTTAACCTTGCCAAAACGCAAAAAGTTCGTTTCAATCCTCTTGAATTTTGACTTGTTCATTGGCGGCAAATCAGGGTGGCGTTCATTAAACACACGACACGTTCTCTCCAAAATTTTATAACATTCTCCATGAATATAAAATAGATTGAGAATATCAGCGTTTGAGTATTCTTCCATTTCGATTTAGAAGATTTAATTTATCACTGACAGCTTTTGATAAACAACGCATACTAATCATTTGTCGTATTGGATATTGGATATCAATTGTTTTTCCATGGCTCACCATTGGAACATGTAAACATTTAAGCAACTACATACGATATTTTTATAAAACCCAGTTATTTCGAAAATGGTTACGAATAGGTATAGGGAACCTTAATACAGTTCGATAGAAAATGAAATTCTACATTTGATGGTGCATAAAGTTATAGGGTGTCCTATGTAAAAAAACGGACTTTAGCGGCTTTGAAAATGTAAATGTTTGCCACTGAATTTAGGACACCCGGTATAAAAATAGACAAATTCAATAAAAAAAATAGAAACCTAAGATTATTTACCGATCGTCTGCAAAATATGACGATTATATCTTCAAAACTTACAAAAATATGTGACCTTAAAATTTGGTACCCCGAAAGCTCATTTTCGGTTCAAGGTCAAATATCTTAAGAACGCTTGAACCTAGGTATAGGACATGCTACATAAAATAGCATTAAAATTCTCCGTGGAATCCAAAAATATCATAAAATACAGGGTGTTCCATTTAAAATAAGCCATTTGATACCAACTTCCGGTTATACCAGAAGTGACAGGAAGTTGAAAATATTTCAAAAAAGAAGTACCCCTTGACCTTACCTCAACCCCAAAATTTGAAAGTTTTATCTAAAGAGGCTATTTTAAATTAACATCAAGAAACAGGTTTTGCTTTTGGGGACAATAAAACTTCAAATTTTTAGTTATATAAGATAAAAAGCAATAAGGTTTAAGATTCTAGATAAGCGTTTGGTCAAACATCCTAAAATGTAAATAGCTATAAGACTATATGACGGATACCTACAAATAAAGGTTAGTTTGCTGTAGGAGTAACACACATTTGTTTTCTATTTTATACTGTCGTGTTCAATAGACTTGCAGATTATTCACATTTTCAGTTGTTTTATTTTTGTTAGTTATCTGTAATTTTATAATAGCAGTTACCTGACTGTTACATTTTTGTCTAGCGTCGTTCATAAGAGTGGTTCTCTCCCATCGATAATAGTTGATTTGGACGTATTCAGTTCACTGTGTCCTTTTTGCTCCATTTCCTGTTATTATTGACTTCAGATGAAAACCTACAGGATTAAAGTCATTGTCTCTAGCTTGGTTTAAAAATTCAATGTGTAACTCTTCCTTGGTAAGTTTGATTTGATTTTCTCGTCGCATATTAATTTTTTATTAATGCCGAGTCTGTACCGGAATTTTAACGTTTGTTGAAGGTTCTAGATAATGAAGCATTCTCATTCGATCAAGTTAACGATGGAAAAAGAAGAAAATTCCATCTTACATTTTCTTGATCTTCTTGGAATCGCGAGAATAATCTGGTCAAGACTTCAGAAGAAGGAATCAATAATTTCGATTTACTTCGATGTTCTGTTAATGTCTCTATACCACTGGCACAGGTAGAGAGGAAGGGACAAAAGAAAGCTGGCCCTTCATCATCTAACATACAAATTTATATAAAAAAATAAACGAGATTTTTTTACCCATAACTTCTCTCATTATGAACCTTTTCTTTTCTTTTGAATAATGAAGATTTTAACCGTACTAAGTAATTTTATTAACATTAACATGAATATTTAATAAAATGTTACCAGGTCATTCTTATATGATCCTTAATTTTTGACCAAAATTTTAAGTCAATCGAGTAAGAACTTTTTCATTTATGCCTTAAATTGACAAATTAAAAAAACATGTTTTTGAGCATCTATAGATATACTAAAACTTGAAGCTATGTAAAACCTTGAAAGATTTTTTTTTCTCAATTACAAAGTTTCAAATAGCAGAAGCTTATACTCTTCTTTAATATAATAAGATATAAAAATTATCTACTTTGCTGATAAAATGAAACAATAAAAATTAAATAAATTATTTTTGATGCCTGCTGCCATGGCATGTGTCTTTTCGACGGTTCTTAAGCCCGGGCCTCACGGGCTTAATGGCTAATGCTGCTCTGAATGACATTTTATTTTTTAGAGACTATAATATATAATATTTTATATAAAAGTACATGAACCACCGAAGTCATTGTTCAATTATTCAAGTAGAACAAAATTAGAAAATCCAAATTAAAGTTCAATAAACAAATCCGATGAATACGTTCGACGAGATATTCAATTTAATGGAACGAGTTTTCCCCATAATCAATGCGCACCGAAACAAATCCCGGAACATGTTCAACATATAAACAGTTTCACTAAAATTCAAACATTTTCCCTGAGGCTAAACAATATGAACTGTAGTGCCCAAATACAATATTTCAATTTGTAAATATAAATTGCACGTTTGCGGTTTAATAAACCTTGAGGAAAATCTAAATATTTGAACTTGTCAATATCTTCACAAAATACCTTAAGGGAATATAATAGTTATTTATACTATAAGGGATGTAAGTAACATTTACCAGTTGAGGAAGAGTTTGCGCCCGAGCGATAGCGAGGGCTGGCAAAAAAGTTGGAGACTGGTTAATGTACAGGGTGATCAGTTAAGGGTAGCGAGCGGCCATATCTCATAAGATATTGGTCGTATAGATTTGAGAAAAAAAAATCATAATAAAAGTCGCCAAGAGAAATTGCTGAAAATTATTTTCGAGTTTGACAAACGTCCGCTAGAGGGCGTAACAACCACCACCAAGTAGAAAAATGGGGTTTTTGTAGAATTTTGCCTAATGAAAATATATCGATGATTTCATTTTCATATTTAGTGACCATTTCCCTACACTTTTTGTCTAAAATGTTTTGTTCTATATATCAAAATAAAGCGGTGGGGGAAGTTCAATTGTTTTTTCAAACAAACCAAGATGTCTCCCGTTTCTTTTGACCGATTTTAGCAAACTTAGGCTCATATGAAAGAGCATAATTTGCACTACAAAACGCTTATTTGGTTTTGAATTTTTGACTTTTGCTGGCGTCGCTAGATGGCGTTAACTGAATTAGTAGCATATTTTTTAGTTTTTTTCAAAAAAAACAAATGTAATGGTATATTAATTTTTACATATTTTAAAAGGGGATAAATTTCTCTATAATTTAACGAAAATAATTTATCATCTACCTTTTTTTGAACCGTTGATATTGACCAAAATATTATTTTATTTTATTAAAAAATGGCACGCCACTGCTTTTTGTCAAAATAAAAATAATTTTCGTAATCACTTATTAGTTGCTAACAAAAAGAACCTCTTGACTTTTTTTCGTTAGACGAACGGTTTTGGATTGAAAAAATAAGATGTTTAACAATGAAAAATCTTAATAAAACTGTCCAACAACAGCAGGAGCAATAACACTAAAAACAAGAACATAGAACTTTAAAAATAAACGTTAAAAATAAATTAATAGTTTTGTCGTAAATGTTGTCCATTATTTTGAATGCACTGGTCCAATCTCTTCTGGGTGGAGTTGACAGCTGTCTCAATTTCCGCTCTTGGTATAATATTTATGGCGTTTTGATTTCGGACTATCATGTCTTCTCGAGTAGTTGGTCGAGTTTCATACACCAAATCCTTTATTCGGCCCCACAGATAAAAATCAAGGCAGGTTAAATCGGGGGACCGTGGTGGCCAGAAAAATAGACTGCCTCTACCAATCCAACGGTTAGGAAAATGCCTGTTCAAAAAATCTTGAACATTTCATGAATAATGTGCCGGGCATTCGTCTTGTTGAAACCACATGTTTCTTCTTACTTGTAAAAGCATATTTTCTAAGAGTCCTGGTAAATCGTTAAATAAAAAGTTCAAATACATGTCACCGGTTAGATTGCCATTAAAGATGTGCGGACCGATAATAGCTCCATTAATAACACCGCACCAGACGTTCACGCTCCATCGACCCTGCTGATAATCTTCACGTAACCAGTGTGGATTAGTGTCCGACCAGTAATGCACGTTATGAAGATTTACCCTGCCATTACTGCAAAACGATGCTTCGTCTGTCCACAATATTTGTGACAAAATATGATGGTTTTCTCTAATGAAGTCTCTAAGCCAGTAGCAGTAATCGAGCCTATGTTCAAAGTCAGTGTCATTTAGGGCTTGATGAATCACGACGTGATATGGATGCATTTTAAAATCCATTAATATTTTTTGCACTGAGCCATAGGATATTCCTAAATCTCTGGAGATCTCTCTTATGCTTAAATGGGGGTCTGCGTGAATATAAGCCAACACATTTATAATGTTATCTTCTCTTCTTACTCTACGATTTCTTCTCAAAGTTGGAGTTGGTTGCACTTATTGCCTTAAACCTAAGGCTAAACGATGAAAAACCATTCTCGAATGGTGTCTTCGGAGGGGATAACGCAGTGCATACTGCCTAGAAGCAATCACAGCATTTTCAAAACATTAAAAATAAATTCTCAACATATCAAAGGCTTCTTCATTCGTAAAAGGCATGATTTGTTGTAAAAATACTTTTTACATAACATTAAATTAGAGGTCAATAGCAGGAACTATCAAAATGAATATCAACGTGATTGACAATTTGGTGTTTTGTTTCTTAACGTAGATCATGGCCTGCTTCGCATAAATGCGATGTTAGTTAAGTTGGATTTTTAATTTAATTTATGAAATAATAATAATTATTAATAATAAATTATGAACTAAAGCATTCTCTCGCTAATTAAATGATAATTAATGATAAACATAATAGGTAATAATTTTATTATTGTGAGATGTAATATTTAAAAATAATTTTGAACCTTATAGTTATCATTCTTAAACATCTTATTTTTTCAATCCAAAACCTTTCGTCTAACGAAAAAAAGTCAAGAGGTTCTTTTTGTTAGCAACTAATAAGTGATTACGAAAATGATTTTTATTTTGACAAAAAGCAGTGGCGTGTCATTTTTTAATGAAATAAAATAATATTTTGGTCAACATCAACGGTTCAAAAATAGGTAGATGATAAATTATTTTCATTAAATTATAAAGAAATTTATTCCCTTTTAAAATATGTAAAAATGAATATACCATTATATTGGTTTTTTTTTTAAAAAAACTAAAAAATATGCTACTAATTCAGTTAACGCCATCTAGCGGCGCCAGCAAAAGTAAAAAATTCAAAACCAAATAAGCGTTTTGTAGTGCAAATTATGCTCTTTCATATGAGCCTAAGTTTGCTAAAATCGGTCAAAAGAAACGGGAGACATCTTGGTTTGTTTGAAAAAACAATTGAACTTTCCCCACCGCTTTATTTTGATATATAGAACAAAACATTTTAGACACAAAGTGTAGGGAAATGGTCACTAAATATGAAAATGATATCATCGATATATTTTCATTAGGCAAAATTCTATAAAAACCTCATTTTTCTACTTGGTGTTGGTTGTTACGCCCTCTAGCGGACGTTTGACAAACTCGAAAATAATTTTCAGCAATTTCTCTTGGCGACTTTTATTACGATTTTTTTTCTCAAATCTATACGACCAATATCTTATGAGATATGGCCGCTCGCTACCCTTAACTGATCACCCTGTACTTACAACCCGTATAGTATATAACATTTTGTCCCCTTCTTGTATTGTATGCTTACAAGATAACGCTGGATATATTTTTAGATTTTATTATCAGTACATTCAATAGCATTCTCAATAAATTATGAAAGCAGCCGTGATCCGTTGCCTGAGCAACATAAGCAGATTTTATTTTATCAACAACGTCAAGGGGACAATTCATAGCGAAAAGTTTGAAAAAGTCAAATTGTTTGATTCGGTGTGGACAAAATGGATGTTTCTGACATAGAAGAATCAGCGAATATTGCTTGTTTACCTCTACTACCGGAAAAGCCGAAAAAAAGCTATGAAGCAGCATATAAATCCTTTAAAAATTGGTGCCAAAGCAAGACGGCTACTGCTGTCTCAGAAACCTTGTTTTTGGCGTATTTACACAAAAAAAATTGCTATATTGAAGTCCCCATCTAGCTTATGGTGTGAGTATTCGATGTTGAAGTCCACCCTTTTTATAGAGGAAAATATAGATATTTCTAAGTATCCAAAACTTCGAACATTTTTGAGAAGAAAAAATGATGGTTATAGTCCCAAAGAATCGAATGTGTTTAACAGGGAAGATGTAAATAAGTTCATGCTTGAAGCCCCCGATGATATATACTTATTGATGAAGGTCGTAATAGTAATGGGAGTTGCTGGAGCGTGCCGTTCTAATGAACTCTGTGAAATGAAAATGGACAATGTTAAAATAAGTCAAGAAGTCATAATTGTGACAATTCCTGACTCCAAAAATGGAATGTCACGTACATTTACAGTCACAAAAAGTGACGACACTCAGGTTTGTCATTTCAAAATAATTCAAAAGTACATTGATACGAGATCCCATATGACGACTATTGATCCGCGCTTCTTTATGAGATATCAAAATGGAAAGTGCTTAAACCAATTTCAAAATGTATACTGGACACTCTTTTAGAAAAACGTCGGCAACTTTATTAGCAAATACTGGAGTTAATGAATTAGCTATCAAGCGACATGGTGGATAGAAATCCGCTACAATTGCGGAAAGTTACGTAGCTGAGAACCTCAATAATAAAAAGGAAGTAGCGAATAAAATTTTATACAATAAGACCCAGCCAGAAATCTCTTGCAGTGCTTCAACAATGACAGAAACATTGGTTAGAAAAGAAACGTGAAAATGTGTTTCCAAATTTTGTTAATAATTTGAATAATTGTAATAATTGTACCATTAATATTCATTTCAATTAATATCACCGGATTATTGTAATATGTTGATGAAATCAAAAATTAAAGCTACTTATAATAATTTAAGATTATTATTTCCCTAAGGATGTAAGTTGACTTACATCCTGTCGTTAAGGGCAACCAATACCTTGTTGAGTAACTTTCTCTTACGTCTGTCAAAGCAGTGTCAAAATAGGTTGCTTACAATACAGGGAGGGGGAAAAATTATTTACAAGATTTGTTTGGATCCATGGATACTAAAATTGTCCGTAGATCAGTTTTTGAAAATATGGAAATAAAATTACTTTTAGGTGTATTTTTTATATAGTTAAAAAATATCCTCAACTCTTTAGTTCCCTCTAAAAAACTACTCAATAGAATGTTTTTAAATTTTAGTAAAAAATTAAGAATCATGTGGGTATGACCTGGTAACATTTTGTTAAAAAAAATAATAAGTTCACAATAGATTGTGAACAAAAGATATGACGTAGGAATCAACAGGTAATATCTTGATACGAGTCCAAGATGGAGGCGTAATAAATTATTTAAAAATTAGGCCTTATAAAAATACTTATTGGATTGATTTCAAATACAGTGAAACCTTCCTTAACGGACACCTCCTAACAATGGACACCTCTGCTGAACGGACAGTTTTGAAGTCACCGACCGTCAGTATATGTATTCCTGGTATTAAACCTTCTTGACAACGGACACTCTCAACAACGGACACGGACATTAAAATCTGGAACATTTTTAATAAAACAGTAAAATTTACCTCCTCAAAACAGACAGATGTTCAGAAAATTTTTGAAAAACCCACATTTAATACCGGTATTTTTATTGCACATTATGGGCAATATTTAGATCTACGCGGCGCTTACCTATTGTTAATAGCACTAGTTTAAAAATAAGCTGGCTTATGCTCTCTGGCTTGTTGGTAAATTGCCGTGAATTGCATAATAAATAGATCCACTTATTTTTATCAAATGTAGTCTTCATCAAAAGAATATCTTAGTTTTGATGTTATTCTGGTGCGATCAATATGTCTTCAAACAAAAGAAAGTTTTTGAGTCTTCAAGAAAAAGTTGAGATAATCCACTACGCGGAAAAAACAAACTTAATGTTAATGATATTTTGAGACCCTGAACATGAAAGAGAAAAAGAAATTTGCGAAAACTGAGGCTGCCATAGACCAAATTGTCTACGACTGGTTTTGTAAAGTACGCTCCAAAAACATTCCAATATCCTGTGCAATAATAAAGGAAAAAGCACAAGAAGTTGCGAAGAATCTAGAAGTTGATGGTTTTAAAGGATCAAATGGATGGTTGGAGAAGTTCTGTCAACGTCATAATATCTCTTTTAAATCCATCTGTGGCGAAGCAGCGGCTGTAGACTTGATTCAGGTAACTGATTGGCGGACGAAATTATGTGCTATTATCAAAAACTATACACACTGAGAGACATTTATAACGCCGATGAAAGGGGACTCTGTTTCTGCGCCTTGCCATATAAAACGTTTTCTTTAAAAGGCGAAACATGTGCTGGCGGGAAAGCGTCCAAGGAGAAACTCCCTGTTTTACTTTGCTCCGCTATGAATGGAGATAAAGAAAATGCACTGGTGGTGGAAAAGTAAAAAACCCTGTTGTTTTAAAGGATCAAGATTGGAAAAATTGCCACTTGCATGGTTCTATAAAAAGAAAGCATGGATGACAAGGGATATAATGTCGGATTGGTTAATGAAATTTGACCGAAAAATGAAAATCATCATCAAGATATAGAGATAAACTGGTTGATAAGGATAGCGGAACAAAATGACGGCCAAATAATTTTTTTCAGTTAACGTAATTTATTACTTATTTAACTGATTTTAAGTTTTGCAGAAAAATTAAATGTGAAAATGGGTTAAACCGGTATAAATTCATCATGACGTAACGAAATAGCGGTGTGTGTCATTGTAAAAACTACTTGTTGAATTTATTTTAAATTATGCCTTAAATTTAAGTATGTCATAGGTAAAAAGTGGTAAAATATTGGTAGGAATCCAATATGATGCAACAAAATGGTGCCAAAAAAAAAATTTACCAATTTTTTTCATTTTGAATTATTATTTTAGTGTTGGTTAAAAAACATTACTTACCACGTAACCTATAGGCGCTACCACATTAGGACAAGCTGCTGACCATCTTATATCCAAACATGGCTGGGCCCTGACTTCAAGATCCGTCTGAAATTAAATTAAAACATACTGTTGAGTATGTGTAGTTGTAATTCAACTGACTTAGTTTTACATATAAAAATATTAAAAAAACTTCGTAAATGGTCAGCTTTTAATAAAATGTTTAAAAGTAGGATTTTTTTGTCTCACTGGGCTCGTTGTAGTTAATTAAAAGTAAAACCAAGGCACAAATATCGTATTATGCAATATGCAACATTAATCTTTTTAGTGAAATTTAATAAAAGTTATTTTCAGATCTTTTTAGTCTTTAGTATTAACAAAAAGCTAGGTGTTATATTAAATACAGAAAATAAAAATACTACATTAATCTTAACTATCAGTAATACACACAAAAACTTACTAATCAAACTGGTCGGTTTCTAAACCTAACGAAACCAAAGATATTCCTTATTGGTTTCAATCGCCTGTTAGAGCGGCGTCGACATCCGAACGAACCTAAAAACTGGGAATCACAGAGATTTACACCGATGGTCAGTGCAATAGGCTCGCCCACATACAAAACTAGGTAAATATCTTTCAATTTGCTTTATCCATTTATGAGAAAAACCGATTCTTTGTACATTCCCTGGAAAAACTTAATGCAATGCAGTTGAATCGCGAAGATATTTTGGTGAGTTTCGCTGTAGAATCACTATGCACAAATGTTCCTGTCAACGACTCCATTTTCATGATATCAGACATATTGAATGATAATAACTTTCATACGAACTTAATAGACATAGTGGAAGCTCGCTTTGCATTTACTTACTTCATTTTTCAACGATCTTTTTATGAAAAAACTTCAGAGGCACCTATGGGATTTCCTCTATCACCTGTGTTAGCGAATATCTTTATGGAAGCCTTTGAAGATATTGCTCTAACTCCACTCTGCTCCACTAAAACCAAAACACTGGTTCCGATATATAGATGATTCACTTGTTGTTTCGCCTCATGGACAGGATAATCTTTTCATATTTCTGAACCATCTTAATCAATAAGATCATAATATCAAGTTCACAATGGAAATTGAATTTAATGGGAGGATTCCCTTTCTAGGTGTATGTGTTCAAAGGAAGGAAAATGGTACATTAGGACATTCTGTATATAGAAAACTGACACATATAAATAGATACTACTGAGGATACCACGTGCAATCGAAGGTGTAACGTCGGATAGCAATTCCAATTTGGTCTAATACCAAAAACCATGATTTCCTACTAATTAATTAAATGATGATACTGGGCAATACAGAAGACGCAATCTTTCCAACGGCGAAAGCTAGGTAAATATCGGATATTTTTTAGTTATTTCAGTTCAGATATACAATTTTTTGTGGGTGTGTTTAGTATGTTAAGCACTTTAGTTCTTTGGTACTGAATTTTTAAACATTTTATTAGGCATACATTATGTTCTGTTACAAAAGCTATTATGATACTTTTTTTTATCAGTTTATCCTAATATCACACTTCACTTTTGTGCTCAATTCGGGTAAATTCAACAAGTAGTTCCTTAAAATTTTGTTGCCTCATTTTTACAATAATGTTATCATTCATCCTTATATAACCCTCGATTTTTGAGCAAAATTTATAGTCAATTAGACAAGTAGTTTTTGAGCTATGCGCGTACAGATAAAATGACAGACCAACAGACTGCTGGAGATAGATGCACACGTTTTTAGGATCTAGGGGCCATAAGACGCAAAAATCTGCAAGAATCTCGTAAGGATATCTTTCACGATTACAATAATTTCCTCTAAGTAAAAAATCGGATAATGATATATCCTAGAATATATTTTTAGACATTTGCCATATGGCAAATTTTAACTTTCGAGGTAGCCCTCGTAATCTTTTCTATCCTCAGACCTAATAACAAATTAGCCTGCTGCCTGGTCCACTTTATCCAACACGAGCCTTCTAGATCGGTGGCAGTTTTTACAGGACTGAATCTAAAGGGCTTATAAGCGCCTTTCGGCGTCGTGGCTAATGGAAAATCAATGTAGGAATGGTCTTAGTCGTCATAAAGCCGCATTGGGCCATGCACAGACATCTGAGCATCCAACGAAAGGGCTTATTTTTATTGAATGTGACCGCACTATAGCCGTAAGTTAAAGGAAAATGCGTTTTCGAGTCTCTGTCAATATTCCGGGCAAACACTAGCCTCAGTTTTGTACACTTAATTTCTTGTTTCGCAAATGATTTCTCAAATATCCCTGTTATTGCTTATTTATTACTTCCTCCTACGGACTTACTTATCCTACCGCTATTCACCGACGTAACACTTACATGTGTTAATTCTTAGTACTTGTTATATGTAAGAATACAACGTGTTTTCATTCGTGGTATACATCCGTTTACCACTGTCCTTCTGAAACGCACAGTTTGCTGACGTTTGGCCAAAATCATATTTAGCATTTATATATACAGGGTAGCGCATCGAAAAGGAAAGAGAGGTATTTAGGGGCAACTCATTTTTTTGAAAAACGAGATCTGAACACTGTATGAGCTCGAAGAGATTTAGGCGGGCTTTTATACCCGTCTTGCGCTCGCCGAAACGTCACCCTGTGTTAAGATCGGTTTCCACGTGTGATGTAGACTGTAACCGGTAGCTCTATTGAAATTTTTTGTATGTTTAAATATTTCAATAGATTCTCTAACGTTTCGTTTATAAAAACCTGGAACCTATGCTAGAACCTTGGTTTCCTTTACATTTATGAAATGGCCAGTGTTATGCTGGTGTTCAGCTACAGCAGATCGAACAATTTGTTTCTTTTTAATACATCGTTCATGTTCCTTAAGTCTAGTTGATATTGAGCGTCCTGTTTCTCCCACATACACTTATACACAGGAGCAAGGAATTTTATATACTCCTTCTGTTTTGAATGGTGTAATGGTGGCTCTTTATCATTCTCCTTTGCCGGAGTTGGTTTACTATGTCATTTAATTGAACGCGTAATCTTCAGTGTAATAGCCATTCCCTCTGAGAGCTTCGGTCAGTTTCGATGTTTCCGATGGTAAAGAATCTTAATCAAAAATCGAAATAGCTCTGAATACTAGTGAGTTAATAACCGATTTCTTTTGTGCTGGATGATGATGAGAATTTGCATTTAAGTATCTCTATTTATGCGTCGGTTTTCTATACACAGAATGTCCTAATGTACCATTTTCCTTCCTTTGAACACATACATCTAAAAAGTGAATTGTTCCATTAGATTCAATTTCCATCGTGAACTTGATATTATGTTGTTGCTGATTAAGGTGGTCCAGAAATATGAGGAGATTATCCTGTATATGAGGCCAAACAACAAAAGTATCATCTACATATCTAAACCAGTGCTTCGGTTTTAGTAGAGCGGATGTTAGAGCAATATCCTCAAAGGCCTCCATAAAGATATTCGCTACCACAGAAGATGAGTTTGTTCATAAAAAGTTCCTTGAAAAATGGAGTAAGTAGATGTAAGACCAAGGTTCTAGCATCGGTTCCAGGTTTTTATAAACGAAAAGTTAGAGAATCTATTGAAATATTTAAACATACAAAAAATTTCAATAGAGATACGGGTTATGGTCTACATCAACGTGGAAACCGATCTTAACACAGGGTTACGGTTCGGCGAGCACAAGTCGGGTATAAAAGCCCGCCTGAATCTCTTCGAGCTCATTCAACGTTCAGATTTCGTGGAGTAAAGTTCCCTGAAGACGCCTCGTGCAATCGAAGACGAAATATCGGATAGTAATTCCAATTTGACACGGTCTAATCCCAAAAACCATTATTTCTTAAAATGCATGTACTTTAGTTCAGTAGTGTAAGAGATTTATGTTAATACGTATTAACGGTAAATTATTTATAAACAAGCTAGTTTGCTTATCATTTTTCTGTTGAAAATAGCGATTTGAGCGTTGTTATGGCAAAGTTGCAATTGTGTTAAATTCTTTCTTAAAAAAAGATAAGAGGAGGAACTGATTAGTGATTTTAAAAAAGAATTTAGTACATAGTTCGCGATTGATACGACCAAACCTTGTTGCTAGAATACCTTTTAACGCTTTTTAAATTAACCATGGCAGCACGGCAGAAAGGATTAAAATGAACGAAGTATTTTTCGGAAATAATCAGTGCGCTAATAGAACATCACAAATATTCAATGAGCGGCATAAGAACAGCAATGTGCATCAAAAATATGTTCTGGAACTTGTGTCTAAATTTCGGGAAACTGGATCAGTGGCCAAAAAAAGCCGCAACGTTCAAAATCCCATAAGGAACGAAGGAACGGAAGCGATGGTTTTAGGGCAAGTTCTAGATTCTACGTTAAGTACCCGCCAGTTGGAAACTGTGTCTGGTGTTAGTCCACGTAGTATCCAAAGGATTCTTAAAACCCATAGTTTTCATCCGTACAAAATATACCATGCGTAAGAACTTAATGAAGCTGATTTTAATCGGCGATTACAATATTGCGAAGTTACGAGTGAACGAATTATAAACGATGAAAACCTTTTATTCAACACTTGGTTCGATTCTAATCCAAGAATTTGTCATGAGTTACATACCCAACAGCCACAAAAATTAAATGTTTGGGCTGGTATTTTTGGCGAACATATGGTTGGTATTTTTTCCTTGTCTAGAAATTTGGCAGGTTAAATATATTTACAATTATTACAAGACGCCATAGAGCCAGCGTTGACAGCAATAAGTTTAGAATAGGTTGATGTTTCAACAGGACTGTGCCCCGCTACATTATGCAATATTTGTTTGACAATATTTAGATCAGATGTTTCCAAGATGGATTGGAAGAAGAGGTTCTATTGAATGGCCCCCAAGATCGCCAGATTTATCACCTCTGGATTTCTTTTTATGGGGTCACTTAAAAAGCAAAATCTATGCGAGTCAACCGACTTCATTACAAAATTTGCAACAAAGAATTGTAAAACAGTGCTTTCAAATTACTCCTGAAGTATTGTAGAATGCGCAGCAACGTTCTGAGCAAAACCTCTATTACTGCATGGAGAGTAAAGGTGGCTATTTTCAACATTTACTTGGGTGACGCGTAAGTACATCTTTGTTATTTAATATTGTGCAGTTTTTTTAGACTAAAGTTTTTAAAATCCTAAAATTAAAGAACTATTCTGTCATCGGATGAAGTCACAGTGTTGGCAAAACATGTCATGAGTTTCTGTTGTTTTAAACAGTTTAAATATAAATTGTTTTTTTTACTTAGAGCCATATATCTTACTATAAAATACTTTTTAATTGACTATACTGACAGGCGATGGCAGTTAAAAGCCGTCCACTTGTTTGGAAACTTAGGGAAAAGTTACAAACTTATGACGGAAAAAAACGTTGAAAAACATGAACGAAATAAAGCGTGAAATTAAAATTTTCACCTGACTTCGCTTCGATCCATAGAAAACGCTATGGTGAAACGTTTTCTACGCCCTTTTATAATTACGACATAATTAACTCAGGGCCAATTCGTTTTGTTTGTTTCGTTTTGGCGCACTCTGGAGATTAACGAAAATTGTCAGTAGCAGCTCCGTTTATTAAAATTAGCACCTCGGGCGACCGCTTCAAATTTTTAATCGCGAGTTGATCAGTCGGAATTTTTTTTAGCCCAACAGCTCGTGACAAAAAACTGCAAGAGTTTTGTAATAACTCATATTTCTGTATTATGCAATATTAAAGATACATATGAGTCAGCTTTCACTCGCAAGGTCAGATATTGTGTAACGACTTATATTATATATATATATAATATATATAATAACGACTTATATATATCTATAAAAAATGCTTACCAGTTCCTATAATCTTCATAGTTCAAATAAGACACATATTTAATGTTTTTTTATCGTTTAATTCAAAATTTAAAATCACAATCTCAGTAATCCTAGGTTAACTTTATAACAATAAACCAAGTGGTGGAGATCTCCATAGGCCCATTCTTCTTATTCTGAAACAAATTATTAAAATTAGCAATTTTGGGTACAAATTTGTTACATGATTATGCAGTTAACAATTTTAGGCTAAGTTAAGTAAAAGAAATCAAAGTTTACCTTGTATTCTGGTGATAGCTCTCATTAGCTCTTACTGTATTTGTTGTTTTCCAGTAGCATCAAGCCCCTTTGTAAAAATTAAGCTGATATTTTTCTGAAATTAAGAGAAAGCACATTACATAAACTTTAGTAAAAACAATAACAAAGAAGAAAATTTATATGATCAAAAATCTTCATTTTGAAACTTACCATTGTAATTTTAACTAACATTTTGGTACATCCTAATTATCTCAAAACAAAAATAAAATTTATCTAAATTTAAATTAATTTTGAAATATCTGTCAACTTCATTGACAATTAGTAGTACCAACATCGGGGTTGTATCAAAAATCTCTAGGTTTCTATCTCACAGGAGAAAGAAAAAGGGACAGAAGTTAAAAAAAAGGCAGACCATATTCTGGAACTTTTGGTTGTCTTTAGGGCATTTTTGCCGATTTTTCTTCGAAAAATGGGTTCATTCTAATTATTTTGGGTGATTTATTGTTTAAGTATCCTATGGCTATGCTAGCTGAGTTAAAATCAGAATTTTAGCTCAGTTAGTTTAGGTTAGTGGAAGAAACCCATTTTTCATTCCAAGTCACATGTTCTTGACTTTTTGAAAAGGCCAATATATCATTGGTAAGTCTCATTTTCAGCATTCTCTCACATATATTTATTATTAAAACTAAAATGTATAATTTACCTACCTTGGGTTCTCGAACTTTCTTCTATTGCTTGATTTGTTCCTTTTAGGCCTTTTTTTTTATTTGGTGTTTTGAACCAATGTTCTTGTGTGCTGATGAAATTTAGCAGTAGCACAGTCACTCTGAAGCTTGCTTGCAGTCCCTCGGGAGTCATGTTTCAAGCTGTATAAAACTAGGCCTGCCAACCATATGTACATCCTCGATGCTGTTGTGAGATCCTCGACAGACTCTTCTACGTATCAAATATATTCAACTTCAGGTTTGATCTGTGTGTGTTGTCTTGGGAACATACTTGACTGTCTGTTAGTGTTAGTGTTATTATGTGCCAAATACAGCCAATTCCATTTTGATAATAGAATTAATATGTAATGGACTTTAACGAAACACTTTAAATCACTCAGTACACCGCACTGTTGTTTTATGAATTTGCACATTTATTTGTAAACTGGGTTAAATAGGCCTATTTCCAAAGTAATTGAATCACTGATAATTACTGTACTTAAAACTTGTAGCCTTTTGATTTAAGTTAAATTGGTATAAAACCCACACTACTTTCTTTCTGAGATACTTGACATAGTTAAATTTTGATGATCTTTCTCTCGTACGACTAATTATTAAATATATAAAAATTTAAGTGCAACCTGCAAAATTATTCGGAAGAATCCTAGGTTAGGTTACGTCACGTCTTACGACCTCTTCCTATATTTTATAGACAGCGCTCTCCGTGTTTCTTTTGTTCATACTTAGGAAATAGTCTTAAGAGAAGGTAATAATTATTAATGTGTCTTTAATTTCATTTATTAAACTTTATATGAACTAAGTGTGACCATAATCTATGTATAAACAAGGCTATAACGATAAGTTTTCGTAAATATATTTTTCATTAAGGATATTGGTGTTATTGTAAAGTTTTTGTAGTTTTCCTGTTTTTTTTAAGTTCATCCGGTCTCGAGCTTTCTTTTAAGGACCATAAAAACAGGTGGCGCATACTTCTTCTATTTTACCCCGACCCACTCTACCGATCACTAGTTGTCTAGTTAGCCGTCGGCAGCCCAGCCCTATTGAGCTTGGAAAACCGAAGAGTACCACCTGGGTTCATCTAGCGGCCGAGTTTCAAAGTCCTCGCCGAGAGATTGATAACGGTTCAACAGTTCTCCCTTTAACCCTTCAATCTTTAATAATATTAAAATCAATCTTTAATATTTTATTATACTTTTATTCAGTTTTAACAATTGAAACACCTGGCGGCGGCGCGCTTGCACTCAGCTTGCAACTGAACGAGTGGCGTTATAAATATGAACATTTGGCACTCTTCCAATGCAATTAAAAAAAGTTGCTCTAGTTGTTCTTCTAAAGTTATTTCGGGTTTTATATAGTTCATTCTTGATAAATCCCCAAAAATAAAAGGCTCGGGCGTCAGATCCAGGGAACGCGGAGGCCATTTGTTTGGTCCATAAGTACCAAGCCAATTTTTACCAAAATTGACACTTAGTAAGTGCTTTACCTTATAGCTGTTATGGGCTCGGGCACCCTCTTGTTGAAGATAAACATTATTTCTGGATTGGAATCCTTCAGCATTAAAATTTTCATTATAAATTTTGATACAACCCCGATATTTTGATATAGTGTCACCCACACAAGGAACCCAAAGCATATTTGTTGTACCCTAGTCGCGGTCTGATGAGGATTTACGTTTGACCAATATCGATTGTTATGTCGATTAAAAAATCCTTCGCTGGATATAAAAGCTTGGTAAACAAATAAAAACAAACGCCTAAAGAATTCAATCTATGGCCAACTAAAAATAAATGTTTTTTGGTATTTTAGCCATTTAGGACAAAGCAAAATATTAAGCATTGTATATTGTTGCAATCGCAAGAAAAAATGCAATTTTTGTAGATACTTAGATATAGGTTGTCCCATTTAATAAAATGCTACTTTTGATAATATCTCAAAAATTAAAACATTTAAGTACGCCGCTGGATTCAACGTAAATAGTCATAAAACTTTTGTATTTAACGTTTTTTTTATCTCCATAAATAACCGAGTAATAAAAGAAAGTAAGAAACTAATGAAAAATGTATAGGGTCAAACCGATAACCTTCTGCTTTTTTTGAAGTCGGTTAAAAAAATCGCAGTGATTTGTAAAATATCTTCACCGTTAAGTCTTCCTAAGTTAAAACTATTCATTTCAGGGTTTTCAGGTGTAACTTTAAAAATATTATTGCCTCCAAGATACAAGTTTTTGCATTCGTTTTAATTTAAAATTTATTTTGAGTATTTAACTAAAATTAAATATTCTGATTCTGTACATTTTAATAAGACCACATTTTCTTTAATATTTTTAATGAGGGTTTGAGGTCTTATGTTAATGTATCCATTTCAGGTTTAATCAAGAAAAATTGCCGCTCGCTGAAAAGATTTACATTTTCCTAAATAAACGGGCCCACTTTTTTTTCCACCGGCCGGCGGCTCCCAATTTATTTTAGGATGGAAATTCCCGTTATTAATTAAAAATTAAAACTGGCCAGGACCCTAATGAACCTGTTGCTTTCCTCGGCTCGGTCTTTTTAATGATATAACCCCATCTCCTATTTATGTCGATTTTGGGTAATTTGTCATTCTAGCAGTCTAAGCGGATTATTCTCGACTCGAAAATTAATTGTGGCAATGGGATTTGTGCGGTTTTTGCGACAAGGCAATAACTCTATGGATTTCGAAGGGTATAGTTCATTCAGATATATAAGAAAGTAATCACCTGACTGCCATTAGTATAATATTATTTTGGATTAAGTACCGTAAATTTGGTAAAGAACATCCCTTAGTCTCGCCTAATAGGGTTCATTTAGTTCCAAAAGACTAAAGTGGATCTTAGCAACACATAAAAAAAAAAGGTTATATACTACGTAGAAGTACATGCGACAGTTCTAGAACCTTGTCTGGAAAAGTTTCAAATTGGAAGGTATTTACATCACCATGCTCAAAATTTGTTCCGCTATAGTTTTTTTTTTATTATTTACAGAGTTTTCGACGTACCCTTTGGCGACGGCTGCTAAATTCCATGCTGCAGCCTTTTTAAAATATCTACGCACCAGCGTTAGCTAATATTTTTGCTGACGTTTCGCCAAAATCACATTTGGCATGTTTGTTAGTGCTGTTAATTCGCCGCTACAAAAATTGGAGAAATACCTTTCTGAAATTATGCAACCAACTGTAGAAAAAAACTGATTCATTTGTAAAAAACTCGAATTATACGAGATATCGTCCTTGAAAAAAACGATATCATAGCAAGCCTAGATGTCAAATCGTTATATCCCAGTATTCCCATCGACGAAGCATTTGACAAGATTGCTATTAACGAGGATTTCCAGGCACATATAATAGAACTCTCGGAGCATTGCCTCAAAAATACTTATTTTTCTTTCAACGGGCAAATGTATAAACAAATGGATGGTGCTCCAATGGGGTCCTCGTTATCACCAGTAGTCGCGAATTTATTTATGATATACTTCAAGAAAGAAGCTCTTGAGAAAGCAAGTTTAAAACCTAAATTATGGATTCGTTATGTGGATGACACATTTATTATATGGCAACATGGTCATACAGAGCTCGAAAAATTTCTGACTCACGTAAATTCAATCCACTCCAGAATACAATTTAGTCTAGAGTTAGAGGAAAACAACAAACCACCATTTTTAGATGTTTTGGTCACAAAACTACATAATGGACATTTCGAATACACCGCGTATAGAAAACCAACACATACAGACAGATATTCAAATGCAAAACCACATCATCACCCAGCACAAATTCAAGCTGTGGCAAATACTCTAATATCTAGATCCGTGCGACTAACTGAAACACAGACGAGACAAAACGAACTTAAGGTAATATCTAGTGCTTTAAAGAAAAATGGCTACACAAATCGCACCATAGAGAAAGCTATTAATGCACAGGTTTCCCGAACAACGAACAACAAAAAATATGAACCGGGAAAGCAAAGAGTAGTCTTTCCATATGAAAAAGGTACAACAGTCAGAATCGGAAGAATTCTGAGGAAACACAACATACAAACAATACACAAGCTACAAACACCTAATAGGTAAACTACTCGGAAACCCAAAAGATAAAATCAAACTGGAAAACCACGGGGTGTACAGTATTCCGTGCCAGGACTGTGAAAAGTTGTACGTAGGGCAAACTAACAGGCGAATATCAGAAAGAGTGGAAGAGCATAAACTCAGAATCTTAAATAAACAAACAACCTCAGATTTATTCCTACATCATCAGGAAACCGACCATAAAATAAATTTCGATGGGTGTAGGCAGATTGCCAATATAGAACATTATAAGACCAGAATAATCCGAGAAGCCATAGAAATTAAAACACAAGGTGATTTGAATAAAAGGGACGAATCATTAAAACTACCAACAGTATGGAAGACAATAATCGACAAATCTAAAATCGCAAAAACTCAAGCGCAATTAGCGCAACAACAACAGCACCATCCCGAAAACATAAATAACGACCAACGCCTGCGCAGATATAACCTTCGGCCCCGAGTGGGGGTATAAAGGAAGCGTCGCAGTCACCAACACTTCAGTCTCTATTCGGACGCGAGAAAGAAAGCTTTGAAAATGCCAAATGTGATTTTTGTGAAACGTCAGCAAAACTGTTCTTTTCAGAACGACAGTAGTGAACGGATGTACACCCGGAATGAAAACACATTGTATTTTTCCATCCGTGAAGGAGTAAAAATCAACATATAAATATATAAATATATATATATATATATATATATATATATATATATATATATATATATATATATATATATATATATATATATATATATATATATATATATATATATATATATATATATATATATATATATATATATATATATATATGTATATATATATATGTATATATATATGTATATATATATATATATATATATATATATATATATATATATATATATATATATATATATATATATATATATATATATATATATATATATATATATATATATATATATATATATATATATATATATATATATATATATATATATATATATATATATATATATATATATATATATATATGTATATATATATATGTATATATATATATATATATATATATATATATATATATATATATATATATATATATATATATAGGGTAAAAGTTTTTGTGCGGGTTTTACGTGGGTTTTCCTTTAAAAAATCTTCGGTAAAACCAACGCTAGGCCCAGTTGTGGACTGTGAATTTGAGGGAACGGTTTGATCTAGATCCGCGTCTGTATACTAATTTTGGATCTTGGTTTAAATATTTAAATGTAAATTATATATAAAAAAAATATATATTATTTAATGTCCGGAAACTTACCTCAATGGTTCATAATTTAATAAAAATAATAATTTCAGGAATGGAAAAAGGGGAATCCGTAGAAACAAATTGTCCAATTAAGTATTCCGTATGTAGCGAAGTAATTTTAGGGCACGACTATATATCACGTTATACGTACGAATAACGCGAAAAAATATTGGCTAGCCAAATCACTTTAGTAAATGAGTGCCGTCAGTACTATCGGGACACTGGTCGTTCGGTTTTCGGGAAATTTTATGCTTGACTTCCTCCCTTTCCTCTTCTCTCCGTATCTCGTTCAATCTCCATAAATTTGTAGAGGGACAAAAAGGGTCAAATACGCAAAGGAATAGACAAGGAAGGATATAGGAAATGTATTGAGCGTGTCAAGACATTATTATAAAATGAAATTTTAGTGTGTAAAAGTAAATAATATTTTATTATACCAGGGCAGTCTAAAACTTAATGTATTGAATATATATGTTAAAAAAGTAAATTAAGCCTAAGATATTAAACTGTTTCCCAATTATAATTAATCAGTTTTATAATTCATTTTAAATAAAAATTCCCAAATAAAAATGTAAAATAAAAGAAAGAAAATGGGAACGAACCACAGGGTGTTAATTAATGTCGTGGACATATTTCAGGGAGTGACAGTACTCGATAAATTAGGAAAAAAATGTAAATATATACATGGTCAAAAACGGACCATTTTCGTTATATAGGTGTAAAAGTTTCAATTTTTTTCTCGTTATTTGCGTTTTTTTTCAGTTCCTTCTGAGACAATTAGTTCAAATTTAAAACATGTATTATTTTTAAGAACCTCTACGATAAAATATTAAAATCGTGGATGGTAGTATACAGGGTGTTACATTTTTTTTGTACCAACTACAAGTTTATCTTGCGGAACTTTTTTTGCACCACTCTTTATGAATTCTGATATAAAATTTAAACTCTTTGTTCATTTCTTTAGCTCTTTCGTATTTTGCATTATTCTCGTATCTATCACAGTTTTCGACTTATTTGCAATAATTGCCATAAATGCAAATTAAGTGTAGGCTAAATAATGAAACTGGAAAAAAAGGTAGGCAGGTCATTTCCTAATTCTGTTCTTTAATCTGACATTTTGTAAAAAATATTTTTTTGTTTGACGTTTCCATAGTTGTTTCGAGTTGTTTAATGATGGTTGAATTCACAAATCAAGAATATGCAGAAATTCATTTCATTTATGGACTTGCCAACGGCAATTGTTATGAAGCCAGACGACTCTATGAACAGAAATATCCAAATCATGGTGCCCAATAGACAAAGATTTGCAAAGGTACATAATCGGCTATGGGAAAATGGATCATTCAAGAAAAAAATCATCCATTATTGCAAATAAATCGAAAACTGTGATAAATACGAGAATAATGCAAAATACGAAAGAGCTAAAGAAATGAACAAAGACTTTAAATTTTATATCAGAATTCATACAGGGTGCTAAAAAAAAGTTCCGCAAGATAAACTTGTAAGTGGTGCAAAAAAATTTAACGCCTGTATACTACCATCCGCGATTTTGATATTTTATCGTAGAGGTTCTTAAAAGTTATACATGTTCTGAATTTGAACTAATTGTCTCAGAAGGAACTGCAAAAAAAACGCAAAAAACGAGAAAAAATTGAAACTTTGACACCCTGTATAACGAAAATGGTGCGCTTTTGACCATGTATATATTGACATTTTTTTCCTATTTTGTCGAGTACTATCACCTCCTGAAATATGTTCACGACATTAATTAACACTCTGAGCAAGATGAATCTTTCAACAATAAAGGATGTTTTGAATTTGAATTTGAAAATAAATTAAATAAGTAGTTTTTACGTTGACACACATGTTGTGCTGTCATGTTGAATACATGCCAATTTATCCTTATATCACATTTAATTTTTTTCTGCAAATTTAAAGTCAGTTGAATAAAAATTTTTTTTACGTTCATTTTTTTAATTTTTAATTTTATATGACCGCCAATTTGTTTCGCTATCTTTTTTACCACAACTTATCAATTTAGCTATATATCTTAATAATTATACAAATTTGAATTTTATCTAATAAGTAGTATATTTAGGCTATTTTTTTAAAATATTTTATTAGAACTGACACAGACCGACGAAATTATTAAAATATATTTTTGAATCTAGGAACGCTATAACGTGAAAATTTGTAAAACATGGGAGGGTGATTTTTTCACGATTACAAATTATTATTTGTCCCCCATTTTGTTCTGCCATCTTGAATTCGTACCATAATTTTTTGCTGTTCATTTCTGTACGACGATTAACTTTGCACAAGATTTGAAATCAATCCATTGCGTAGTTTTCAGTCTATTTACCGTAACATGTGTTTTGAATGTAACAACAATAAATAGTGACAAAAATGCGTGGGAAATGAATGTTTTTCACTACCTAATTTGTATCATTCGTGTCTAAAACCTATCAAAATTGTTCCTTTCTTAGATAATTTCGGAAATAATTGAATTCGCTATAAACGTGCTTATTTTGACCTTTCTCCTTAAAGAATCCTCTTGAGGAAATTTTCAGTCAGGGACGTAGACAGGAAGGGACCTGGGGGGCCGCAGTCCCTCTTTTTATCCTGTGGCGCCCCCTCTGGCCCCCCATTAGCCTGTCTAAATAAATTATACGGTACGCTCATACAAGCACAATATTTTTACCGAAATAAAATACTCATACCACACCAACACAAAATATCTCTACTAGTAAGAATCCCAAATATATGCTGACTCTTACTAACAATCCCAATCTCTAGTGTTTCATGTGAGCGAACTTTCTCATTTTTGAGAAGTAGAATTGGAAATGACAGACTATCAAAACATAGATATTCAAAGAGTAATAGATATTTTCGGGGAAAATAAGAGAAGAATAATTTTAATTTTAGGAATTGTTTTTTTTTGTAATTTTTAGTTAACGGTTTGTATTATTCATGTTTTCATGTTTATTTTTATCAGTTTTAGTAATACTTCCACCACTGTACGTTAAATAAAAGTGAAAAGACATGTTTCTTCAGATGTGTTTAATTAAGTTACTTTTGTATAAAATTGGTTATTTAATTCAAAAACCTAAAATAAATATAAAAAATTCGTTTTAATTTTTTTACTGGCACATATTATTTGTTACAGGATCCATTATTGATGTAAAAAAATTTTCTAGTAGGAAAGTATGCTACTTTGACACACTAATGACAGATCCTATATATAGGCCCCTCTAGAACTATTTGTGCCTCCAACTGGCCCGCCAAAATGAATTTTCTGTCTACGTCCCTGTTTTCAGACACTCTAATTTTCATAAAATTTTCAAGGCTTAGTTGTCCGGCCTATTATATTTACGCTAGTTTAATATTTTAGCCTCTTCATATGATTAAATTGATTGCCCTGGAGGTTTTCGAGGAAATGGAGTTCTTAGGCCGGTCTAATGCGAAATCGATCATTCTGCAGCGAAATTAATTGGCAATCAGTGACAGTACGTGTAGATTTTATTAATACAAATTCTGTATAAAAACTGTTCGATTAATGAAAGAAAAAGTTTGTCTAGCACGGGGTTCAAGGGTAAGTAAGTGTATAAAGTATAAGGAAGGACCTGCAAACAAGTTTTTTATTTCTTCTTTTCAGCTGATTCATAAAACTAGACTTAAGATTTTAATATTTCAACTTTTTAACGATTTGCACACTTTTTTCCAGATCTTTACGTTTTAGGGTCCTAGATACCAAAAAACATGTTTTCTTAAAACCGTTGGTCTGTCGTCCATACGCATCTAGAACTGGCACGATAAACTTGGCATTTATTAAGGTTCGCAAGTCTTAACATTTATTTTACACTCATGAAAATTTGAACGTCTTAGACAAAATTTAGTAATATTTGTACCAGAAAATCCCAAAATTATGCTTATCATGTCAGATGCTATCACAATATATCTTTACAAACGTACTTTTTAAAAATCTGTGCTAACTTGTACAATTTTTAAATTATAGAGATTTTTTTTTAAATACCTACATAATTGTATGATTTTTTGTTGTAAATTTTTATAATAAGTAAAGAACGCTTTGAAACAAAAAGGCTACGGTTGTCATCTGTCACCTACAATGTTAAATAGTTTATTCAATGTTTTATGGGCTATATTTAAAAATGCTTTAAAATATTCATTCGAGCATCCTCAGTTAGTACACAAATTGAAATCAAAGTACA
>JAUTXW010002481.1:0-45439 GCA_030620095.1 Kuschelorhynchus macadamiae
GTGCGGCTCGTTATCAGCTCCAGAAAATGATAAATCATGCTGTTTGTTTTACTCTGTAACTCCTGTACCCCGATTTTCTTAAATTACTCCCTACATTTGTGAACTCGGTATGCTTAAGATTAATGAATTGCGTTTCATTAATTTTGGTTGATTTGTGGTTAAGATTTTAAATACTGGTATTCCTCCTTATTTAAGGAAAAAATTAACTTGTCGCACCGAAGTTCATTTGTGGGAGTTGAGGGAAATAGCTGAGCTTCTGCATACTCCTGTTCACAGCACACGAGTCTTCCTTTTTTTGGCTCCGGTGGTTTACAACAGTTTGTTGCTCCTCAGGCATCTTTTTGTCCCAACAATAAAGACTAAACTAAAACAGCAGTTACTGACGAATACCTCTAATTTGCATGTCAACCTGAATACATTTTAGTTTCAATATTACTTTTTAATGATATGATACCATAATTGTGATTTTAGTCTAATCGAATTTTATTAGTAGAATTTAGTTTTGCTTTTGCAATCTGGATCATTATCTTTATTGTTTTTTGTTTGTATTCTATTTTAATTGTTTTTATTCTATTTTAATTCTTTAAGAATGTTATTTGTACATTTACTTTGTCAGATAATAGGGCTAGGTTGAAATCATTTAAAATGTATCCTGTCCTTTTGTGTTCTTTTTTGTCACAATAAATATTTTTTGAATTTGAATGAGCATTCAAAGACCAAAAGATATAGTTCAAAAGTCCTACATTTTTGTCCTCACTACATCATGATTGAAAAGTTGAAATTTTTTGAGGGTTTAAATTATCAGACATATCACTCAGTAGTTAACTTACCTAATGTACGCCCACGTCACTAACGTAGCAAATGCTACCGCCATTCCTAAATTGCACAAGTTGGCTAACGAGTATAGTCCAAACAGCCCAAAGAGTCCAGACGTGATATAAAATGCAACAGCCAATGCAAAAAACACTGCAGGGGTCCGTGCCGACTTAAAGATATTCTTGCTCTCGTTGTGGGATTTAAATTGCAGGAATGTATCTTCAATGTCCTACAAAACAAAATTGTTACCCTAAGGAAGGCAACGATTTCTCCGAATATCTTAAAATACACATGTTGGTATCTTTATATTTATTTTTAAGCTAACAATAAATTAATAACTATTAAGTCTATACATGTGTAAATTGAAAACAATAAAAACCTCGAAAAAAAGAAAGACTTTTAAATCATGTGTTTACAGAAACTAGGTATAATAAAAGAAAGAAAAGACTTATGAACGATTTAAATAAAAAACTATGTAAATGTGTGTTGTTAAAATTATGAATGAATGCAGAATACAATTTTTTTTAGTTATTTATATATATATATATATATATATATATATATATATATATATATATATATATATATATTTCGTTGTTGCATATGCCATCTTAAATCTACAACTATCAAGTTAGACCTAGTTCTAAATTTAAATCTCATTAGTGAATACAACTGTTTATGTACATTTACTTGTGTCAAGTTACAGATACCATTTTTGTCTAAAGAATTACTTAACTCAAGTCTATATTTAAAGACATAATCAAGCTAAAAATAGATATCTTACCTTTTCCAACTGTTCTTTATATACAGCACTGAACTCTTCCCCACCCATTTTCTTCTTCTTGTCAAATTGCTCAATAGCCTTGTCTTTAACTCTTCTGTGTTCATTTTCAATTGTTTCTGTTTTCAAGTATGGTTTGGCACCTCCGCAGACATCTTCCATCATTTGAATGTAGACGTCTTTAGCGTCAGCAACAGCAGCTAGATTATTCGCTTCAGCAGTGGCCTAAAATGTAACAAATATGTGTATATATATATATATATATTTATTTATTTATAAAATGTCTTCGAGCCAACGACACATCAACAAACTGATGTTTATCTTTAAAGAAAATAAAATTTAATTAAAATTTTATTCTGTATATGCAATAAGTGGTTTATATACACAGCGTATCTCGGGTTCCAAATTACACTACAAAATTCAATTTAATCAAAACAAAAGAATAATAAAGACCGACGATTGCTTTAATATTCGTAAACCTGACACACTTACGCAGAGGATAACCCGATATTCTGGATGATTGAGAAGCCATTATTTCGATGTGTCAATCGAACAATAATTTCGAATCAAATGTAATACCCAAATCATGCACATAATCAACTTTGGAAAGGGTTTTACCGCTTACCTTATAGTGAAACAAATATTCATCCCTATTATGCGAAAAATTCAGTCAGTCTGGCCAGATCCTTCTGAATACTCTTGCAATTATCAATCAAGGGACTGTATGTTTCGAAATATTTTTAAATCGTCGGCGTAAAGCAGGAAATTACAATTATGGAAGCAAGATTTAATTTTATTGATGTATATAATGAGCAGTAGCCTTGAAAGGGACACAAAAAGTGATCTATCCTTAAGGCCGTTTTACATGCTGCAATTCTTCTTTGCAATATGCAATAGTCTTGAACAAAGGCATGCGCAGTTTGACAAAAGGTACAAATGTCTTGCCACTGCGCATGCTTTTGTTTAAGACTATTGCAACTGTGCAAGAAAGAATTGCAGCATGTAAAACGGCCTTTTACGTAAGAGTCTACCCATTTTAGGAGGCAGCCACCCACACCAATGAGTAAGAAGAATATTATGACTTACCTTATCAAATGCCTTGCTGTGTGTATGGCGTCCACTATTATCTAAATGATCATGAAGGTCCTCAGTATAAAAGAATAAATTGGATTCAAGAGATCTTCCTCTGAAGAAGCCATGCTGCTCTGATACTATTATATTCTCAACCAAATTTAAAATATATTCATAAACTAATTTTTCAAAACTTTTCGCCACAGCTGACAACTTAGTAATTGGGCGATAATTCATTACGTCTTTTCGATTCCCACCCTTAAATATTGGGACATCTTTGCAGATTTCCAACTATCAGAAAATTTCCACACTTTAAGGACAATTGTATAAGGTGAGCGGCCTCGAGATTGCTTGAGAGGAATTTTTAATAAATATTGGGGGTATTTAATCATGCTCCGCGCCCTTTCTTGAGTCAAGGCTCAACAAAGCTCCGTAAACTCAGAATCACTAAGAACTATATTTTGAAGAGAACAGCAATCATTTTCTGTATTTATATTTGAATAATTAAAATGATGTCTTTCTGGCTCGAAAACACTTGAAAAATAGTTAATAGGTTACAAATGTCTATTCCGGTTGTGGCAACTGTATCTTTCCAACATACTTCATTCGGTATTTTACTTATACACTTTATGAAGTTTGTTCTTTTGTTTAATGATTTTTATTATATTAGATCTGTAATAGGTAGGGAAATATTTATTTTTAGTAAACGTAGGAACATGTTTCTGTACAATTTTATTGATTTTAGCATAAAAACTCTCCACTGGCCTAGGGAATTCTTTGTTATCGGTTCCGTACAAGTTTTGCAAATAGTCATTTTAATTAATAAATTTACAACCAATATGAAAACACAAACAAATTTAGTTTGGTTTACTATGTCACTTATTTCATAGTTACAGGAAAAAACAGTTCACTAACTTTTGATAAACCACGATTTTAAGCCGATTTAATCGGAGCAATGTGTATACACAAGCGTGTTGTTTACTCTGTTTATATATATATATATATATATATATATATATATATATATAATTGCCTAACAGATAGTTTACAAATGAACACTTACAACAAGCATTGACTTGGGCTCTGGCAGTTCGTTTCCTTCATAGATTTGCATGTAAGATTTACAGTACTGTACAAAATCTCTAACTTTGACTTTTTCTCCATTAATTTTCTTTAGTACCAAATTCTCAGGTGATAAAATCATAGGAACCAGAATCTTCAGATTGTCTTTAAATTCTTGGTCGATTTCTGAAAGTCACATTTGAAATATAACAGATCTGGATTTTGTTGTATTTCATTTAATTAAATATATATGCTCAGACCAAATGACTTTTTGTAAATAATAATTATTAAAATATTTACAAAATAATCATTGGATTTCCAATATCTGAAGAACATCATACCTGATAGCCGACCATCAAAAGTAGGACTGGTAGCAACTTTAATCCCAGGATGGGGCATTAAAAAGCAAGCGATTTCGGAAAAACAAGATCTAATATGTTTGCGTAATGACTGTAGTTCAGCGTGTTGATGATCGCTTACTTCTAGGCGTTTCCCAAGTATTTGTTGCCCACCCACTGCACCATAGGAAGCTTCATAAGGGAATCTCCAATCTCTCACCAAAAATTGAAGACGTTGGAAGGGAGTTTTACCTGAATCGGCTAGGGCTAAGCGACCATATTCAGTGAAAAGCTGAAAAAATGTTAATATTAAAAGGTACGTAACTTAATTAAAGAACATATGTAATTTTGTCAAGTTAAAATAAATATAGAAAATGGCTTTTTTTTTTGTTCAGACGATATTTAAGAAGGCAGAGTGCGCGGAAAGTAGGAATAGAACTACTCTTCAAAGAATGAGGAAAAGAATTTATGTCTGACATGTCAGCCACAAAAACCTCCAAACTTCGGGCATATTCTTAACCTGAGAGGATATGATGGCCAGGTGTGTGAAATTACCCCATACTATCACAGCAGCATCCAGCATTAATGATAACATGAAATTTATTTTACACTCTTCCCTTGTTTAGCAGGAATGTAGTAAGTCAACAGAATATTTTCAGTTAATATTAAAAGAAATACCTAGTATTCAAACCCAGGTCTGCCAGTTCCCTAGTCACAGTTCAGGGCTTTAACACACTAGATTGCTCACTGGTAATCCGGAGGTTATTGAACATGTGGAATCTGGCGATGACATTGGTAAGGTTTCGAAATCCACCAGCTTAGCACAATACAACTTATTTTTTTTTTTTTAATTAAATTCGCAATTTATTTGGAGTATGAAAATAAAGGTTTAGAGAAGGAAAAAGTGCAGTTTCCATGTGACATCGGATTTGAGCATTCAAATCTGGCTTTCTAGGGGTTTTCAAGGTTGCTGATTCAATTTGTAGGGTCAATTAAAAATATGTACCCCTCTAGAAGTGGAAACAGATGTTGGAAGGGAAGAAAGTGCGAATTTCACGTGCCATCAGATTTGACCATTTAAATATTATCCCCAGGATTCTTCATTTCCAGCATCTTGTTTGCTGAAAAATACAGTTTTTTGCATGTGTTTATCTATGGTCGATTCGGCCGTAACTGGTTAACTCCTAATATGAGTGAACTGGGGTTCACAATTAAATTTTGACTACAAATAGAAAATTTGATGTGATTTAAACAAATATTTAAAAAAAAAAGTTTTAATAAATTAAGAATAATCCCAAATAAGGATGAAAGGAATTCAGCTTTAGAATCGTTTTCAGCATCTTTGAATACCACCCGAGTAGAGAATTTGGACTGATTTAAATAAATGAATTAAAAATATTGGCGTGATTTACACAGAGGAATTGAAAACAAGGTAAATAAGATCAAATTAACCCTTAACAGGGGTGAAGGGGAGTTGATATTTCATATATCCTTGAAAAGCCTCCCAAGTAGAAAATATACTTAATCCCCTATTAGGGTGAAGCAAGTCTGATCTTCATCTACTTTGTTTCATCTTTTTTATTATAGGCCTCAACAAACAATTTGATTAAAAAGGGCGATAGGAACAATTCTGCAAAAGTTCAAGGTTTGTCAATTTTCAGGGCTATCTGCATGAGACTAAATAAGTCTTGACAATATTTTATAAAAGGTCTTGAAGGATTCCTTGCTGAACCACTAAGAACATGCTTTAATTTAACTATCAAAACCATGCATATTTTCATCTCTTTGCAAACAGGTTAAAATATGGGCAATTTTTAAAAATGGCGATATTAGTGACATTAGTAATTATAGATAGAATAGTCATCTACATACATTAATATACAATATTAATGTATGTACAATAAAATGACTCAGTTCAAGATAGATTTGTGACTAAAAGACCAACAACTAACTTAATTAACATAATCAAATTTCTGTCACAGAATTTAAATAACA
Organism: Kuschelorhynchus macadamiae; assembly: GCA_030620095.1. Taxonomy (NCBI): domain Eukaryota; kingdom Metazoa; phylum Arthropoda; class Insecta; order Coleoptera; family Curculionidae; genus Kuschelorhynchus; species Kuschelorhynchus macadamiae. The sequence continues at coordinate 6,064 of JAUTXW010002481.1, forward strand.
GATTACGGGTAAATGTAATTTATACATAGTTTTTCCAAAGCATATGACAAAGTCTCACACAAAGGCCTTCTTAGTAAGCTGCATAGCGAGTATAGAATTCACCCATGTCTTTTGTTGTTTATGAAATCAGAAAGCAGCAGACTACTTCAGCAAATTCTAGAATTCTGCAAGGTTCCAACTTAGGACCGCTGCTGGTCATTATGTTCATAAACAGTATAGCAGAAGAAATTATTAATTGTGGTGTGGTAATCAAGTAAAAAATATGACATATTGTATTAAACTTCAACTTCAAACTTCATATGCAAATGCATATTTAGGAAATTTTTGTATTAAAATGCACATTTTGCAGTTATTACAGGAAAAATGCATATATTCTAATTTTTCTGAATATATTTTTATTTCCCAAGAAAAATTGGATGTATTTCAAATATAATCCATAACAATAAAATAATAAAGAATGTCTAGTTGCTGGCAGACCCAACCATCCTTTCTTAAAATTGTTATAGATACCCAATAAAAGGTGACTTTGGTAGAATGTACAGACTGTTTCAAACTAAAAATTGGGATAGTCTTTATCAGTGCTGTGATGTAAATCTGTGGTAAGATTTTATGAGATCGTTAATGACATTTTTGTTGAATGTGTTCCTATGTCAACTCAGGTTGGAAGGGTCTTTCCAGTATGGTATAATGGTGAAATTATTAAGATGATTAAAGATAAAGGAAGGTTTTTAGCGAAATTTAAAAGAAAAAAACTTAGATTTTGGTGGGGTAAATATAGGGAAATTAGGCAAAAAATTAAATTAAAAATAAAAAAGCATATTCTGATCATATAGGCAATGTAGAGCAAAGTCTTCTAAGAGATCCTAAAAATTTCTGGTCTTACATTCTAAGTCAAAAAGATGACACTGATATACCTGCTCAAGTTTCCTATAATGATATTTCTGCATTTCGCTCAAAAAATATAGCAAACATGTTTGCCCAGTTCTTTGGTTCTGTGTTTGTGCATGATATACCAGTAGGTCAGGAAGAAGCACCTTTAAAAGATTATTTCTGCAATGGGTCCTTTTCAGTAGAAGAAATTAGGGAATCCCTTAAAAAGCTGAAGGGTAACAGATCTATTGGACCCGATGGTGTGCCTGGATACATAATTAAGGGCTGTGGTGAGTTGTTGGTGGAACCTCTCTTACACATTTTTAATCTTAGTTTCCGAACTTCAATATATCCTAGAGATTGGCCCAAAAGTAAAGTAATACCATTATTTTAAAAAGGGGCTAAACATGATGTGATAAACTATAGACCAGTCACTATCCTAAATGCAGTATCTAAAGTTTAGGAGATAGCTATATTTAATAGATTATATGATGAAGTTAAGCATAACATATCTAAATGCCAACATGGTTTTTTACCCAATAAATCTACATTAACCAACTTAATAACATTTTGTCAGTTTGTCCACTCTGCATTTAATAACAAAAAACAAGTTGATGTAATTTTTACAGATATGATGAAGGCCTTTGACAGGATAAAACATAGTCTTATAATTAAATTCCTCTATCAGAACAATGTAAGTAACGGCTTAATTCATTTAATTAGATCTTATTTGACTAATAGACAACAATATGTCGAAGTCAAGGGTTCCAGGTCTGATGTATACACCAGTTCATCTGGAGTTCCGCAAGGTTTCAATTTGGGACCACTCTTATTTTTATTAGCTATTAATGGCATATATTCTGTTAGGGGTAGTTCAGAAGGCTTACTCTTTGCCGATGACTTTAAAATGTATAAGGAAATAGCCTCTATTCAGGACTGTGTTAATTTGCAGGAAGATCTAAGTGCTGTTGTGGACTGGTGCACTGAAAATTCATTTGACTTTAATAATAAAAAATGTTCTGCTATGTCTCTTACACTTAATAAAAATTTATTTGATTATACTTATGATATTAATGGTACACCACTTAAGGAATTCAAAAATGAAAAGGACGTGGGTGTTATACTTGACTGCAATCTGGCTTTTACAGATCACATTGTAAATTTGGTAAATGAGGCACATAAAGCAATGGGCTTCATCATCAGGTCTACTAAGGACTTTAGTGTTGAGTGTTGTCTGAAATTATTTGACAGTCTTGTATTGCCGAGGTTGGAGTATGGAAGCATAATATGGTCTCCGCAATACAAGGTTTGGATTAAAACTATAGAACGCGTGCAGCGTAAATTTTTGAAATATATGTTTTTTAAGAAATATGGATATTATCCAAAACAAGGATATGATCATAACTTGTTACTGGATGGATTTAAGAGATTATCTTTAGAAAATCAACGTACCAAAATATGTCTAGTATATCTTTATAAAATTTTAACAAATAAAATTAATTCACCAGAAATTCTTTCAATGCTTCCATTATTTGTGAATGTTGGAAATAGAAGACAAAGAAAGATTTTTAATTTGGATTTTCCTAGGACAAACATTTATAAGAGCTCACCAATTTATAAAATGTGTAATTACTTTAATATTTATGCTAGTGACTTGGATTTAGACTTAATTAATTTAAAAAGTTTTACAAAACTATTGGAAGATAGATTATATGAATCTCAGACCCAGGTCTAGGTAGGACTTACGTTTTATTATTATGTATACTTTTATTTTATGTATTACTTATATGGTGTCTGTTATTGGCCTTGGCTGTTGATGCTGTAATAATAAATAAATAAATATTTAAATGGTACCTGTAAATGTTGGAGATCATCCTCCTGGATGTTAGTCGATAAATTATATATCTGAACAGAGCTTATCATGGTACTTAATGCAAAAATTGTGGCACATTCCTTCACTGTACTTTTGCTATCCCAAGTACCCTGTGTGTCTAGCAAGATGATGGCAACCTAAAATAAAATAAAAAGTAAAAGTGGCAAGTACCTACACTAAATATTTGATTAGTTAAATAAACTTTCTTCAGTTTTCATAAAAATATTAATTTAACAATTATAAGTACATACAAATCACAAATAAAATCCTACATGTGAAAATATACAAGGGGTAAACTTTATCATCCATATTCATAAAGGTTTAAATTTAGACCTGGACTAACTCTTAAACCTTTTTTAGTGAATACCAGGGTATGTGTTAGTGCAATAAAATAGTATGTTCTTAGCTGCCAAAAAGAACTACTGAAAGTTTTGTCGATAATAATAATGTAATGTTTACAGTTCACATACACTTTATCACTGTATAATCAATCAAAGAATCTACTTTTGGAGAGCGCTAGCGTATCATCCCCCATCAATGTGAACTCCTTACTTTTTTTTAAGAGTAGAGAATGGATAATGTCCAACGTTAAGTATTGTTAGGGAATACAGAACATATTCTTCTGTACAAAGTTTATGAAAGATCTTGTAAAAAATATTTACTAAAAACAAGAAAGAACATTTTGAAATCAACCATTGTTATACTCCTGATATATTTTAATTCATTCATACCTTTTCTCCAGTTACAAGTTCAGTAAGAAATACTTCTGACCACATCAAGATTCCTGTGGTATCACGCTCAGAACCTCCTCTCCATGAAAATCCTTTCAAAGGAGCATCTTCCGATCCTATCCAGTCTGATGTATTCTGTTTATGGACATACTAAAAAAAATACAAAAATTTCCTTATATATATATATATATATATATATATATATATATATATATATATATATATATATATATATATATATATAAATGCCAGATATCATAAATTACTTTTATATTAAAGTTTTCCAGACTGAATAAACAAATTAAACTTGCAAAATTGGTGCTGGGTGAGCACAAGGCTGGGAACTGGAGGCACTAGGTGGATCGGTACTGGGTTAATACCAGGTTAGGTGCCAGAGCATAAAGCGCAAAGGCATCATCTTTATGCTATAATAACAAAAATTGTACATTATTATGTTATTTATCTGTCTGTTTTCATTTGAAAACAAAAACTTATACTTATTTACTTAACTTATTAAATTCCTTAGAAATATAATATGCAGATATGAATTGTATCAAAAACTGATAAATAGTCATACAACATTATATACATTAATGTATAATATTAAAATGTTTATACATTTTGAAGACATTCACCTAGATTCTAAAATTTTAAAAAAATACCTCAAAATGCCTAAACAAGTATGATAAAGGCATACAATTTACTAGTTCTATTTATTACTATGCCCCTCAATGGTAAGGTGCTTGATTTGTGGTATTTATTGAAAGTGCCCCTCCAGTCAGTTGTTGATTGGAATACATACATCCCCATGTTCCATGCAGTGTCCTATTTAAGGGGAGGTTTGGTTTTGGATTGGCTAGAGTCAGTTTTTCTTTAAAAAACTAAAATAGCTGTTGAAAATTTTTCATTGTCCGAACCTCCCCAAGTGATGTCTATATATGCCACCAGTTCCATGTGTGCTCGTGTAAAATGCTTATTTTGAACCTAGTTATTTTGACATAGTCTATCTCCTCTGGCTTCAGCCAACGTTCTGGTAAGACAGTATATCTTGTTGGTGTTCTAATGTATTCAGGAAGAGTTTAATTTCCTTGGTTTTGCTACAGATATATTGAATGTTTAGATCTAGTACACTCAGTTCCTCCTTTAGTCCTTTCTTCCTCTACCCAAGATCCTTCCACTGAATGATTCCTCTACATTAGTTTTTGGCGAAGATGAAGAAAGTGGTTAACAGCAACACCTTTTCATCAGATTTCTGGAGTCATGTTGTTAAAGCTTGATTATACCTTGTTTTGAAGAGCAGATATTGATGTCAATTTGTGTTCTTATTTTCAAAATTATCAGAAACAGCCATCCTTTATTCCATACCTCAACCGTATTAGACAAAGACACCTTCTTGCTGAACCTATGAACCATAGTCACACAGAAATTGGTTTAGGAAGTTTTATTTTTTAAAAATCACTGAATCAATCTCATCTTTGTGATATTCACAAATTTGCGACATTTTTGACCACTCACTGATATAAATGTCCAAGCAGTCCTAAACTGTATTCAATCAAACATCTTATAGTTATATAAATACGACGTAATAATTTTGGGTAAATACAATCAAGCAATACTGGTGGAAATATTATTTTATTATTTTTACAGGTTTAGTATTAAAATCCCCTGACATTCTATAATCTTTTGTAAACTCCCTGTTTTTTAGTTGGATTTCTGGATTATCTGACTTTTCCAAGTCACTAAGAACCTGGATTAAGTCAGCTTCATTTAGAATCTGACTGGAAAATGTCAATATAAATGCAGCTTATGTTGACTTGTCATAATGTGTTCATCTAGGTAGGGCTTATGTGAAGCAGCAAGAACAAGAATTTAACATCAATGGACGAATATTTCACCTACATATTCGTCCACATGGATTTCATGCATTCCAATGTTTGACAATTCACACAAATATAAAACAATTGACGTGGACAAATGGTTTGCCGAAGTTAAACCTTACTTGATTATTCACCTAACAAGTTGCACGGACAAACAGGGCCCTTCACAATATGTGGAAGAATCAATGAATGGACACCAATAGTGAGTAGGGGACTTTAAGGAGCCAAAAATAAATAAAATATAGGATTTAGAGCAATAATAAAATTTACCTATAATAGAAATTGCAAAATCAAACACCACTTACCTTAGAATTCATATACCGCAAGAAGAAATCAAGCAAAAATGATTTTCCATGTCTGAAAGCACCAGCAACAGATATAACAACAACATATCGGTCTTTAATATCATCTCGTAAAAGCACCTTTCTTAAAGCATCTTCATCCAACTTGAAAGAATGATCATCACTAGCAAGAATTATTGGAACAGCATGGGGTTTAGTCATTGTATCATCAAAATCAGGAACATCTGAAAATAATAATGAAAAAAAAATCTTTCAGGGAAATTAAAAAAAAACACTGTTCTTGAACTTATTGCAAGACACTCAGTTCAATGACAATGAACAACCTTGTCTTTTTATTAATTAAAAACATCTAAGGATTCAGTTACAAATATATTTTCGAGATATGTCCCTCAACGCCTAAAATTAATAATAAGTCAATTACTGTTATTTATAAATAGTAGAACCAAACGAATTATAATTATTGTTTTTTATGTTGTAGTCAAGACCACACATGTTAAGCTAATTTTAAATATTATTCTTTTACCTTCCACAGTAGATTCATTTTCAATGTTTATTTTTCCACGCTGCCTCAACTCACTCATGGTGTAAAAAAATAAAAATTATATAAATATAAAATCTTCGGAAATTCGACTTATTTTCCACTTGCTATTAAACTTCTACTTTTTATTTTACGCATACAACCACAAACAGTACAAATTTCAATAGACTGACAAACATTTGACAGTTATGTGACAAATTGTAGTGACTGGACTGGTAAGGAGAGACACATACATTTATTTTAGTACTCTTCTTGACGTCATGAATGTAGGGGTTCCGTAACAACGTCCCATTAGTGTTGGGAATAACCAGCCGATTGTAACAACCGAGTACTCGGCGTTCAAGCGATTTCAGTAATCGAGCCACTGCTAGAAAACTTTAGCTTGTAGTTAAATATTGCTGCTCGTGCTCGCACCCCGTATTGCACTGTGTAAATCAGAGAGATTCGATATTTCCACTTGTCACACGGCTAATAAGGTCAAGAACGTCAAGTGATGAACTATGTGACGTTTATTACTTTTAATTTTCAGTACGAATTACAAATTAAAACGTTGTCAGTTGAGGACGGGAGCGCAGTGGACTGTATTTTTTTGTAAACCACACACTTTACATTCAATCACCAGTTAGGTAGCCAGTGTACAACCGTTGATTCTTTAAACAAGGGTCAAACGGGTAAAACTTTTTAGCCCGGAACACAATGATAGTTACGTCATTCGTTTCTGTCCATTTACGTCAAACCTAATTTTTCTTTCTGTATTTTTCTGTGTTTTGTTAGATACTTTTTTGAAATATAGGATATAAACGATTATATTTAGATCCAACATTAAAATTATCTCCCATTTTTGTACCACAAATGTGTAGTTAAGTTTCGGTTTTGTAGGTTAGCTTTTACGTGAAATGAACAGAGTTGCCAGTTTTTAATTGACAGTGGTCGCCGAAACTCCCTAGAAGTCGCCCAAATGTCGCCAATCGAATAAACAGCAATACAATTGAAAGCCGCGTTTATGCCACATCGACGACTTGACCACGCGCGTTGTTAATGTCAGATTTACAACACAATATTTTCGTCCATATTTGCTCTATTTTCCCATAACAAAATTGTTATCGCATATATCTTGATATGGATCAGCTCTAATTAAACCATCACCAGTCAAAAATATTGAAGTTTAGTATTTGTAACCCAGTCCCAGAACATGCTGGCATTCCAAATTTACCAATAGAAAAACTTTAAATTACACAATAGTAAACATATCACACAAACTCAGACCAATATTTATATGAAAAAATCAAAATATTCTTGGTTTGGATGTTTGTGATAAAAAAATGAAATTTGCTACAAATTACCTGTGTTATGTGTATAAAACTTAAAATAATAAATTTAAGATTTAAATAAAAAAATCAAAAAGGGAAAATAAAATCCTAATTTCAGAATTAATTTCCATTTCTTCTTTTTAAGATGACAATGAAAAGGCAGGCATCAAACTAGGGATGGTTGCTCGCAATGGAATTAGTCTATTAACACAATAACTGTCATTGAACTGGTTTAGATGTTTTCTAGCCTAAAGAGAGGGAGATGCGACGTGTGTCGGGTTTAAACCTCTATTAAAAGTTTAGGTTTTTTAATTTTCACAGTCTGATAAACTTGATCCAAATTAAAATGTCAAATGGGTACGTAAACCACGCTTTAATTAATGCCGCCCATTTGATCGCCAAACCGCAAATTCAGAAATTTAGGCGCCGCGCCGGGTCGAGTCTTTAGTCGCCCATTTGGCCACAAGTCGCCTAAACTGGCAACCCTGGAAACGAATCCCGAAGCTTCGTTGAGTTCCGCGCGTAATACATTTTATTGTATAACTGGCTGCATAACTAATGATTAAATAAATAAGGCTTTTAATACAAATATAACGTAATAAACTGAGAAATATATTTAAGTTCTTTCTCAAATTGAGAAAATTTTATGACAATTACATTTTGTTTTTTTTGCTTGTCAGCTTGTTTAGAGTTACTGATCGTTTTACTGACACAAGAATGTTTGTTACCGTTTAAAGTCATTAGAAAAAAATTACAGGATGAGTACACGAAGTAAGCTTTTCTTCATAAGTAATAGGATCATGCTATATGGTACCAGCTCTGATGAAGCACCCTCGTTGGTGTGGAATTCGCACAGGCAAATATAGGAAAATGACAAGAAAACTTCTAGAGAATAGCTTATCTTTTTATGTTTTAAAATAACGCTATTTTGCCTCTCAAAGTCTCAACCTCTCCGTTCTGTTGAGGCCAGTATATTATTGTATGAAAATGTGTTTTTCAATTTTCTTGGCAATAACCCATGGTTTCAACGGTAACTCACGGCGTTTCCTAGTGTTTGGCCGTGTAGGCATTGATACTAATATGCAGGCTTTGCGTGTCCTTACTAGCTTTTCTGCGTCGCTGACGATTTAAAGGCACTGTGTAGTTTAGACTGCTATCTATATTTCATGGTGATATTCCAGGATATCCTTTGTGGGTTGCCAATAAAATTTGTCGTCGTAATTTTGCTGATATTATATTTTTGGTTACTCTAAGAAATATACCGTCATAATAAAATATTTCTGGCTTAAAAAATGTATAAAAACCTCACGTACCGATTTATCCCAACCATTTCCGAAAATACCTATTTTAACTTTTGAAAGTTATCCGTCTAGTTTGGAATGATATTTAATTTTAGGCAGTGAAACTACCTTGGGGCGTGAAGATTCTACAAGTTGAAGAACAGTGTCTTCTTCAAATAGTGTTCTAGGGACAGATGGGCAAAGCCTTGACAACGAATCGGCTATGTTTGTTTTCCATACAGATACATTTATTTCACTACAGCCCAAACCAAGGGTCAATCTTCCTTTTCGTTCTGGCAATATCGTTTTTCACAAGTCAAGCTTTTGTTACCAGAGGCTATACTTCTGGGTCCTCTATTGTTAAATTGGATACATACGCACAGTAACTCAACTGGGATAGCATCATCGAACACTTGTGTTCTATTTACAGGATTGTAGTATCCTAACATTTTTATTTGTGTTATGCTTTGTTTGACTTTTTGGAATGCATCTTTTTTCCAGTTTTTGTCTATATTTGCTTGTTCAATTCTCCTCTGGCGGAGTTGGATTACTATGTCTTTTAATTGAACACGTAATATCTTCAGTGCGATAGCTATTCCCTCTGTGAGCTTCGGTCAGTTTCGACGTTTCCGTTGTTACAGAATCTTGATCAGAAATCGAAATAGCTCTGAATACAAGTGAGTTAATAACCGATTTCTTTTGTGCTGGATGGTGATGGGAATTTGCATTTAAGTATCTATTTGTATGCGCCTGTTTTCTTTACACTAATGTACCATTTTCCTTCCTTTGAACATATACACCTAGAAAGGGAATCGTTCCGTTATATTCAATTTCCATCGTGAACTTGATATTATGATGTTGTTGATTCAGGTGATTCAGAAATGTGAGGAGATTATTCTGTAAATGAGGCTAAACAACAAAAGTATCATCTACATATCTGAGCCAGTGTTTTGGTTTTAGTGGAGCGGATGTTAAAAGCAATACCCTAAAAGGCTTTCACAAAGATAATCGCTACCACAGGTGATTCTGAATCTCTTCGAGTGTATTTAGTGTTCAGATCCCGGAGAGTAAATATCCCTGAAGATGTCTCGTGCAATCGAAGGCGAAACGTCGGATAGTAATTCCAATTTGACACGGTCTAATCACAAGAACTATAATTTCTTACTAGAAAAGTGATTTTTACTACAGCATCTAGTACGTATTTCTTTAAACTTAGTTTTTATATATTTTTTTTAATACGTTCACCTGACTGCTCTTCCTAGCTCTCTATTAACTGTTTCCAGAGTTGTAGCTTCGTTCACTACTTGTTCCAGGGTGGTGGAATCCCCTGTAGATAGGATCTTTTTCTGAAGTTCAATAGAATTGCTTTTTTCTACCCTTTAGTCTATGAGACTTTTCGTCTATATTTGTGAATTTATATTTCTCAGAGTCTCAAAAGTTAAGATATTGGAATACCTACTTAAAAAGATCTGCGGTTCAATTTTTTTTCACAGACTTGCATTTAGATGTAAATGATGGGATGGTCTTCCAACAAGATGGTGCTCCAGCCCATATTTTAAGAGCTGTAATGAACTACCTCAATAAACGATTTGGGGAGAATTGGTTGGGTGCTAATGGTCCAATCCGGTAGCCAGCCAGGTCGCCCGACTTGTCCCCAATGGATTTCTCTATATGGGTTTTTCTCAAAGAAAAAGTGTGTACATTTCCTCCACCATCTTTAGAGATCCTAGAAAATCGAATAAGACAAACTGTTGATATGTTTCGGAAGAGCATTTAAAGAACTTACTTACTGAAAATATCAGAAGAATTCAGATTTTGAAAGGAACGTTATATGGTCGGACGAAGCACATTTCAGTAATTCTGGTATACTCAATAGGCACAATAGTAGATTCTGGTCCCAGGAAAATCAACACCAAATATTTCCAGGAAGGCGGAGAGAGGATAAAAATATTTGATTGAACGAGGTTTCTTAAATCCCAGTTTATTTAATGTAATTTTTGAAAATAGAAAAATTGTTTAAAATGAAATAAATGAAACCAAAACTTTTTTTAACTATTGATTTTTTATGATTTTCAATTTAAAAAAATTACCATTTGATATTTAAAATATTCGATACAAGCCAAGAGAAAGAATTTCATTTGAAAGAACTTCCTAATAGGAGATGAATCGAAATTGCAGGTTTCATAAAAAAATCAAAATGCTTCCTTTATTTGCCGTTTCTAGATCGATGACGTCACAGAGTCTCCATGTTGATTTCAGAAACAATGCGCCGCCATTTTGAAAACAAATGTCAACTAGTTATATGACTTTGAAAAGGAAATTTTTCGCGCTATCGAATGACGTAAAAATATATACAAGGTTCTCTTTAAAATTCTCGACCTAAGTCTATTTCCGGTTACACCCGAATGTCATTTGAAAGAACTGCTCAAACGGATCCTAATAGGAGATGAATCGAAAATTTTGCATGTTTCATCCAAAAATAATCAAAACTCTTCCCTTATTTGTTGTTTTATTAGGTTGCTTGACGAAAACTAAATCGATGACGTCACAGTGCCGCCATGTTGATTTTAGAAACAATGTCTCCTGCGCCGCCATTTTGAAAACAACTGTCTACTTGTGATGTCATTGAAAAGGAAATTTTTTGCGTTATCATATTCCTTTAAAATTCTCGACCTAGGTTTACTTCCGGTTACCTCTTTGAAAAACCGACCGGATGTGGGGTTTAAATCTGGTTCTTTTTACTACAAGCTCATATTATAGAGTTAATATTTAGTTGTATCAAATTGTTTGTTTACTGACTAAAAATAAATGAAGAACATATGAATTATATACATCAGTACTAACATGACTAACTGTAAATGAAATATTTTATCAAAATATTTTAGGATTTAGGTTTTTTTTTGGATGCTTACTTCCTTCTAAACGCTATATATTAATATCTTTATTAAAAAAAAATTCTTTATATATTATATTCTAAATCATATCTGTCATCGTATATGTGTCTTTTTATAAAAGCAGTAAATTTTGAATTGTAATTTTAGTATTGTGAGGTTTTGTTAATAATAATATTATGTGCATTTAACTAGTTTTTAGATCCAGCTGAAAATAATAAAAATTATTTAAAAACAAATGATTTTTAAATAACAGTATTTGTAGAGTTTTTTTTTGGTATAGCAAAGCGTCTAGAAATCCTTATTTTGGAGCCACATGGTTCTTTAATAACGGAAAATCCCCAAAAACAACGCCCTCGGTCACGTCAATACTTAAGCTGGCACGAACAATAAAAGGGTCCCATCCCCCTAAAATGTCCGATCAATACTCCTTTTCCCTTTGCCACCAGAGGGAACGGCGGTATTTTTCCACGGTTTTATTGCGCCGAATTCATGTATAAAATTATTTTGCATTTACTCATAATAATATAAGTTGATCAGTATCTACAAAGGAGAACTTTTGAAGTTTATATTATAATCTCAAGTACAAATTTTAGATCAGAAGGTCTTTAAGACACTAGCGAGGCGAGAACTACACTAGTTAACACTTCAACACTTATAAATGCATCACTGGTTTTTAAAGTTAATTTCGAATGCATATATTTATGTTATTATTATTGAATTGTTTATTTAGCTTATAAAAACTAATTACCAAATATACAATTTTGAAGTAAAAAGACAAATAAATATATGCATATGTAACTAATGTTCCACTAGTAGAGTAAGTTAAACAACTTAAAACTACATAAAATGAATTAAATCAAACTACTTATAAAAGAAATAACATTTTTACAAGTCAAAAAGAAAACATTTAACACAAGAACAATAATTATAATAATAAATCTAATCATTCCACTAGTAATAGTGAAGTCAATTAAAAATAAATGAAAATCCATTAAGTTAAACTAAATAAACTACACACAACTAATTTTAAAAGTCAGAAAAAAAACATTTAAAACAGAAACAACAAATATAAAATAAAATCCAAACTAACAATAAATGCCACTCAAGGCATAACACATAAATTACATTTCTCCAAAGTATATGCCTTGAGATGTTTCTTAAAACAATAAACAGATTGAGAATGTTTTATGAAATCTGGTAGCTTATTAAACATATCAAATCCCTTGAAGAAAATAGAGTTTTGACCCATTCTTTTATTTCTAGGCGCAATAAAGAAGTTATTCTGCTGCCTAGTGTATAGCTACCCAAGTCATTATTATACATAACCTTATTGCACAGATAAGGAGGCGCACAACCAATCTTAATTTTAAAGATTAGGGTTAACACATTTAAAGTTATGTATTCAGACACTGTAAACATTCCTGCATTAATTTAATTGGAGTATATCTGTTACATGATAAAATTATTCTCATAGCTCTGTTTTGTAATTTTTGTAAAACACTAATTTCATTTTTGTTTAGTAAATATAGAATACGTGCAGAATTTAAAATGTGGAAGAACCATTGTATTGTATACAGTGAGTTTTGCCCAAAATGATAAATACGAAGCACACCTTGATAAATGATTAATATTATAGCTAATTCTAGATATTACAGACTTGGCATGTTCTTTAAAGCTTAACTGTGCATCAATAATTATTCCTAAATATTTTATTTTTTTAACATGTTCTATGGAACAATTACCAAATTACTAACTGTTTAACATTCTTTTTAAACCAGATAGGTTAAGCGAGAAAATATCAAACTCAGAAAAGAAGCTGTTATAGTTATATACTAAACCGTTAATGAAGGCAGTTTGGCCATAGTTGGTTCTATGATGTTGTTCGTAAAATAATTGAGCTTGTCTCGTACGCCTTAATGGAACTAAGAATAACCCTAAGCTTAATAAATTACTGCAATCAATAAAACCGTTAATAAGTTTGTAAAGAAATAGCAGATAAGCATTTCTGCGTCGATGCTCCAGACTTTTGAAACCACAAAGCAAAAACCTGGTATCATATGGATATGGAAAATGGTGTTTATACAGTAAGTATTTAACAAATTTATTTTGAATTCGTTCTAGTCTATTTACATGACAAGCATAAAATGGCGACCATATTACTGAGCAATATTCTAAAATGCTGCGAACCAAACAATTGTATAAACAAACAAGTGCCTTCGTGTCATAAATATGTTTAGTGGTCCTTATAATAAAACCAAGCATTCTAAACCCCTTCAGAACAATGCTATCAATATGAAGGTTAAATGTCAAGCCGGTGTTAAAAAATACTCCTAAATCATTAATGGATGATACATTTTCAATATTTATATTATTGATAGCATATACTATTCTGATTGGATCTCGACGCTTATAGAAGCTTATAGATTTACATTTAGATGTGTTAATTGTCAAGTAATTTGAATTACACCATTCGTTAAATCTATTAAGATCAGACTGCAAACATTCAGAATCAGGCTTTGCAATAGTAAAAAGTTTTAGGTCATCTGCATACAAAAGACAATAAGACGATTTAAAACATGAAATGACGTCAATCATGAATAATAAGAAAAGTACAGGCCCCAGATGAGAACCCTGTGGAACGCCTGATGTTACAAACACTTCACGTGAGACAGAACGAGACACCACTACCCGCTGACGACGCTGGGTCAAATATGATTTGATCCATCCGAGATAATTACCAGAAATACCCATTTCAGATAGTTTGTGCAACAGTAGAGAATGGCAGACGCTATCAAAAGCTTTAGACAGGTCAGTATAAATGCAGTCAATCTGATGTCCAGCCTCGACTGAGGAAACAAGAAAATTTTGATGCTCTGCAACGTTAGTAGCAGTTGAGCGACCTCTGAAAAAACCGTGCTGTTCAGGTGCAATGTAATTTTTGAAAGTATCAAAAATCTCATCAGTGAGAATAGCCTCAAAGAGTTTAGGTATGACGGAGAGTAGTGATATTCCTCGATAATTGTTAATATTCACTCTGCCACCACTTTTAAATATAGGAAAAAGATTAGAATGTTTCCATGTTACAGGAAAATAGCTGGCGTCCATTGACTTTTGAAAAATAATCATTAGTGGTTCAACAAGTGATCTGCAACAGCTCTTCAGTAAAGCAGGTGCTATGCCATCTGGTCCAGCCCTCTTTGAAACATCTAAATGCATTATTTTATTATTTATTTCTTCATGTGTAAATGTATGGAATGATAAGGTAGTAAAAAATTTAGTTAATTCAAAATCTGTGTATGAGGAGTAGCAGGATTGAAAATGCGCAGCAAAGGCATTTGCTACATCATTAGCATTATTGAGTGATTGATTGCCGTACTGCATTACTCTGGGTAGGTTATAAGTACCTTTTAAACTATTGACATGTGACCAAAAATGTTTAATGTTTGTAGGGATTAAATGTTCAGTATTACTAACAAACATTAAATAACATAAATCAGTGCGAATTTTGACCTCGCGTCTAATATTTGAGTAGACATCATAATCACTCTGTAAACCAGACCTCTTGAACTTCTTATGAAGCTTATTTTTCTCAACGACAAGTCGTCGAAGTTCCGTGTCAAACCAGGAAAGGTATTTTTGACTTTTAATGGTTTTTTGCGGTACGTAAATATCTATGCCTTTAAATCAAATCAAATCAAATTAAATCAAATCAAAAAGTCTTTATTAAGCGAGGCTCAGCCAAGGCTGCTTAGGCCCAACCTGAAAATTATTACAAATCCAAACAATATAGAAAATAATTTCTTAATAACTAAGTAAATTAACTGAATAAATTGTATATAACCATTATTTATGCAAATCTCCAACCTTACAATTATACAATTTAACGAGTACTAGAGACGTGAACTAAAAGCACTATATATTATTCATATAATATGTGAATGAACCCTTAAAGGCAGTGGTGGTGTGCAGAGGTACATGTAATAAATTTGGAATCCTTCTGGAACGTTCAAACATGTTATCAGCAAAAGTTAATTTTTGATATAAGTAATTAGGCGTCCGAAAGTTAATTATTCGATATAAGAAACATGCGAAGTGAATATCCCGTCTTTGATACATTTTTATCCAACCATGTTGAATATATGACGGCGTTATGTGCTCCCTCCGTTTGACACCAGTGGCAAATCTCATGCAAGTATTTTGCATGATTTGTATTCTATGTTGATCCAGTCCTAAAAGGCGGGGACCATAAACAGTGTAGCAATAATCAAACAAAGACAAAATTATTGCCTCCGTCAACCTTAATTTTGTTTTGAGGTCCAATACATACTTGAATTTGTAAATGGCTTTTAGTCTTCCATACGCTGATTTAATATATTAGTTACGTGCATACTAAAAGTTAAATTGTTCTCAAAAGTCAGACCTAGATTTTTAGAATAATTTTCAAATTGTATGGGAATTCCGTTGTTTATCAGTGCCAATCAGCAATGCAACAGTTTTATTGGGATTTAAAAGTAAGCCATTCTTCTTAGACCATAAATTAATTCTCTCTAAGTTGACATTAACTTCCGCAATATAAATAAGTTGATGACTTGGTGCGAATGATAGGTAAACCTGACAATCGTCTGCATACAAGTGATAAGAAGTTGATAATTTACAAGGTAAGTCTGCAGTAAATAGAGTAAAAAGTAGTGGGCCCAAAATTGAACCTTGTGGTACACCGCTCGGCACCCTCAAAGAGTTAGAATATACCCGCTCTCCCTTTATATCAACGACAACTTGCTGCTCGCGATCAGTTAAATACGACTCAAACCACTCCAAAGCACTTAACGAAAAGCCGTAAAAATTTAATTTAGCTAACAATAAACGATGGTCTAAACAATCAAATGCCTTAGAATAGTCGAGCATAACAAGAAGGGAAACCTGCGACATGTCTACAGCACGCAGCAAATCGTCAGTTAAGTCCGATAGTGCTGTCGCAGTCCCATATCCAGGTCTAAAACCAGACTGCTTTTTCGGCAAAAAATTAAATCGATCTATATATGTTTTGATTTGCCTATAGACAATCTTTTCAATTATTTTAGATGTAACAGATAGTATGCTAATCGGACGTAGTTCGGTTAGCTGAGATATGGTATTTAGTTTTGGTAAAGAAGTAACCAGCGCATGTTTCCAATGTCGTGGAACTATTTTATTTGAAAGAGAAGCATTGATGATATGGGTTAATTCTTTAGCACAAAAAGGTATACATAACTTTAGCATTTCGGAAGATATTTGATCTATTCCCTTTGCGTTCGTTTTTATACTGTATATTATATTAACTACGTCAGTCTCCAAAGCTGGATGAAATTCAAAATATGTATCATCGGCCACAGCAAGATGTTTATTATTATTAAAAAATGATATGTTGTCTTGATTGGGCATAATACGATCGATAGAATTAATAAAGTAGTTATTAATTTTTTCAGGATCCAGAAGATCTTCTGGAATTTGAGAATTAATATTTTTCCTATGAATATCCAATTTATGTAGTGTTTTCCACAAGACTTTTGAATTATTGTGATTCTTTTTCAATTCAACATTCATAAAAGCTTTCTTCTGCCTGCGTATAGAGGCAGTTACAAAGTTTCTCATATTTTTGTAAAATGTCCATTTTGCTAAAGACTGCACTGAACTAAAATTTATATCTTTTAGAGACCTTCTATAGTCTGAAAGAGCCCGATCCCTCATCTTCATCATTAATTTAATAGTAGGAGTAATCCAAGGCGAATATTGTTTTGTAACTCTTATTTTTTTTACAGGAGCATACCTATCGAAAAGGTCAATAATTTTTTGTTCAAAAATAGATATTAAGTCTCCCATACAAAGGAGTACATCAGAGGATATTGAACAATCAGCTAATATGTTTTCCAAAGACTGAAGTGACTTATAAGATGCCCTCGGTGGACGATAGATGCAACCAATGCTCACCCTTTTGTTATTAATAATAGCCTTAAACCAAATCATCTCGACATCCAAGCAGGAACTACTATTTATAAGCTCGATATTTTTAATATAAGAACATTGTCTGACGTACACCACCACACCACCACCTCTACCCGATAGTCTATCCTGTCTAAAAAACAAATATCCGCATATGCATATTCTAACAAATATTAGGTACTCATAAAACTAATATTTAAATATCTATCTACTTCAATCCTTATAAATGTATCTAAGCATTTTAAAATATATTAAAGTTTATAAAACATCAAGCATAGTACTTTATATGTTTATAAAATATCGTATGGCGGGTAAATAAACTGATATACAAAAAAGGTATGCAAAAAAAAAACATAAAAGTAATAATAAATAACTTGTTTCTGCATAGGTATTATAGATCGACATAAGCGATAAAGTTGCAGTCTATAGGTCGTTAATATTCGACAAACATATTTTGGTATTATTCTTAAGAACAAAAATTTTACCGTTTACCGTCCATACATTTGACACCCCATATTTATCAATGGCAGATTTTATCAATGCTAACCTGGCTGTTGTCAAATCTTCTCTTATTACAAAACCAGTCTTCTTTAGAAGTTTCTTGTTTTGATATATTTTTGTCCTCAATAAGAAAGAGATAAACCTGACCAATATTGGACGATTTTTTCTCCTTTGATAAAGTCCAATTCTGTGGCATCTATCGAAGTCATCTTCAGTGACAGTAATATCCAACTTATTCTTCAGTAACTTTATAACATTATCAAGTAGAATTTCCTGGTTTTCCGTCGCAGACTCTTTAATACCATAAAATCTCAGGTTATTAAGTCTATTATATTGTTCATTGTTATCAATTTTTATTTCCAGAGCAGTAATAGTTTCGGTGTTCTTATTTACCCGCTGAACGATCGTACCCAGTTTTTCTTCAATCGCCGCCAGACGGCCATCCAATTTTTCAAAAATCAGATCGGACTGCTGTTTGCAAATTCTTGTTATCAATTCTTCAGAAATTACCTCTGGTCTCCATTTTGTCGACGTGGTAGAACTATGAAAGTGGCCAAGTAATACACCAATAATGTTTGTCTCGAAAGGCACTTAATTACTGAGAATCTTGGTAAAAAAAATAACTGAGTACACTCCTAGGATACTAACAGAAAAACTAACCAAAAATCGCGAATTTATTCCGCCGATTTCTACCAGAAAACTTAAAGTATAATGGGAGCGAACAAAACACGTGTCTACAGATTAAACGTACTCCCTAAATGATTAAAGAGAACATCATAGAATTTCTGGATCTCCACGTCAATATCCGAGATAAATGTTAAAAAAGACCAGTCGGTTTCGCTATAAAAATCATTCAGGTCTGTAAAATTCGCCCGATCAAATTGGGAAAAGGTGGATTTATTGTCATTTTTCAGTTGGGAGAAATGACGAATATTATAGTAGCATTCTAGGGCAGGATGATACGGATCGACGTCAACCAGAGGCTCGGAACAAATCAAGACTGATTCTTCATTAAGCTCTTCAGCAAAAACCAAGTCCAAGATTCGGCCAAGACGGTTTGGGTGTGGATTGATCTGCTGTAACTCAAGGAAAGACATGGATTCGGTTAACGCTTCTGCGGCTGGTGAATGCAGTTCCAATGGTATTAAAGTATTATCTTCCGTTGACCAAACAATTTGAAGAAGATTAAAATCTCCATAGATAACAAACTTATGATTTTCATATTCGTTCCTTAAGGATTCGCAGGTATTGCAGAAAGATTGGTAGCAGTCTAAGGACGAGTTCGGAGGAATATATACACAGCAGATTATCAGATTTGTCCTATTGACACTCAGCTGAATCCAGACATCCTCGTAAGAAGCATTTATTGGTGTGCAAATAAAACAGGCATGAAAATTATTAGAAGTGGCAATAAGCACTCCACCACCCCTTTGACAGTTCAATTCCTCGTAATTCCTGTCTCTACGAAATATGGTGAATTGTGAACTAAATAGTTCAGAATCGGAAAAGGTACTGTTCAGCCATGTTTCAGACAGGATTATAATATTAAAATTCTATCCGTTTTCGTTCTGAGACCCCTGACATTCTGATAATATATGGCAAGTTTGTTTCGTTTGATGACATTTAAAAATTTTGAGTTGCATTATTTGGAATTGTGTTATCAGTACTGGCGTTGTCTGTATCATGCTCACATTGATTCATAGTGGCGGTATTGGAGATAACATCCTGAGGTGCCTTTAATTTAGTACATAGGTAACTAACCAAACTAGACTGGTCAAAAAGGCTCAAAATTCCATTTGAAGTATGACAGAGAAGTGGTAAAAAATACACTTTTTCGTTGTTTCTTTCAACAATATCCATAATGGTACTGTTGTGCTCCTCTATGATTCTGTTTAAAATAGGCCTGTTCCGATAAAGTAGAGGACTAACGAGAATTAAATTAATATGGCGACAGGCATCAAAAAGAGCTTCAATACTATCTGTTTTTATTGTTTTTCCTTTAACAGCACTTTGTGGTCCCCAAAGTATTATTATATAATCATTTTTTGTAAATTTTTTAGCAAGAAGAGAGCACAGATTAACTGTCTCATCAAAATACATTCTCTTCTGCCATTGGCAGTTAATGTCGAGATTGCCAGTTGTATAATGTTTGATTAGGTTAAAAAAGCCGCGAACGTTCATATCGCCTATTACCAAAGCCTACCGTCTTCTTACAGAACGAATTTCAGGCGACGTTTCTGCCAAGTTTGTCTTTTCTTTAGCATTGCTTGTATCATTCCTTGACTTCGCAAGCTCTACATCCAGGGGAGTCAGCGCTCCAGTATGCATTAACTTAGATCTTAGCCTTTGCAGTTCGCCGTTGTAAGTTTCGTTTTCAGCTTCTAGTATTCTGATAGAAGTCACCATATTTTGATTGAGTACATTCAGTTCCAGCAGTTCACTCGTTAATCTTGCTAGGTCCAGATCATTCTTAGGTGAATCCTCTTCTATTTGTGCATTTTTCCGAGAAAGATCAATAATTTGAGTATTTAATTTAGAAATTGTATCCTTAAGTTTCCTTTAGGTTTAACATGTAATTTCAAAGTAAAATAGCGTAAATAATAAAAATAAGACCTTTTGAAAAAGCCTACTAAGACGAGCGAAACGTCAAGGAAATAGCAAGTTTCTTTATAAAACATAAACCTATACCCAAGAAAACTAAACACTATATTATATATATATATATATATATATATATATATATATATATATATATATATATATATATATATATACATATATATATATTCAGGATGATTCTTGAGGAAATGTCAATACTTCAGGTACATATTCAGGACCAAAAAATAAACATAAAAGTCTATATAAATAAGTGTCCGTAAGGCCTTAGTTCTCGAGATACAGGGTGTTAAAGTTTTTATTATAAAATCTATGATAATGTAAATAATGGAGTGAAAATTGATATACGAGGGTTTTTTGGTATGACAAATTCGAATCTAATATTAGTATTGCTTTTACTTGTAGGGGGCGCCACCTACATGTCTTTCTACTCCTTCGAACAATCACAACTTTTTGGTACAGTCTTGTATTACATTTTTGAGCAAAACAAATTATTCCCTTGCCATTTCTACGTCAAAAAGGTATACCTGTTAAAAGTGGATACGAGCAACCGTTTTCGAGATATTTGGATTAAAACAGTTTCGGCGCATGTGATTTTTTTTATCAAATTCACATAAAGTATGCATGTATTGTAAAAAAATAGAAGGGTGCCTTGCCTGACAGAACAACTGCTGGTTGGTGTTCTCATCGTTTTTCCTGTTACTTAGCAATAGTACTGTCAGTTAATAATAAGATCAAATTTTGTCACTGTCAATTTCTGTTCATAACTTTTATTATCTGACAATATTCATTTAAGAAACTTTAGATCTAAATACGTCATTATGCCTGTGATATTCTCGCATCGTGAATATGCAGATATGATATTCGTTTATGGCTTCTGCAATGGGGTCGCAATTCAAGCAGTCGCGGAGTACCAGCTTCGTTTTCCAGAAAGAAGGGTGCCAGATAGAAGAGTTTTTCAACAAGTTTTCACTACTGCTGTAGAATCTGGGATGTTTCCAAGTGCGAAAACTGTATCTGAAAGGGAATCGAGACCCAACGTTGAAGTAGAAGAGGCTATACTAAATGCCGTCGAAAATGATCCAAGCATAAGCACTAGGCGGATTGCAGATACTTATCAAATTACACAGTCGTCTGCTTGGAGAAATCTTCACATTAATTGTTTATACCCATTTCATTTACAACGGGTTCAACATTTGCAGGAGGGTGATTTTGAGTTGAGAATGCAATTCTGTAACTGGATCAATGAAGATCGAAGGTTGTATAGGTATGTTTTGTTCACTGATGAAGCACAGTTCACGCGTGATGGTATAAATAATCTTCACAATGTGTGGTGTGAAATGTTAAATAGTCATTTAATTGGTCCATTTATAATCGACGGTAGTCTTACAGGAGAAAAATATTTAAACTTTGTTGAAAATCACTTGCGAAATCTACTAGAAGATGTTCTCCTTAACGTAAGACAAAACATGTATTTGCAGCATGATGGAGCCCTTGCACACTACAGTTTACTTGTAAGAGATTTTTTAAACCAAAACTTTCCAAACCGATGGATTGGTCGGGGAGGTCCGCTTAATTGGCCACCTAGATCGCCAGACCTTAATCCTTTGGATTATTGTCTTTGGGGATGGTTCAAATCACTGGTATATTCCACTAAAGTAAATACAAGAGAAGCATTATTGGATCGGATAACAAACGCAGCACAAACACTAAGAAATGCGCCCGAATGTATCCACAGAACAACACGAGCTATACACCATAGAGCTGACCTGTGCTTAGAAGCAAATGGTGGAATTTTTGAAAATTATAAAACGTAACCTAGATTTTATTAAAAACAACTTAATAATAACAATTTTAATAAAAATTAAATACCTTTTGTTTAGTTTATGTCTGAGGCACTGAATACACACCTCAAAAAAATGTGTTAGTCTTTCATTTCAAAGCTTTTGTGCCAAGATGCGTTTAAATTTGGACAAAATAACAAACTTATAAAAAATTACATGCGCCGAAATTGTTTTAAATCCAAATATCTCGAAAACGGTTGCTCGTATTCACTTTTAACAAGTATACCTTTTTGACGTAGAAATGGCAAGGGAATAATTTGTTTTACTCAAAAATGTAATACAAGACTGTACCAAAAAGTTGTGATTGTTCGAAGGAGTAGAAAGACATGTAGGTGGCGCCCCCTACAAGTAAGAGCAATACTAATATTAGATTCGAATTTGTCATACCAAAAAACGTATATCAATTTTCACTCCATTATTTACATCATCATAGATTTTATTTAAATCTTGAATATGTACTTGAAGTATTGACATTTCCTCATGAATCACCCTGTATATATATATATATATATATATATATATATATATATATATATATATATACATATAATATACATACATACATATATATGATATATAAGAATCAACTTTGACAATAAATCATATTTTTAATTGAACTGAATTCATTATAAAATAAACGAAATATTACGAAGGCAATTACAATTTTATTTCGGTTCGAAAAAATAAGGTATTTACCTGTTACTTCAAGTTTGAAATGGACTGCACTTGACATCCCTTGGCATGATTATGACATGATCATGACGATATCTAAGCACTAAATTTTTTTACATGGAAATTTAATTAATGTTCTATTTAAGACTTTAATGGTGAGAGCATTCTAATGGGCTTTAAAATTTCAAGCGTAAGCAGTGTCTATATATTTGATGTGGGTTTATTGGGCCATTTTGAAATAGCTCCGGATTTTATTGCACATATAAATAATGAAGGTAAGCTAAATGCTATTTGCGGTTCTTTTGTAGAAAGTTCTGCCTTTTCTACTTAGTAATAAGTTAAACAATGTGACTTAATATTGTCCTTTGGGCCATCTCCTTTCCCAGTTGCTTCTTAAGTTTATTTGGTCCATTCAATTCAATCGTCTCTTTATTTTATATTATCAATATTCATAGCTTCCAACATTAAACAACACATCAATGTTAATTACGCTAGCACTATAAATAATTAATAATAGCACAACAATAGAAAATCCTACATTTATTTAAGTCTCAATTATCCTGAAAGAACATATAACTTTCTTGACATAGGGTTAAAAAAACTACTTAAAATGATATTTGTTTCGTTTCCAATGCATAAAAATAGCTTCGAGAACAAGAATTCCTGCCAGTATGTAAAAATAATCAATTATTACGTTTATAATATTTTAGTTTTTCGCAAGAAGTTATCTATATTTAATTGCATAGCAGTGAGTACTACATTTTTCATTTTCATTTTTTCTTTTTTGAAATATTTTTAAAATCTTGTTCATTCAATATAGAAAAAAGGGTGAAAAAAACATTTGCTCCTTTCGTATATCAGCCGCCAAGAAGATAACAAAGATTACCGAAAGCTTGGCGTAGCTAAAAAAGCAATTTAAAACCAACCCTAATCAGGACCGATACCCCATATATATATATATATATATATATATATATATATATATATATATATATATATATATATATATATAGGTTTAGTCAGATGTCTGGAAACAGTCTAATATCTCAAAAACCACTCAACCGATCTGAAACATATGTGATGATTACTGAATTCTCCCGACCCTT
Source organism: Kuschelorhynchus macadamiae (assembly GCA_030620095.1). Taxonomy (NCBI): domain Eukaryota; kingdom Metazoa; phylum Arthropoda; class Insecta; order Coleoptera; family Curculionidae; genus Kuschelorhynchus; species Kuschelorhynchus macadamiae. The sequence continues at coordinate 30,457 of JAUTXW010002481.1, forward strand.
TGGTGCATACCGCAATGTTGTCAGATTTTCAGTTTTTCGGCGAACTAACCTAACTTTTTTTTTTTCAACTCAAATGATATGTTTTTTTTTAAGCGTGATTTATTCCTCGTATATACCTTTCTGAAATAATCCAGTTTTTGTAGCGACGAATTAACAGCACTAACAATAGGTCTGATGGGCGCCCCTGGTTTGTGTATTTTTGGTAAACCATAGAGTTTAGGACATCTGCTCGACTTTCCCCGTGGTATGATTTTTTGTTGAATTTCGGGGTTTATTGGTGAACTTTTTATTTTATTTTTAGTTGTTTTTTCTAGGTACGTTGTCGGGTCCCTTGGAACAGGCCTATAACAATTGTCTTGTAGGATATCCTGCATTTTTTGTACGTAATCTTGAGTATTCATAACCACAGTTGCGTTTCCTTTATCTGCTGGAAGGATTGTGATGTCTTTATTTTTTCGAAGGTTTATTAGGGCCCTTTGTTCAGTGGCATTTAGGTTTTGTTTTGGTGTTTTGCTTGATCTTAAAGTTCTTGCCACCTCTTGCCGAATTTCCTCTGCTTTTGTTTCTTCAGAGGAGTCAAGAACAGCTTCCACTCCAGCTATTATTTCTTCTTTAGGGATTTCCTTAGGAGATATCGCAAAATTAAAACTCTTACTCAGTACAGATTCTTCACTTTCTGAGAGCCTGTAAGATGATATATTACGTACTAATTTCTCAATGTCTACTGATGATCCTTGTGGCTGACTCGACTTTCTTAGAAGATCGTCATACTTAAAAGAATTCTTAGGAAACACAACATACAAACAATACCACAAACAACTATAGGTAAACTACTTGATAACCCAAAAGATAAAATCAAACTGGAAAACCACGGAGTATACAGTATTCCGTGCCAGGACTGTGAGAAGTTGTACGTGGGGTAAACTAACAGGCGAATATCAGCAAGAGTGGAAGAGCATAAACTCAGCATCAGAAATAAACAAACAACCTCAGCTTTATTCCTACATCAGCAGGAAACCGGCCATAAAATAAATTTCGATGGGTGTAGGGAGATTGCCAATATAGAACATTATAAGACCAGAATAATCCGAGAAGCCATAGAAATTGAAAAACAAGGTGATTTGAATAAAAGGGACGAATCATTAAAACTACCAACAGTATGGCAGACAATAATCGATAAATCTAAAATCGCAAAAACTCAAGCGCAATTAGCGCAACAACAACAGCACCATCCGGAAAACATAAATAACGACCAACGCCTGGGCTGATATAACCTTCGGCCCCGAGTGGGGGTATAAAAGGAAGCGTCGCAGTCACCACTTCAGTCTCTATTCGGACACGAGAAAGAAAGCTTCGAAAATGCCAAATGTGATTTTGGCGAAACGTCAGCAAAACTGTTCTTTTCAGAACGACAGTAGTGAACGGATGGACACCCTGAATAAAAACACATAATATTTTTCCATTCGTGAAGCCGTGAAGGACTAAAAATCAACATATATATATATATATATATATATATATATATATATATATATATATATATACACACACTCAGACGATTTTTTTAAAATTACCATTCTTCGTTAGTGTACTGTTCGTCTCCAAAGGTATCTTTCGGATTAAACTGTCGATGTGGACAACCAATATTCTTCATTACTTGTAAAGATTATGTAATGCAGTACGAATCCCGGTTTTTTTCTAGAGGCTAGTTGGCTTCTTTAGTTTTAAATTATTGATTCGATTCGTAAAAACGTGAACATTGATTAAAAAATTCAAATTCAAATGATACATTATTTTTTATTTTTATTTAAGTTTTAATCATCTTTTTAGGTCATTTTTAGCCCTTTTAAGCATTATTTTTGCAAACAACAACATTGTAGGTGTTTGAGTCAATTACCGCAGCAATACAAGAAAAAAAAAGAATCGGGGAAAAACAGCAATTCTCCAAAGAGACCTATGTTACTTTGTTTAGCAACTACCGGCATTTTAGGGTATTATTTCCTTAGTAAGTAAAAATACTATTTAGGTATATTATTAATATTAGTTCACAAAAGTATATAGGTATACGTTAAACATATTAACTAAGTTTAAAATAATTTTACAAAAACGTGTGACCATTTTAACAGTTAACAATCAATATAGCGCCGCCATCTATGTAAGTGACGTGATTTTTTGCATCTTTGTAACAGTGAATTTACTAAAAAAAGTCACGTCTTTTCTTATTTCAATTAAAACTTGTCAAGTTGATAAATCACACAAAGTGTGACATTTCGAAACGTTAAAATAGTTTATTTATACGTCAAAACAAAATATTGAAAAAAATTACTACTAAGGACTAAGTGAGCAAAGCCAGCTTATTATTTTTAATATATTAGCTTTTTTTGAGCCAGACAAAAATGGAAAAGAATTATCTTCAACAAGAAATAAAAAGCATATCAAGATAACCGACTACTTAAAAAGTAAGATCCGGGAGGAATACCATTTATCGCATGTATGCTCAAAAAGAATATATTACCATAAAGTCTCATTAGAAACTAAATTATGACATGTCCAATCATTTCAACTATTCTATTACTTTTGTGCAAAAATGGGTAAAAGAAATTGGCTTTTGATGGAAGAGAAGTAACAACCGCAAGTATCTCGTGGATTTACCAGATGTTTTTAATATATTAATTAAATTTTTGAGGGAGTACGCAAAAAATATGGAATCACTAGTTTTACTTTAGTCTTCCTTGATGAAACATGGATATTCAGTAAAGGACCTTTTAGAAATACCTGGCAGGATGACGCGAAAGCCACAAGCTCTTCAAAAAGCGGTGAAGATAAGTTTATGGAGCATTTTGACTATATTAGTCTTTTTTAATTTAGTTTTCTTGTTAATTTTTGCTAATTTAAGGTGTACTTTTAACCCAAATCATACAAAAACTAAGTTTATTATAGACAACTTTTTAACGGTATTTTAAAGATAAGTAATATAAGAGTATGGGAAAGTTATTATTTTTATTAAATAACAAAAAATAGAAATGTTACAAGCTATCGAAAATGGCTAAAAATAAAAAAAATTTTGGATTAAAATAACTTTTTCACATCCCCGCAATAATCAGGATTATAAAACTTCAAAGATAGTGTAATTGAATTGATAAACACGACCAGGATTTGTGTTTTGTTATAATTTTGATCGAAAGAAAAACTTGAATTCGTGTGATGAAATGTGGTTAACTGAATCCATGTTCGTAAATATACTAGACTTCTAAATTATATATAAAAAAAAAAACAGATTTTTTCTTTTGCTCCAGCGTTAAAACTGTTTTTTAGGTTATAGATACATTGTTGCCAAAGCCGGCAATGAGAACGGGTTTATCAAGGGAGCTAGTTTTTGAAAGCGGGACAAATTTAAATATAAACTTGTTCCTAATTTGCCGCCCAAATCATTAATTGTCATGGGCAACGCAAGCTACCACTCTTGGCTAGTAGAAGACATACCCCGAAAATCCTGGACCAAAAAAAGATTAATTGGCTTTCGAAAAAAAATATTGCCTTTCCAGAGGCAGCAATGAAGGACCAAATTTGTGATTCGAAGTACAGAAAAAGATATTTTCTTGACGAATATGTAAAACCTTTGGTCATATGGTTCTCCGCCTCCCACCATACCATTGACAATATAACCCAATCGAAATGGTTTGGTCAGAGTGCAAAAGAAAATATTCCCAATATATTTTTGCCTTAAAAGGAATGTCCTCTGAAGTTTTGGCAACATGGCAAAAAGGTTCTTGGCGAAGTAAGCGCTGATCATTGGCAGAGCTACATTCTGTACACCCAAAAAGAGATTCTAGAAGCTTGGGAAATAGTCAGAGTATGCGATATTTCAGATATAAACCGCATCATAGTGACATGAGAGCGACGATCTGTTTTCTGACATTGACGATCTTTGATTTATATCGTTTAATAATTAATTTAAAAATATTTTTATAGTTTTTAGTTTTAATAATTTTGCTCCACATTAGGTTTCTACGAAAGTGTAGAAGGGTCACAATTTTTTTATTTTTATTTTTGTAACAAATTCCGACTTCTATCTCGGAATTCCGACTTCTATCTCGGAATTCCGACTTCTAACTCGGAATTCCGACTTCTATCTCGGAATTCCGACTTCTATCTCGGAATTCCGACTTGTAACTCGGAATTCCGACTTCTATCTCGGAATTCCGACTTCTATCTCGGAATTCCGACTTGTAACTCGGAATTCCGACTTCTAACTCGGAATTTCTACTTCTATCTCGAAATTCCGACTTCTATCTCGGAATTCCGACTTCTATCTCGGAATTCCGACTTCTGTCTCGGAATTCCGACTTCTATCTCGGAATTCCGACTTCTATCTCGGAATTCCGACTTCTATCTCGGAATTTCGACTTCCATCTCGGAATTCCGACTTCTATCTCGGAACTCCGACTTCTAACTCGGAATTCCGACTTCTATCTCGGAATTCCGACTTCTAACTCGGAATTCCGACTTCCATCTCGGAATTTGTATCTCGGAATGCGTTGTAATTAATACACGACTGCTTAAAAAGGCAATCACTTTTTTATATTCTTTTAACGTCAAATGAAGCGTTCATTCTAAATGAAATTAATATTTTAATTATAGGGATCAGGATGAAGCTAAGTAAAACTACAAGAATTTTATTAACTGTGCATAAAGTCTTGTACTTTGCTTTATCTTTTTCATAGATAGTAGAAATAATAAAACGCCATTTAGTAAGAACATCTGATCCATATTATGTTAAAAAGATGCAATAGCATGGAGGGGGTGCACGCATTTTCGGATATATATATATATATATATATATATATATATATACTTTTTTATTTTTCAGATTTTAATATATGCACTGTAGTGTGGGAGCTTATGTCTCCTCGCTCTTCAACAAGGCTTATCGTTATTTACTCCCAAGTATTATACTTTTCTTTTCCCAATTTACCAACTATTTACTATTATACATAAAATTTAAATATAATTATTATTGTTTTTCTCTTAGAAGAAAAGAAAGATATTTGTTTAAAAAAATATCTTTTTTGAGTAAATAACTAGCATCTATGAAAGGTTTATGCATCTTCTATTAAAGTAACTTATATTTCGTTAAACGATTATTCATTAATCTTTATTTTTCGATTCGGTTATTATTCATTCAGATTAAATTTCATCAAAGTATAAGAAATTTTAGGTCGACTTTTTCAAGCAAGGACAGGAATATAACTAATCAGTTACATTCTATGTATGATACAAAACATAATAACTAAAATAAAGTCAGAAAAACCAAATTTTCCTGATACCTGTTAGTTAAAATAATACTCGAGTAAATTTATTTGTTTTAAAACGCTTTTATTAGTTTCATTTGATTTTCACCCACTTTAAAACGCCAGATTACAATCGATGACCATGCAATGATTTGATAAGTTTGTCCCATTATCCTGAACAGAATCGTCAGGATAAAAAAAAATCATCTCGGAGAGGGACCCTGGGAAATGGCTACCATATAAAAGGAAGGCAGCAGGCGCGCAAATTACCAATTTTAGGCACGGGGAGGTAGCGAAGAAGAATAAATTATAGTTTGACAAAACTAAAAAACACGCTCTACTAGTAAACGGAACTAAAAAGAAAAAAAACTTTTGTAAAAAAACGTAGAGTGCCTTTATGCATATCATACTGACTTTACTTTTAGAAATTATACCGATAAAATATTTATAATAACTGATATCAGACCCACGCTGTTCACAATGACATTAATTTTCTTGTTAATCACTTTACTATTAAAGCGGGTTTTTCAGTTTTTTAAACTATACTTTATTAGAATTCTTCCACAAATGAAGACATCGATATTTTATGAAGTTTGAAAACAAACACGATTTCAGCAAAACAAAATTGTTAGCAAATCACATCCTCATAAATCAAGTTTCCGTTGTAGGTCTTACTTCTAACTTTGTGGAAGGATATCAATCTATCAAAACAGACTACAGGAACACAGTGAAAAGTTAATTATAATTATGATTGTTTCTTCAAGCATCTTATTTTCTTTCTTTTAGCTTTATCTATTAGTTAAACCTCTTTACAAATAAAGCGCATTCTATTGACAGGGTACAACACAATGATCGTAATTGTAATTTTTTTTCGTGTTGATCACACCCAACAAAAGGAATAGGTATTTCTTTTAATTTGTCCAAAATATCAAAATATGTACCTTGATATACGTGGTTTGCTGACAAAATATCTAATACAGTAGACTTCATTATTGATTATAGACTCGCTGACTAACATTCCCAGTCATTTACATTTTTTATAATTTGTTAAGTTTCATTACCCGTTTTGGATCTTCTTCTATTTGTCATAAAAGTTTGTAATAGACACATCATTAATATATTGGAATGACTCGGCAGGCCGGGGTCTTCTACCTTTAAGGACCTCACTTGATACTATATATTATTGTTATTATTAGACCTATTGGCAACAACTTCCAATTAATATTTTGACTACCTAGTTTTGTCCGGGACCTGGGACATAATATGAAAATATGACTTTTCTCATTCAATAAAATTTGTTTCAGCTTTCTAATCCTGTCACTTTTATTCATAGAGTTGTTATTTCTAGACACATGTGTAATTAAATTAATTGAATTTTTCCTACTTTATTAAAATATTAATTTGAATTTTCTACCCTTTCCGAAACCTACTGCTACATTAATTCATAATATATACTATTTCCAGACATAGCGGTAATAGCCCCCTATAAATATTTTGGCTTGCACTACCATCCGAGGGAGCCTACTTGGGGTAAAATATACTTTTTTTCTTATTTATTAAAATCTATTTAAATTATCTACTCTTTAGAGATTCGCTGCACTTTTTATTTATACCTGATATTATTTATAGATATGTTGGTAAAAGCATCCTATAAATAGTTTGGATTGCATTGCCTTCCATGGTGTCTCTACAAGGGATGGAATTTAATAATTTATTTATTTTTTCCTCATTTATTAAAATTTCTTTGTCTTCTACACCTTCAGGGGTTAGATTTTACCATACTAGATACTATTTCCAGACATTTTCAGCAATTGATATTTTACACAAGTCATAAATGTCTTTAGGACAAGGATAATTGTTAAATGTGCAGTCACTGGACAACACATCCAAGGCAAAAATTGGAACATTTATGTGAAAACACTACTAGAAGTCGGAATTCCGAGATAGAAGTCGGAATTCCGAGATAGAAGTCGGAATCCTGAGATAGGAGCCGGAATTCCGAGATAGAAGTCGGAATTCCGAGTTAGAAGTCGGAATTCCGAGATAGAAGTCGGAATTCCGAGATAGAAATCGGAATTCCGAGATAGAAGTCGGAATTCCGAGTTAGAAGTCGGAATTCCGAGATAGAAGTCGGAATTTGTTATAAAAATAAAAATAAAAAAATTGTGGCTCTTCTACGCTTTCGTAGGTTTCCTATTGTTACACTGCTTCTTTCTAAAATTAGTTTATATTGCATTTATAATATTTTGGAATGTCCTTTTGCCCTTGTTAATGATACTTCTGAATTTTTTGTCCGATTTTAGTCACTTTTTACCTAAATTAAATATCCATCTTGTTCTTACTTTCGTGCGAAAGTTCTTTTTTCGAACGCATTTTCAATTTCCAAGAAATTCTTGTTTTGTTGTTTTTCTAGCTAAAAAAGGATATTTAGAATAATAGGCTTTTTGCGTTTTGTTGCTAAAAGTGCAATTTTCCAACTCTTTTACTCCAGAAAAATTTTGGCTTTGTTATTATAAAATAGGTTAAGGGAGAACTGCACGCAAAAAGTGAAAAACCAGCGACCAGGTCTAGTCGAGTTGAAAGTAAGATGAAAAGGTACCTACGCATTAAAAAAACTCCTGCACGTCCGACCTCGAAACAATGTGTTATGTATAGGTAATTTAAATTACATTTCGGTTAAAAATGGGTTCAACAGGGTTCACACGCTGCAGAAATACAAAGACATGAGTACGATTTACCATTTCAAATTTTGCAGTTACATAGACAAAGGATCAATGTAAGGCGGTAAAGAGCCATTTTGTGGAAAAAAAAATTATATGCGAAGGCATGTACGTCAAAAAGTAGTCAAAAAATGGTCGAAAATTGACAAATCTACTTTTATTTTATAACTCTAGATTTGATTTTTTTACAAAAATTCGCATTTAGCGCCCAACTATACATATTTCCCTATTAAAATGACATTGAAGCTAATACATATCTCTTATAGTTTTAACATAATATTGCAGCAGCGGAAGGCTTGCAAATGATCCATATCCCTGCGTGCAGTTCCCCCTTAATATAAAAAATTAGAATGAAAACATATTTTGTACGTTTCTTTAATTAATAAATCCCATTTCATACTCTTTTTCTTTCTTTATTTAATTATATAATTATATATAGCCTAGCTTGATGAACTGTAAAGTTATTAAAATTAGCATTTATCATTTTTAATGGCAGTCACACACCAACACGATCTTGGACGCGATCACTGCCACCGTGTCGGCCAAATGACAGCATAGGATCCCCACCGTGATTGCTGCCGAGAACGCTTTCCTTAAATAACTTGGTATAATAACCGTTAACAGCTAAGAAATACGTTATTTTTGTGCTGTCTTTACGTCACTGCATATCCGGAATAATTCTACTATAGATACGTAAGTTATGTACCGTAAAAAACGATTCAGTAGTGATGTAAAGTTTCGTTACTTTTAAGGACTTGGACCGATTCGTTACTTTGGGTATTAGGACTCGTTACTCAAGACTCGTTACTTTTTATAAATCGTTACTTTTAATAAAATTGTATAGTAGCTTTTAGCTTTAGCTTTTATGTTTTATCGGAAGCCGGATTTTTGTATGTTTTCCAAATGAATATAAATCTCGTTTTGTCAACTGTCAAGAGTGTCAAGTATTTAATTATAAAACAAACTACGATTTCTACGATATAATATATATTAAAAAAAAAAAAATATATTATATATATATATATATATATATATATATATATATATATATATATATATATATATATATATATATATATATATATATATATATATATATATATATATATATATATTATAATATTTAAGCAATATTATATTAAACAAAGAAATAATGAACCTACTGAAACTAAAACGATTAGTTTATAAAAAATAAACAAAATATAAAACTGCAAAGTCAGAATTAAAACAAAATATTTACAAGTGATACTAGGAACTAAATCAAACATAAACGTAAACCTTTATACTTTTTGTTTCTTTAAAATTTAAATTAAATGCTCTCCTGATCGAAAGCTAAATCGTTCAATTATGGTTCATAGAACTCCGAACAATAATTTTATGGAACATAGCTATACCTATTAAATATTTTTATTACAGTTTAAAAATAAGATCTGTTCAACGTTTTTCGATTTAAGTCTATTCCTACGTTCCGTTACTACCTGTCCAGCTTTCGAAAAAATGCGCTCACAGGGAACTGACGTAGCCACTATACACAAATATCTTCTGGCCAAAGCTGAAAGCCAAGGGTATATTTTTTGTCTCTCTTTCCACCAAATCAGTGGATCTTCTCTGCGATCCAGATTCGATTCTTCTGAATACATTTTTATTTCGGCAATTGCTATCGCAGTTGGAGAGGTATTATTGTTACTAGTGGCTTTGACAGACTTATCAAAATCGCTCCAAATTAAATCGTCATTTTCTGTAGAATCGCCAGCTTCTCCCGTTGCAATCTCTGCCTCAACTTCTGCAGTAGAATTTTCCCTCCTCGTTTTTTTAATTAGCGCCACTATTTCGTCCTGAAGTTTTTCCTTAATCTTCTTTAAGGAATCGTCGCTACTAAAACCTTTGGTCTTAAACCTTGGATCAATAAGATGATATGAGTCCCTTTACAATCAAAATTACTTTTGAAAGTGTAACTTGCTTTTCTGAACTGATTTCAACAGTTACGGCTTCAAATGGCTTGAGAACTTTACACAACTCCTTTAAAATTATCCATTCCTCCTCTGTCGGTAGAATAACTGGAATGTGCAAAACAGCAACAGTTGCGGCCAATGGTTCTGATAACGCAACTACTCTTTCTACCATATAAAAAGTAGAATTCCACCTTGTTGGAACCTCGTTAATTAATTTAAGAGGAGTTGCATTAGGGTTCATTTGTTTTTGTGTTGAAACAAATTTAGTCGTAGAGTGAGAGCTTCTATGAAAATAATCTACTATTTTCTTAATTTTTGTTTTTAGCTCCTCAGTTAACTTTAAACCTTCTTTAACGATAAGATTCACTGTATGGGCAAAGCAAGGAATATGGACCCATCTAGTTGTTTTTATTGCTGCTACAATGTTTGCGGCGTTGTCCGTCGATATAGCATAAATTTTATCGGAAATACGCCATTCATTACATACTCGTTGTAATTCCCCACAAAGATTTTCAGCAGTATGACTGTCATCATATTTAAAACATGACAGCAGACATCCATAAAATTGCCAGTCCTTCGTTATAAAGTGAGCTGTAACAGCTATATAACTCTCTGTATTGATGGAAGTCCAACCATCAGTACTGAGTGTAACATACTCGGTTGTTTCCAGTAAGGCTTTTAATGCTTCAACTTTTGCATAATATTTGGCTGGCATTAGGAATTTACTGAATGTTGGTCTACTAGGTATGACATATGATGGCTCAAGTTCACTTAAAAGAGCTCTAAAACCTTGATCCTCAACAATAGAGAAGGGTTGCAAATCGTAAATTATCATATTTAACACTAATTCATTAATTTTTATTTGGCGTGGTAATGAAATGGGCCTGCTAAGTCTTTAATTATTTTACATCACTACGATTCAGTAATTTACCGTTCTCAGGCCCAAGATGCCCGTCTGTGCATACAAGCGTGTTTTGCAAAATTGTGTTTATTGCTGGAATTGATCCATGGACTCTTATTTCATAGTCTGTTAGAGAAATAATTTATGTATTTTGACACCAAAAGGCCAAACTATATAATAATTTATAAAAAAAACATTATTTTAAATAATTTTAATTTTCGCTTATATTATTATTATCATAATTACATTTATTTCAGTTATTAGTTGTTACATATACACTCTTCTTTTCTCCTATGGTATACTAAAAAATCTGTTTTAGTTCATGAAAACGAGCGAAGGAATGTATACGCAGCAAATAAATGTAAACCTCCCAAAGCCGGAGACTGGCGAAAAGATTTACCAACATATTCTATTGAGGAAGTCAATCAACATGACACAGAGTAAATATAATTCACATCTTAAGTAAATTAATTATTTATTCTACCTAGACTTTTTATGTGTTAAAATATCTGCGTTGATATGTCGAGAGCACGCATATATGATAAAAAGTGCGGGGCACGAAAGAAAACCGGGCGGTCCTTAAAATAAAGGTTCATAGTCTTAAGCAAGCGGAAAAGTAAAATTTGTGTACGCAAATAAGTTTTATGTTATTTTATTTGTTGTAATAGTTTTCCGTTTCACCTATAAAGTGCGCCAGCTAAGCGGTACGGAAAATTAATCGAGGATTTAGTAAATTTCGCACTGGTCCACTTGTAATTGGGATGTGCCTAGAGTCTCCATGCACTTGCCGCTAGAAGGTTCTAGCTATTTCCAGTGGCGCCTATACATTTCGAGCATTTGTTTTTATGACTATATAAATGCGTTGCGTCGAATTTGAATTATTATTTCGAAGTAACAATGGCGAGCAAAAGAGGAAAAACAATTCGAAGCGATGCACGTGAAGCTATTGCGAGCGTTATAAAGGCCTGTACTAGAGAAGCTGAAAATAATAGTTTGACTATTCCAATTCAAAATCGAACCGAACGCGCTGCATTTTACACTGGTGTTTCGAAAACTAGTGTAAGAAAAATTCAAAGAGAACATAATGATCGCTCATGTTCTACTTCACCTTTAAAATATCCTGTTAAAAAAAGACCCCGATTATCATAAGAAGATAAAATGGTGATTTTCAAGTAATTCGACGAATAATAGAGCTATCACTGGCGGGTGAAATATCTATCAACTGTAAGGCAATATAGGCAAGGACGCAATATTGTGACAGTGAACAAATGCTGGCAAAGTGAAAGTGTTACAAGAGTTGTCCAGGGAATCCGCTCTAGTAGTCGCTTTATTATAGTTCAAGCTGGTTCAGAAGCCGCATTTGTTCCAGGTGCTGCGTTAGTTTTTCGCTCGGGACTAACAACTGGAGAATCATGGACAGATGAATAGAAATAATTTTGAAAAGTGGTTGCTCGAGAAGCTTCTACCTAACATTCATCCCAAATCATTCGTGGTAATGGATAATGCGTCTTATCATAGACGTAGAAGATAAAGTGCCAACTAAATACTCTACAAAAGCTCATATGATATCGTGGTTTAAATCGAACAATCTTGTATGTGATCCAACGTGGAGAAAATATAAATTGTATGAAGTAATATCAGCCAACAAGCCTAGAGAAAAAAAATATAAAATTGACGGTCTTTTACGTAACCTCGGTCATACACCTTTAAGGCTGCCTCCATACATGTGTAACCTCAACCCTATTGAACTCTCAATTAAAGATTTAAATAAAATAACATTAGAAGCCATTAAACATGTTCGTTCTATTGAAGATAAATACTGGGAAGTAGATGACAAAATTGAAATGGTTATTGATAATTTAGTTATTACACTGGGATCTTCAAGTAGTGACGACCAAACCTCATCATTTTCAGAGGAAGACAACGATTTAGAAGGAACCGAACCATTAACCGAAACCTCAAAAATGGCTTAGTTTTTTTTCATATATTTTGTAAAATTGTTCATAAAGTAGCTGTCAACGAACTGCTTCAAAATAATTAATTTTCTGTTCAATACCGGCTGTCAAAAAATATCTAATATTGCAATTAATGTTTGAAAAACTACAGAACTCATATTTTTCCAACATTAACACATCAATGTAGCTATAGTAAGGGAGCCCGCACTGATTCCAGTGAATAAGATTTATCAAAATTTTAACTTATGAAATTCGGCTTTGGCCTATTCGGGTATGCCAAAGTGACCGTTTGTCTCCATCTGTCATATTACTTTGTGCAGGGGGCCTCATTGTGAAGTACTATACAGGGCGTTTCCTAATTGCGTGCTGATGTTAAAGGGGGGTGATTCTTGGACCTTTTTAAGAAAAAAGTTTAATATGAACCTAAAAGTCTTAACCTTGGAGATACAGGGTTTTAAAAAAACATTTTTTTTTTAAATCCTAATTCTGATGCTATTATAGATAAATAACTGTGTGAAATTTGACACACGTCTTTTATGCATAAAAGGGCATTTTTTATTAACAATCAATTTTTGAAATTTCTACCAGTAGCGTGCATATCTAATTAATCTGGGTAAATCCGTACGCTCCTTAATGCATAGAAGACGTGTATCAAATTTCATGCAGTTATCTACAATAGCATCAGAATTGGGAAGAAAAAAAAATGTTTTCTTTTTAAACTTTACCATCCTGTATCTCAAAAGTTAAGACTTTTAGGACATAAAAACACACCCTTTAACATCAGCACGCAATTAGGAAACGCACTGTACAGTACTTCACAATGACGGCCCCTGTATAAAGTAATATGACAAACGGAGACAGACCACTTTTCGCATACCCGAGTAGCCCAAAGTCGAACTGCATAAATAAAAATTTTGATAAATCTCGTTCACTTGACCTGATGCTGGCTGCCTCTGTAAAATCTGGACTTGTAAATCGTTTATCACTATACTGGGTGGTTCAATAATAGTGGACGTAGGCAATAGCCCGGGAACCGTTTATGACAGAACTCGAGAAAAAATATATTTATAGGTAAATCGATCAAGAAAAATCAAAATTAAATCATTTTAAAATTCGAAAGTGTGCTGTTTTTGCAACACAAAAGAGATATAGAAGTGCGGTGCACGAAAGAAAACAGACAAATATAGATAAAGGTTCATTAAGCATAGTTACATTTTTTAATTATCTGAAGTGCGAATAGTCAAAAAGGAGTGCCATATTATTTAAAGAATGATGGGACACCACTGGTTTAAAGAAATTTCTTGGCCGCTCTTCCTAAACCGATTGACTACGCCCGGTTTTCTTTCGTGTCCCGCACTTTAATGAACTTTTCAAAAACTCTGACATTACATACGGGGTGTTAGGGGTTTAACTACAAATATTTTAACACGTGATAGTATGGACCATTTTGATTAAAAAATGTTTAAATAACAGGGTAATTTCCTTACCATTTCTGAGAAAAACGGAGTTAAAGTTGTATTTTGTTTTATTAATTTTTAAGCACATCGTTAACACATTTATTAATTTTATTATGTAAAACAATTAATTATACGATTTTCTACAAAACGCCTACAAATTTTGTCTTAGTAAAATATCTGTAAGTCGGGATTTGAAAACCCTTTTAAAATGTATACGAATATTGAATATGCAGACTCCATAAATAAGAAACATATTTATGGAGATTGTAGACAAACATACCGGGAAAGGTATCCTAACAGGAGGTGTCCTAATGACAGAACGTTTGTGGCGATTTTACAAAGAGTTCGCGACACGGGAAGTGTAAACGCTCGTCAAACTAATCGGGAGCCTGAAAGGCAAATAGCACCCGAAAACGAGAAACATATTTTAGCCCGAGTGGAGGCAAACCCTGGTTTGAGCTCTCGGGGAATCTCGCGATAAATTGGATTTTCTCATTGGACCATTCGTCGTACCCTTCGTGAAAACCTTCTGTACACTTATAATGTGCAGCAAGTCCAGGCTTTGACTTTAGAGGACTTAACCCGAAGAAGATAATTTTGCCGGTGGTTTCTCCGAAAAAACCAAGAACACGAAAATTTTACTTTAAACATACTGACAACCGATGAATGTTGTTTTACGAGAGATAGAGTTTTAAACAGACGACATA